>CAWUFW010012439.1:0-542734 GCA_963921515.1 Calotriton arnoldi | reverse complement strand
TAGCATCTTCTGAATCTGGCCAATCCATGGAATAGCAGCACCAAAACACGCCCACAGCATCCTTCAAATCTTCAACTTCATGACATACATTATTTTGCAACATTGTTGTGGGTGACCAACTGATTTTCCAGCAACCGACTCGTTCGAATATTCAAAAACGCGTCCGTTGCCAGGCAAGCCCATTGTCAATGGGTGCGCACCGATCGGTCCATTGCTGTTCAACGCGCACAGGGGTACAACGCTGCACCGCACACATTGAAAGCAATGGGCCGGCCGGAGGCACCGATCGGTCCATTGCTGTTCAACGCGCACAGGGGTACAACGCGTACCCGCACACATTGAATGCAATGGGCCGGCCGGAGGCACCGATCGGTCCATTGCAGTACAACGCGCACAGGGGTACAACGCGTACCCGCACACATTGAATGCAATGGGCCGGCCGGAGGCACCGATCGGTCCATTGCTGTTCAACGCGCACAGGGGTACAACGCGTACCCGCACACATTGAATGCAATGGGCCGGCCGGAGGCACCGATCGGTCCATTGCAGTACAACGCATCACTGTACATGTGACTGGCATATGTCAGCATGCCTGTCTCAGATGGACATATGCCAGCCACAGATAGCTCCCAGGGAGTGAGGGGCACACCTACATCACGACAGCCTGTCCAAACCTTATCATAAGGCATGTAAGGCTGCATTTCCTATTGTGTGTATGTTGGTGTACATGTTGTCCTGTGGGTGTCACCTGTGGGCAGCCACCCCCAGGCTGTGCACGTGTTCATGGGGACAGGATCATGGGTGTTACGTGTACGTGACCACTGTGATGTGCAACTGTTCATATCTGTGCATGTGCCATGGTCACATTTCACAGTGGTGTTTGTGTATGTCATGTCACATACCCCGTGAGTCCCATGTGGGACGGTATGTTTGAGCCAGGGTGTCCCAGTGGCACAATAGTGATGGCCCTCCACAGTCTTTGTGCATGTAGTGTTTACAATGTCTCTGATTTCATGTGCACAATGGGAGACAGTCTCCACATCCACGTTGTGTGTGCATGGACTCTGATGTTGTGCGTGTGTGTCACAGACGTCCATGGCTCTCCTGCCATGGCAAGTGTGGCCACTACCTGTGGGGGTCATGTTTGTTTTGTTGTGGTGTACACATGATACTCCAGGTGATGCCAGTGTCCATGTGGCATTACAGGGTCCCTGGGAATGTGCCTGTCGTTGAGCTGTGGTGCCTGGGGCACATCTGTCCTCACATGTCACTGGGGGTGACTGTGACACAGCATCATGATATCCAATGGGCCAAACAGGGACAAATTGATGCCACCTGTAGGACCGTGTTGACAGATGTTGGCCATGTATGTACCATAAATGTCGTTCCGGTACTGCACACTTCATGTAGTTGTGCCTCATGATGATGTATGTTGGGATCTTGAGTGTGTTCAATGCCGCATATGTGGGGTGACTGACGATCTTGCTTACTTCTCCTCTGCACTGCAGGGCTCCTGCTGTCCATCGGCCATTCCCAGACCTGGCAACGATGGTGGAACGGGACAGCATCCGACGGTACCGCTTCACCAGGCAGCTGATTGAGGATTTGGCAGTGCAGTTGTCCCCACATTTGCAGCCTGGCCGGCCGTATCCTACAGCGCTGACCCCCAAGGTGAAGGTGATGGCAGCCCTACACTTCTTTGCCACCGGTACCTTCCAACATACTGTGGCGTCTGCTGGTGGGATGTCACAGACCATGTTCAGCCGTGTGCTCCGCGATGTTTTGGCGGCAATGTTGCTCTTCCTGAACCGGTACATCTATTTCCCTAGACTGCGACGACTCACTGACGTGAAGAGTGACTTTTATGCCCTGGGGAGGATGCCGCATGTCATTGGCTCCATTGATGGGACACATGTGGCTTTGGTACCACCACAGGCCCAGGAGCAGGCCTACAGGAACCGCAAGCACTACCACTCGGTCAATGCACTGGTGGTGTGTCTTGCAGACATGACTCATCACACACGTGTGTGCCCGTTTCCCTGGTTCAGCACACGATGCCTTTGTGATGAGGAGTAGTCGCATCCCCAGGTTGATGGCACAGATGCAGAACCAGCGTGCCTGGCTTGTCGGTGTGTACTGACTTTGTGCCATTGTGTGTGATCTGATCTGTAGTATTCCGCCCACTTTTCCAAGTCAGCTGATGTGCACTTGTCTGTCCGTAGGTGACTCGGGATACCCCAACATGCCGTGGTTGCTGACACCCCTCAGGAACCCTGTGACACCTGCCCAGATGCGCTACAATGAGGCACATGGTCGGACCAGGAGAGTGATTGAGCGGACCTTTGGTCTCCTGAAGAGCCGCTTCCGCTGCCTGGACAAGACCGGAGGGTCCCTCCCATATGCCCCTGCGAAAGTGTGCAAGATTATCATCGTCTGCTGCATGCTCCACAACCTGGCAGTGCGGAAGGAGTTGCCTCTCATCCAGGATGACGATGACCAACATCCGCCACCTGTGGAGGATCCTGGCCTGGACCACGATGCCAGTGACGATGATGATGATGATGATGGTGATGGTGATGTCCGCACACAGCTCATCACCAACTTCTTTAGCTGAATGTGAGTATCCTGAGGTGTCATGTGAATGATGTGAGTTGGCATGATGTGTGGGTGGTGCTCTGGTGCTGTTGGAGTGTGTCCATGGGCTACTTGACAGGATGTGTGTTGCGATGTGTGGTGACAGGTGGGCTGTACTTCCCAACAGTGTTGACATGCTAACTTGGTTCTGGGTGGGTATCTTGTAACATGTATTGTGCATGAGTTTTGCTGTTCTGTCCTGTACTGCATTGCTTTTGACTGTGTGTCATTTCTGTCCTTCACAGGGTACTTTCAGATTCGTTTGGTCAACTGTGTCCACCGACGACGTGATTGCACATCCAGGCTGGTAGCTGTTGTGTCCCTACAGGTGATGTGCGCCACACCCATGGACTTCCTTCAGTCTACAGTTGTTGACTGTGTGCCCGCTGCCAGGTGGGATTACCTTGCATCTGTAGTGGTTACAGCATGTTGCAACTGTGTAATAAACCTGTGCTTCACTTTGTGATGTGCGTTGTCTGTGGTCACACATTTGACTGCCATTTGCTTACTGCACCTGTGGGCTACTTGACTACAACTGGGAATGGGTGTGGTGTCTGTGCATTGCACCGTCTTCCCTGGCAACATCAGTGTAGGCAATGAGTCAGATGGCCTAGGTGTGTATGTGTTGTGTAGCCCTGGTGGTGTGTCTCCCTCATATGTGTCACGTTGCCTGTACTCACATGCCTGTGTTGTCCTTGCTGTTGCAGTTCGCATACACTGTGTAATTTTGCAGTTCATCATCCCCATAACAGCACCCACGTTGGAATCACGACAGAGGCAAGTATGGTGTATTAGTGTGTTTATTGTGATAATAGTGCATAGGATGGATTGTGCTGTACATGAATCTTGCAATCCCAAGTTCCTAGATGAATAGAAAGTCCAGGTAGACAGGATCCCCAGTATCGGGGCCACTGTTGTCTGACACATTGTTCCAACTTATACTCCCCATGCAATGTGTGGGAGTAGTGTTGCCATCAACAGGGTGAACAGTCTGTGCACAAAGGCGAAAATCCAGAACAGGTTCAGGCTTCCTGGGAGTTGCGCTTGGCCATCAGCCTCTCACTTTCCCCTCCTCGGACGACCCCTCTTCTTGGGGGGGCCCTCAAGTGCAGGCTGCTGCGGTGCAGGGGACTCTCCGCCAGAGTCCTCCTCCCTCCCTGTGGCAGTTGCAGTTTGTTCGGTACCAGATGTTGTTGGCACACAGGGAGGTGTGGACTGGTTGCTGTTCATCTGGCGGAGGCATTGTAAAATGTCCCTGTGCACCGCCGTCATCTCATGTAGTACATCCCACTTGGACTCCACGCGGGTCATGTGGGAGTCCACACGTGACATGTGGGAGTCCACACGTGACATGTGTGACTCCACTTGGGACATGTGGGAGTCCAAGCGGGCATGATGGGCAGCCTGCTGCTGTTTAATGTCTCTGAGGAGCCCCACTACCTGGCTGAGCTCTCCGGTGCTGGACTGGTACGCATCAGCTATGCGTACCAGTTGTGGGTCTTCATGCACACCAGCAACGTCTGCAAGCAGCGACCTCTGTCTCCCACCCCTCCCACCACCCCTGCTGACATGTGCAGTGTGTGCAGTTGCACGCACAGATAACCCTGGTCCACCTTGGGGGTTGGTGGTGGTGGTGGTGTCCATGGCCCCAGGTTGGTCCAGGGTCACTGCGCTGGTGTTGTTCCTTATTCTGTCCATGTCGGCAGGGATGGTATTCGTGGTGACAGTCGTTGGAGGGGTGGGTGCAGGGGGTGCAGCTGGTGGACCTGCTGGTGCTGCAGCTGGTGGTCCTGCTGGTGCAGCATGTTGACTTGCACCGGATGTGCCAGGTTGTTCTTCATCGTCCGAGGAGGACAGAGGCTGTACTGACGCCAGTGAGCTCGGCATCCTCTTGAGCCTGGGACTGGGACTCCTCAGCGTCTGCTGCTGTGTCCCTATCATCACCTGTTTTTGGGAGACACAAACAATGTATGTCATGTTTCTGCAGGCATCAGTGGTTGACACACCTGACAGTTGTGACTGTGCCTCGGGGTGCGGGCCTGTACATTGTATTGTCCTAAGTCGTCACAGTCAGGGGTTGATATTGGTGTGGCACATTGTCCTGCATTATTTGGGCATTTCTATGTATTCTCTGGGGTGTGAACATGGTCTGCATTGATTGTGTTTGGTTGACAGCCAGACCTCCTTCCCACCCACCCACCCACCCAGTCAGTTATCCCACCATGGAACGTGCTTGCATTGCAGGGAGTGTAAGTTGTCTCTCAGGATGTCAGTCAGTGGTGTCCTGCTGTTTGTTGGTGCACAGTTGGCAGCAGGGCCTTGTGCTCCCCACAGCAGTAGCCAGTGTCAGCCATCTTGTGAGTCCTTCTCCACTCCCTGTGATGTGAGCATGGTTCAGGGTGGTGTTGATGGGACAGTTGTGGGGGTGAGCTATGTCTGTGACTACGTATCCCATCATGCTATTGCCTCCACCCCCTTCCCAGCATGCCCATGCTTCCTTCCTTTTGACTCTGCTTCCCTGTGGGGTGGGCTGGCTGTGCTGACAGGATGGCTGGGAGTGTTGTCCTGGCAGTTGTTTGGCTAAGAGTCCCAAGAGTGTCCCTGTGCTTCACACAACATAACCCAGGGTGGTGGTGCTTTGTGGGATCTTGTGTTAGGATGGAGGGCATTGCATTCTACCAGGTGGGTACTGTGGAGTTTGTGTTGGGGGGTGTGAGGGGAGGTGCTGGTGACTATAGTCAGTGCTGCAAGTCCCCCTTCCCACCCAGCCAGCCAGATAGCCCACCATGGAACGTGCTTGCATTGCAGGGAGTGGAAGTTGTCTCTCAGGATGTCAGTCAGTGGTGTCCTGCTGTTTGTTGGTGCACAGTTGGCAGCAGGGCCTTGTGCTCCCCACAGCAGTAGCCAGTGTCAGCCATCTTGTGAGTCCTTCTCCACTCCCTGTGATGTGAGCATGGTTCAGGGTGGTGTTGATGGGACAGTTGTGGGGGTGAGCTATGTCTGTGACTACGACTCCCATCATGCTATTGCCTCCACCCCCTTCCCAGCATGCCCATGCTTCCTTCCTTTGACTCTGCTTCCCTGTGGGGTGGGCTGGCTGTGCTGACAGGATGGCTGGGAGTGTTGTCCTGGCAGTTGTTTGGCTAAGAGTCCCAAGAGTGTCCCTGTGCTTCACACAACATAACCCAGGGTGGTGGTGCTTTGTGGGATATTGTGTTAGGATGGAGGGCATTGCATTCTACCAGGTGGGTACTGTGGAGTTTGTGTTGGGGGGGTGTGAGGGGAGGTGCTGGTGACTATAGTCAGTGCTGCAAGTCCCCCTTCCCACCCAGCCAGCCAGATAGCCCACCATGGAACGTGCTTGCATTGCAGGGAGTGTAAGTTGTCTCTCAGGATGTCAGTCAGTGGTGTCCTGCTGTTTGTTGGTGCACAGTTGGCAGCAGGGCCTTGTGCTCCCCACAGCAGTAGCCAGTGTCAGCCATCTTGTGAGTCCTTCTCCACTCCCTGTGATGTGAGCATGGTTCAGGGTGGTGTTGATGGGACAGTTGTGGGGGTGAGCTATGTCTGTGACTACGACTCCCATCATGCTATTGCCTCCACCCCCTTCCCAGCATGCCCATGCTTCCTTCCTTTTGACTCTGCTTCCCTGTGGGGTGGGCTGGCTGTGCTGACAGGATGGCTGGGAGTGTTGTCCTGGCAGTTGTTTGGCTAAGAGTCCCAAGAGTGTCCCTGTGCTTCACACAACATAACCCAGGGTGGTTGTGCTTTGTGGGATATTGTGTTAGGATGGAGGGCATTGCATTCTACCAGGTGGGTACTGTGGAGTTTGTGTTGGGGGGTGTGAGGGGAGGTGCTGGTGACTATAGTCAGTGCTGCAAGTCCCCCTTCCCACCCAGCCAGCCAGATAGCCCACCATGGAACGTGCTTGCATTGCAGGGAGTGTAAGTTGTCTCTCAGGATGTCAGTCAGTGGTGTCCTGCTGTTTGTTGGTGCACAGTTGGCAGCAGGGCCTTGTGCTCCCCACAGCAGTAGCCAGTGTCAGCCATCTTGTGAGTCCTTCTCCACTCCCTGTGATGTGAGCATGGTTCAGGGTGGTGTTGATGGGACAGTTGTGGGGGTGAGCTATGTCTGTGACTACGACTCCCATCATGCTATTGCCTCCACCCCCCTTCCCAGCATGCCCATGCTTCCTTCCTTTTGACTCTGCTTCCCTGTGGGGTGGGCTGGCTGTGCTGACAGGATGGCTGGGAGTGTTGTCCTGGCAGTTGTTTGGCTAAGAGTCCCAAGAGTGTCCCTGTGCTTCACACAACATAACCCAGGGTGGTTGTGCTTTGTGGGATATTGTGTTAGGATGGAGGGCATTGCATTCTACCAGGTGGGTACTGTGGAGTTTGTGTTGGGGGGTGTGAGGGGAGGTGCTGGTGACTATAGTCAGTGCTGCAAGTCCCCCTTCCCACCCAGCCAGCCAGATAGCCCACCATGGAACGTGCTTGCATTGCAGGGAGTGTAAGTTGTCTCTCAGGATGTCAGTCAGTGGTGTCCTGCTGTTTGTTGGTGCACAGTTGGCAGCAGGGCCTTGTGCTCCCCACAGCAGTAGCCAGTGTCAGCCATCTTGTGAGTCCTTCTCCACTCCCTGTGATGTGAGCATGGTTCAGGGTGGTGTTGATGGGACAGTTGTGGGGGGGCAATATGTGTGACTGCGACTCCCATGATGCTATTGGCTACACTGACTTGGCCAGCATACACAGAATTCCTTCCTTTGAGTGGTCTTCACTGTGTGTTGGTGTTGTTGTGGTGGCTACATGTGTGGATGTGTGTGTTAGTTCTATTTGTGCCACTGCCTAGCTGTAGTTGTGGTTGTGTTTGTACATGTGTTGGCACAGTTGGATGTGACTTTTTTGATGGCATGTGTTGTGTTTATCTGACTGACATACACATTTTGGGATGATTCTGTTCTAGTTGCTGTGTAATTGCTATGTGTGCATGGTTTGACTCTCCCTTGACAGTGATGTGTGTGTTTTGTGGCAGTTTATTGTGTACATTTGTTGTGTACTCACCAGGCTCTGGGATGTTCTCTAGTCCATATACGCTCACTGGCGGAAGGATGGCCCGCACCTTCTCCTCCCAGGGCCTGAGGTATATTGGCTTGGCAGGAGGGCCACTGCCGGTATGTTGGCTGTTGATGTAGTCTATCTTCAGCAGGTCCCGTACCCTCCTGCGCACGTCATACCACCTGTTCTGGATGTCCGTCTTTGTGCGCCGACATGGTGATTGGGCGTTCACCCTGTTGATGATCCTCTCCCACATCTTGGTTTTCTGCGACATGGGGGTCTGTTGGACCAGAGTGCCAAACAGCTGTGGCTCCACCCTGAGGATCTCGTCTACCAGGACTTCCAATTCACAATCTAGGAACTTGGGATTCTTCTTGGGGGCATGGTGATGGGTGGTGATGGTGAGTGATGTGTGTGTTGGTGTGCAGGTGAGGGTGTGTGAGTGTGTGTTTTGCTGGGTGTATGTGAGGTAGGTATTTGTTGGTGTGCTGATGGTGTGTGGCTTGTGTGAGGGATGAGCTGTGGGTGTGTGGTTGCTTTCTCTTGGGTGCTGGCAGTGAAATGGCATTTGCAAAGGCTCATGGTAGTGATTTGTGTCCTTTATATAGGTGGAGTTGTGGGTGTGTCTTTGTTCTCTGTCCCCACCCCCCCAGTGTTTATTGGCTTGGTAATTGCTTGTTTGGCCTTTTTTTGGTTGATTTTTCCTTTGTGCTGTTTGTGTATGTTGGAAACGTTCTTGTGACCGAGTCGGACCCTGCATTGGTCTCGTACGGTGTTTTCCGTTTCGTCCACGCTGTGTTTGTGCAGTTTTGTATGCTGCGTACGCGTCGGTCGCGGTGTATTGTGTTGCTTCGGCTCGGTTTTGTATGCGTGTCGGTCGTACGGCTTGTCCTCCGTCCGACTCGGTCGTGTTTTTCGCGCCTTGCATCGTACTTTGCGGGTTGGAGTTGGCGGGTACGATTCGGTCGGATTTGTTCCGGGTGCGTGTCGGTCGGTTGGATTCGCGTGTTTTTCCGGCCGGATTGCTATTTTCCGAGCGGCTCGGTCGGTCGGCTTGGTTTCCTGACGTGTCGGTCGGATTTATCGCGGCTTGCATCGTACTTGGCGTGTCGGGCGCCACTGGTACGTGTCGGTCGGTATTTTTTCCGGATCCGAGTCGGTCGGTGCTTTTTCCGGCCCGAATCGGAATCGACCCCATAGAGTTTGAATTTTCAGTCCCCAATAACTTACATCCACATCTGATGGGACCTCAAGATTTGTCATATTTCTCTGGCTCAGCTCATAATCAGATTTCAGGCATTTGCCCTGCCTCCCCCTCCCTTCTGGGCAAAAGTAATTACTCTGCACCCCAGCAGAGAGATCAAAGGCCTCATAGAAAAGAGCAATCAACAGTGATTGACCCAAAAGGAAGAGGTGGGGAGCAAATATGCATCTGATAGTTAGGGTGGGTGAAGTTCGCACAGTTTTGCTACGCAGAATTCCGTGGAACTGCATAAAACCTCTGTGGATTTCTGCGGAGTTACGCTCCGCCCTAGATCATACTGCTGGATGAATGATCAGACCCCGAGAGCCCAGAGCCACTGTGGACAGAAGTCACCCACCACGATTCTGTACCTAAAACTGACATAATTCAGACACACATGAAGCATGAGAAGCGTTTACCTGCAAGGGCCATCTCCCCCTTAACGCCTCTCCCTACTGAGCCGGCGACCGCACGGTCATGTTCTCCTGGCAACAGCTCCCAAGGTAAGCGATGCTTGACTGCGCACAGCGCGCATGCTGGAGAGGCGACTTACGTATATTATACGCATGCCTACTGACACACGACCCCGTTCTGGCTAGTTCACAATCACAATCAGGTCGCTAATGGAGCACACATGCGCAGTTTAAAGAAAATACTAACAGAATAGTGTGCTCATGCACCGAAGTGTCTTGGCAGCAGTTGCTTTACAGTTTGGGCTTTGTGGTTCTTTTCTTTGGTGATGCAGTTCAGGGGGAGCTTGCACTGTTAGTCTGCAAACTGCAAATGAAAGACTGGGATGTGGGAGGAAGGGGCGGGCCAGTGCACCCGAGGTGGGTCCTGGCTGGCTCGCCTAGAAGTAGGTGATGAATCGGGAGAGGGCCCTTATGTTAATAGCTTTTCCGGAGCGCCTGGGACTTGTTAAGTTATGTAGGCCGCGAGGTACCCACTGACTGTCATCCTTGTTATGGGCGAGTGAGAGGTGATTTTAAGGGGCTGCCCGTGCATTCTCTCACAGTGCGCCATGGAGGCTGGGAGAGGCACTTTGTACATGCTACTGCTTGCGATGTGAACAGGGACACAGGCTGCTTCTTCCTCTGATGAATCCTGGGCAGCTGATGTGTGTTGAGCACAAAAGGCAAGCAGCCGTTCTCTCTGCTGTGACTGGTGCCTTCTCTGTAGGTGTGGGTGGTGGGGGAAAACTCCACCACACAGCGGAATCAGAGTTTTTTGCCAAACTCCATGCTTGCAGCGAAGTGCGGACTTGGCACAACTCTGCAAACTCCGCTGGCAGAGCGGAGTTCACCGCCCACCCCTACTGATAATTAACTTGTCACACTTTACCTGGGCTGGGTCAGCGCAGGCTCACTGAAATGAATGAGGGAGCCCAAAACCTTGGAGCCAGTACAGTGCTCACGTTTTAAGCTTTGAAGCGACAGAACAGCTCTATTATTTAATCTATCTATGATGGAGTCAGTGGCCAGAAGGTATCTCAATCAGAGGAGATAGAAAAAGTATTAGTATTTCTAACCCACTATACTCATCTATACAGGTCCTCATCTGCTATTAGGCCAGAGGCAATTTACAAGTTCCTTGATGGCATTGACATAACGACTCTTAGCCAAGAGCTGCAGTGATGTCATCAGTGATGTCATGAGTGAGCAGTCGAGTGCCACTGTTCCCATCACACTTAAAGAAGTACAAGAGGCAAGTAAGAGCTCTCCAAATGGGAAAGTGTGGGAACGAGGGTCACCAGCAGAGATGTATAACATCTTTGGATACAGTTGGCCCCCTTTCTGGTTATATTGTTTAATGAACTTTTAGAGGGCGGTGAAGTACCCTGTAGCTTCTCGGAGGCGGTAATCATAAGCTTTTTGAAAAAAGGCAACTCCGCTGATCAGCCTGGCTCTTATCGCCCCTTCAGCCTTTTAAACAATGATTATAAAATCTTGGCCAGAATAATTGCCACCAGAATAACACCCCTGGCCCAAGAAGTGGTCCACGTGGACCAATATGAATTTCTTCCAGGAAGAACTATCTCAGCTAATACCAAATTTCTCCTTCAAGCCATAGATTTCTTTGCTAACAATAACATTAAGACGTCTATCATTATGATAGACGCAGATAAAGCATTTGGTTTAGTGCAGTGGGAGATTCTCTTTGCTACCCTAAACAGATTTGAGTTCCCTTCCAAATTGGTGAAGTGCTTAGGCAATTTATACAACCAAGCTCAAGCCAAGGTTCTGGTAAATTCACAGTTTCAGAATCCAGAAAGGCCGTCACCCATGCACTCATAACCAGCAGACTGGACTACGGAAACTCCCTCTATGCCGGGCTCACCAAATCTCTACTCCGCAAACTCCAGCATGTCCAGAACACTGCAGCCAGACTCGTCCTCGGCATCCCACAACAAGACTACATCACCCAGCACCAGCAAGACCTCCACTGGCTCCCCGTCGAAAAGAGAGTGACCTTCAAGCTGCTCACTCACGCCTACAAATCCCTCCACAACACCTTGAAGGAAGTGGCCCGATTAGGGTCACTAACGATCACCTCTCAGCCTTCCATACAAAATGAATAGTCGGTCAGACAGAGAGAATACAAACCAATTACAGTTTATTCAGAGTACACTCAGAGCGGAGCCCTGTCTGCCCAGTGGCTAGGAGTGCTGCAGAGGGACTGACATCAGCAAGCATAAGGATACATTATGTACACTTCACGCCCACCATGGAATTTTCCAGAGAGACGCAGCTGGACAGTAAATTACAAAGGAGTAAGTTTCGGTTCTGAGGCCGGGAACACATTATCTATCAGCCAAGGTCATTCCTGTCTGTGCCCGCCACTAGACAAGTGGGAGAAGGCTTACATCTAGAGGAAAGGTAGGGCATTCATTAGTGGGGCAGAACTCAGCTCCGGAGAAACATAACCTAGAGAAGGCCGTTTCTTGGAAATGGCAAAGGATTAGTTTTGATTCTGATGCCGGGCACACATTATCTACTATTCAAGGTCACTCTGCCTGTGCCCGCCACTAGACAAGTGGGAGAAGGCCTACATCTGAAGGAAAGGTATGCGTTAATAAGAACAGTGCATTCATTAGTGTAGCAAAACTCAGCTCCGGAGAAACATAACCTAGAGAAGGCCGTTTCTCAGGAATGGCAAAGGATTAGTTTCGATTATGATACAAAATTGCGCCCTTTCACAAAATGGCGAATGCTAACTTACGTAAAACAATGGGAAAACATAATTTTCCATTCTAACAACCTGACCCCGATAACTCAACAAAAGAGTCTCTTTCTACGCACCCAAGAGAAGCCTCCGCTCTGCCGACCTCGCCCTGGCTGAAATCCCACGCATCTGCAAAGCCAGAACGGGAGGAAGAGCCTACTCCATGAACTATTGCTCATGGAGACCAACCTGCCGGGAACTCTAACAAGACAACACCAAAGCGGTCGCACACTGTGATGTATTCAGCCTGTTACCTCTCTGTTATTGGTGTATGTTAGAAAAACACTTGGGTTTCCTTTTTGTTATTTTGATTGGTGTGAATCTTGAGATGGATGAGGCAGTTTGTCGGTTGAGAGAGTGTGAGTTGTGAGGTGAGTGTGTTGTGGATGTGAGGACAGTGGATGGGGGTTTCCTTGTTCCTCTATGTGATTGTATGATGAGCATTAGATTTATGTGTCTATTGTATTTTATCTGTAAAATTTCACTATTTGTAGATGTTCTCTAAATATGATAACGAATGAACTGTTTAATATGTTTGTGCAGATATTTGTACTAGCGTATTTGTTATAACGAACATCAATTTTTTTTAAAAAGATGAATAAATAATAAAAAAACAATATATTTTTGCACATATGAATATGGTGAGATTGGTTTGTGGGGACTGCCCGATTGGAGCCCTTAGTTGGCCAGTAGTGAAATTAAGATAGATCTGACAGGAGCAATAGTTCATGAAACTTTTAGGCCCTTTTTTCCTCCTGGCTCCTGGACCTCAAAGCATGTGGAGGGGGTAACCCTTTCTGGATAGTTTGGAAGAGCCTACTCCTACATCGCGGACAAGACCTTGAACGAACTCCCCCTCAGCATCAGACGATCCCCCACTCTGCAAGCCTTCAGGAAGAGCCTCAAGACCTGGCTCTTTGGATGAGACGGAGCTGCACGAACCCCCTTTACCCCAGTGCCTTGAGACCCTCACGGGTGAGTAGCACGCTTCACAAATCCCTGATTGATTGATTGACATTTGGCAGGAAGAGTCTCAATCAGCCGGGGCACTGGTCAGAGCTGCCCGATCTCTCCAATTCTTTTCGCACTGTTTATCGACCCGTTGGCTCTTTCTCTTTGCCAAGTCCCACAAATTGACCTCCCTGTTTTCGGTGCTCCAAAACCTAAACTATTTGCAGATGACTTGATCTTGTATCTGAATGCTGAGGAAAATAATATTTTTAAAAAGTTGATAAAATTCAAGCCTTTTCTGAATGGGGGGGGGTATAGAATATTAATCATTAAACATCTGAAATCTTGCTACTTAACATCTCTTCTGTATTATCTAGTGAATGCAGCTCCACTTGCAAGCCTTGTCCTATTAGAAATGTAGGCATTTGTATATCTCATGATTGTTCCCATCTTTATCAACTTAACTATGCGCCTACATGAGCGAAAGCTCAGTAAACTATTATCGCAATGGCAGCTAAATCCACTTATCATCATTGGGCGTAGAGCTTTAATTAAAATGATGATTTTGACCCTCTTTCTCTTTATTTTTTCAAATATGATTATGAAAGATCCCCAGAAATTCTTTTTAGAAATTGTTTAAATGCTGCGTCATTTTATTTGGGCGTCAAAAAGCCTCATCCCAAGCTTGAAATCTCACGGCTATCTATTGAAGAGGGTGGGTTTGCAACTCCACATTTTAAGAAATATTTTCAAGCTTCTTTTCTAGATTGGTGTGTGCAGGCAGCAATATCTCAAAATCCCGCAAAGAATATCTATCTTCGCCTTATGTTAGGAGAGGCAGACATCCAGCTCTTGCCCTTTCTCAAATTCCCAAGCTCCAGAAACGCTGTAGGTATCAATTTCCCTTGGTGGAAGTCTGGAGATTTAACCAATCGAAAGAGCTGCACAACGTTCCATAATTCCACCCAGAAATCTTATTGAAAGCGTGCAAGTCATCCGGTTACTGGGAGAAAGCAGGGATTCGTCAGTTTAAGGACTTCTTAGTAGCTGGAACCATGAGGCCCTGTAGACAGCTTCTAGGGGGTAATTCGGCAATCTCGGACTCAATGTTTTTATCATTTTCTCAATTACAATATTTATTTTATTATAATAAACCCCCTGGGGATTAAGCTATGAGTTCTATGTTTCTGGGCAAGTTGGAGTGGGTAAATGGTACATACTCCGCTGAAACAATTGTTTCCCAAGGTGGTGCCTGCTGCCCTAGAGAAACCTGCGACCTCTACTGGTTGCAGGAGAGAGCCCTCAACGTGGAATATTTATAACCTACGGGCCCATAGGGCCATTAGAGGGGCTAATTTTAAGAGGTTAGCGGGGCATATTATCAACGGCCAGCGATAATTATCGCTGGCCGTTCACAGCGTGAGAATAGTTATCGCCGGCTACCGCAGATAATTATCGCCATGCTAGCGCTGTATTAACAACGCATAGCGCAATGGCGATAATTATTCCTGCGATAGCTTGTTTTCCATGGAACATCGCTGGTTTTCCAGCGATGTTCCATGGAAAACGGCGATAACCTTGCTGATACGACCCTGTGGTCGTATCAGCAGAATCCATCTCCCATGTAAAGTATGCTTAAGTCAGGAATTTAACAGACGTTAAATTCCTGAGTTAAAGCTGAGGTAGCGCGATTTCTTTTATCGCTGCACCTCCTTGTTAATATCGCGAAGCTGCCTTCGCGATATTAACTTGTGTTGTTTTCACAGCCACGCCTTCTTTGCATCTCATTAGCGATGCAAGGCGAGGCTGTGAAAAACGGGCTCTACATCAAGGAAACACGCGCTAGCGTGTCCTTGATGATATTGCGATATAATTATCGCCGCTTTTCGCCCGAAAACGGACGCTAAAGCGGCGATAATTATATCGCCAGCCCTTGATAATATGCCCCAGCGTTCTTTGCTAAATGGTCACTATATTATACACCAGCCAAACTGCAAAGGATTGTTCTAACAGGAACATGTTTTAGATGTGAGGCTCAGAAGGGGGATTACGGTGATTAGGGGCGAAGCTTCAAACCCCAGTGACACCAGAACCAATGGGGCCCTTTTTGGGATTTGTAACCTGGTACATCTGACGATAACAGCTATACTTCTTTGCAACCTTAGTGGCCAAATCACTGATTCTACAGAAATGGAAATCGAGAGAAGCGCCTTCTTATGAGCAGTGGGTATCTAAGATGCAGCAGGTTAAAGCAAGGGAAGAACTTTATGCCTTGCGAGTCGGCGGGATCCAGATTTCAGACAATCTAGGAGGGGGAATCTAGGAGGGCTTAGTACCCATTGTCAAGTATCGGTATGATGGGGTCTAGCATATCCAGGGCAGAAATGATTGATTATGGCCCAATAAACGAATTAATGAAGGTATTAGGGATGGTGTCAGGTGTACTTTTACTGTTTTGCTATTTGCTTTGATAATTTATTAATCGAGCATCACAAGTTATGATTTCTTGCATCTATTATGAAATAATGTGCGAAACTAAGATGCTGTATTTTATCAAGGGGAAATTAAATGAATTATCGTATTGTGCCTTTGCTAAGAGAAGCGGGAAAATATAATGTGCTTACATTTTACATGAAATTCTTGAATATACAATAATTTATTGCTCATTCTTGTGGGGTAACATGAACTGGATCCTATTTATTCCCTGTTTTTTACCTGCTCAGAAATTAAATAAAAAATGTAAAAAGAAAAACAATAAATATTTTTTTTTAAACGGTATAATTAAAAAAAACAAAAAAAGCTTTGGTGGGACGGGATGAGGCAGTAGTGTCAGCTAGTGGTGGAACTGAGGCACTCAGAGGAGCTCTTCACAGAGAAAACGTGATGGCGCCATATTGAATTGTCCCAGAATGCTGTGCAGGAGGGTTGGGGAAGGGGTTGAGGGATGATGTGGCATCCTAGGATTGGCCAGGGGCCTCTAAAACTTTCCACCCCCATTTTAAAACCCTGCACAAGAGAGAGACAGTTGAGAAGAGCCTGGGGTGATGATGGCTAAAGGATGCCCAGTTGGAAGGGAAGCCAGCTGATGCCCTGCAAGGATGGACTAAGTGGTGTGGCTCCAGCTTACCCCCAGCACTAGGATGGGTCTCCCCAGGACTATTGGCACTGGCCCCCTTATGGCCCCTTAGGACCAGTTGGGGGAGAGGACCTGGACTCCAATGTTACCCGGGTACCCTTCTATCGGCCAGGAGACTCTGGGGTCTGGGAAGTACAGCAAGGGTGTCCTTCTGGCTGGTTGTAAAGGGGCCGCACAAATACCCCCACCAGCAGGAGAGGAGCACCAGGAGCCAGACAGAGGACAGGTCTGGTGCAAGGAGCCCACAAATCCAACTCCCCCCCAAATATATCCTTTTAGAGGCCTGCGGGACGCAAAAATGATTCTGTGGCTATGGCAAAATAAGCCATAGATGAAAAAGATTGGCTCAACAAATGAAGAATAACGAGCGTGTGGCACTCTGCTGGTTTTGATAACATTCCCTTGTGGTGGGCCAAGCCCCGATGGACAACGCAAGGCTCTGTCCATTTTCATTTAATAACCTTGCCAGGGAGCGGGAGTGCATGGGGCCCCCTCCCCCTGATCTACCTTCGACCCTGGTTACCCCATGTCCCAGGGCCCAAAGCAAGGAGAAAACAGAAGGCCTGGCACGTTACTGCGCCCCCTAGTGCCAGTACCTTGGAAGGGAGGAGGCCCTCATGGGCAGGGGTTAGTGAAGTGCCAAGAAAAGTTGTCCACCCCGTAGCCCCAGAGGACGAGGTCTGCATGCAAGGAGCTGGCGTGGCCTCAGGGGCTTTGAGACTCCACCTCCAGCCCCAACAACCTCAGCAACTCATGAGTGTCCTGGGTGAGACCAAAGCACCACAAAAAACCAAAAAGAGAAAAAGCAAAAACAGACAAAAGAGACACACAGCACGAAGCCACAGGAAAGATAGAACCAGCTCATTTCTTATTAATGAAGAGGTCCAAGGAGCGCCCCATCATGCCTTGCATGGGCTAGTTTACATATTTATTGGTGCTTTTGGTGGCCCTACGATTACAGGGGCACCGTCAAGTGATACATGTATTATGGGGGGCTGCAGGAGGTGCAGCAGCCCCTCCCCTCCCCCACGCTGTACTTGGGTACAAAGTAACCCTACCTCTTCCAGGGGATCATGACCCCTGGGAGAAGTTTGCCACTGATTTAAGACCCTGCTTTGCTGAGAGTTTTCCTTCCACCATAATTTCCGGGGAGGTTTTCACATATGTCGTATAGTCCAATAAACCCACATTAATCCTAATTTGCCTAGGGACATTCATCTTCCCTTCCTTCTGGTTTTACTTTGCTGAAACCTGACATTATGTATTTGATGTTAATTTTCAGCATTCACATAAATATTAGCATGATCTGGAGTAGAACAAGACTTTGATAAAGATACATGAAGCACTGGGTGAATCTTCTCAGATTTTGGCAGCTGTAGTCCTAGTGTTACAAGATTCACTATTATCTTAATGGTAAATGGACCAATACATTTAGGCTGTAACTTAGAAGTTTTCTGAAATGCATTTTTTTAATAACCGGACCTTTTCACCCACAATATACTAATGTGCTTATCAGTACTGAACTTATAAGTAGCTTTACCTTTCTCTGAGGACTCTTTTGCGGCCTTTTGAATTCTCTAATGTTCACTTAAAAGCTCTTGTAACTAAGCAACTGATGCAGACAAATGTTGATCTAGTGGTAATAATAGTGGTCGATGTCCATATATACAGACAAAGCTGACATGCCTATAACAACGTGCTCAGCATCATTATAGGATAATTATGCTAACATCTTACTCCAATTTTCTTCTTCTAACAATGTTTCATATCACAAATAATGCCCAACTCACTGATTCAATCACTTGGTCTGTCCATATGTGTGGGAATGATATTTAGTGGGCACATGAATTTCCATATCTGACCCTTTACACAATGCAGACTACAATTTTTAAACAAACTGAGAACCTCTGTTATCAAAACCTGAGGTACAGTCACCATGTGATCGAATGATATAATGTGCAAAAACCAACTCTAGTTCTTTAGAGGGCAATCCAGGCAACGCAACATAATGCCCCATTTAAGTCTCATGATCAAGAAGGAATAACAGTACAATTCTGACTCTCAGGTAATTCTACAATAAGGTCCATAGACACAGTGAGCTGTGGGGGGAACAGGTATTGATTTCAAAAGGCACTAGGTTTCATGTGCGAACTTTTGATCTGGGCACATGCTTCAAAGGTCTGTATGTACAAGTTGTGGACATTGTGGACCACAAAAAATACATTTTAATAGCAGTTATTGTATCAGTTCTTCCAAGAGGCCCTGCAGTCTTAGGTTCATGGAGCCAATTCATAGCTTGTTGTCTTAATTGTTCTGAAAGTAAATACAAGGTGTCTTATTTCATATAACAACCCATATTTGTCACTTCTGCCTTCCTTTTCCTTCAACAATGCATGTTCATTAACACACTGCAAATCTGCATTTACTTTAATCAGAAAGATGTCTTCATTGCTCAGAGCTAACAAAGAATATTCCGGGTTTCAAATGGTGCGCTCAGTGGTGGCTCACTGACAGAGATGCTTTAATCTTCTGACTCTACGATGATCAGGGCTCAGAGTTACTATGATTTGGCGTCAGGATTGCATCACTTTTGTGGTGCCCCCCTAACGCAAAATCATTTTTGGCATTTACTAAGCCATGCAAAACCACTTTGTGTGGTTGAGTAAATACTAAGGGGCATATTTACAAGCCCCAATTGTTGTAAATATGTTGCATCGCTGTGCTTTCCAAACTAACGCAGCACGGCGCAGCAAAATGACTTGCTGCGCCGTGCTGCGTTCGTTTATTGTAAATCTGCCCCCTAGTAATTAGCGTCTCCATTCTTCAAAGATCTCTTTTGATAGATGTTCTTTTCTTGTATATTAAGTCAGCAGGGGATACGTATGGAGAAAAATAAGCTACTGGATGCACTTGTCCAGTGCTTGCATTTATCTGTGACGGTATTCTTCCCATTGCATGATAGAAAGCCTCTAAACCCACAATAAGTGGGTTTCAGAATTAAAATGTTGCAAAATAGGAGGACAAGAAAATATGTTCAAGAAAAAAAACCTTGATCAAGTACCTTAGACCATGTAAATGTTGTTCCTTCATGAAGCAATTCAGTAATAGGCCCAATTATCTAACATTAAGGGGCCGATTCCGATCTCGGTCGGAGGCGGACCCAATACCATTCGGTCGGGAAAAAAGCCATGCGAAAGCCTGTTTCCCGACCGAACCGTACGCGGGTCCGGCCGAGCGAGTACGATGCGAGTCGCCGACCGACTCGTCCGGGCGTCCCGACAACTCCGACCGACTCGCTCGGACTCGAACCGCTCCGACCGACTCGCTCGGACCCGATTCGCACCGCGCAATGGAGACGTTTTCCGGCCGGGTAAGTACGATGCGCACCTCGACCGCTCCGACCGACTCGCGCCGTCCGACTCGAACTCGCTGTCGGAGCCGTACTTTGGGGGTCCGTGTCGGACCCCCTGTACGCGTACCCGTGCGAGGCGCACACAGGGGGACCCAAGGGTCCCCTACCTGTGCGTGTACGCCGCGAGCGCTCGCGGCGTACTCGCTGTAGAGAGCGCCCTTGTCCGCCTCGCACCCATTGAGGCAATGGGAGCCCGCGTACGCGTTGTACGACCGGCTCCCATTGACTTCTATGGGAGTCCGACCGACTCGTGTCCGATAACATACGGACGCATCGTACTCGTTCGGTCGGACTGCACGGGTCCGATTCGGTCGGAAATCTCTCCGGGTCCGGCTCGGTCGGAGAGATTTCCGGCCCGAATCGGAATCGACCCCTAATTAGTACATCTCCTATAAAAGTTGGAAAACCCCAGGCAACTTTTTATAAATTTCACAGGAGTGAATGTGTGGTTCAATCAATGACTCTGAAACTTTCTTTTCCATTTTAATTACTTACTGATGATGTACCCCAAATATTCTACGGATCTGGTATGAAACACACACTTGTCAAGTTTAGCAAAAATATGATGTTCAAAGACTCAGAAGAGATGAAGATGCCATCTAAATTCACAACACAAAGGTCATCCAAAAGTCCTCTCAGTATTTTATTAATAAAAAACTGAAAGGCAGCAGTGGAGTTACAGATTCTGCAAGGCATGACTTCATAGTTGAATACATCAAATTAAGGGTCTCATTTATATGTTGGCGTAGAGGGTAACTGTTGCAACCCTGACAGAGTTCCCTTCCCTCCCGGCCAACACCAAATGTTTTTGTGTGCGGAACTTAAGTTTGTCCAATGCGGAGACTACGCTGTCTCCACCGTGGCCAAACCTCTTCAATGGCCCGGGAGAGTAAGGGCCATTGGAGAAATGGCTCCATATCCGCCTGCTCAATTTAGATGGGTGGACATGTTGTCATATTTTACTGTTTCTTACCACCAGCAAAAAACCTGTAAAATCATTTTAAAGGTCCCCCTACTATGGGAAAAGACTATCATGGCGAGAGGAGAATTATATTTTTGCTTTTTGAAAAGAAAATTCTGTTTCTGGATTTTCTTTTTGAAAAGAAAAATGAAATACTCTGTGCTACATGGCTGCGTTCTGCTAATGCAGCCCCGTAGCAAAGAGTAAAATGCATTGACAGGAACAGCCGTCATGGTGGTTCCTGGTAATGATTTTATAAATGACTACCTGCCTGGTGGTCATTTATAAATCTGGCGGGTGGTCCTTCCACCAGGGCAATGACGTCATTTACTTCATTGCCCTGGGGCACCCCAGTGCCGTCTGCCAGGATTTAAATCAGGCCTTTAGTGCGAAGCACAGTTTTCCATTCATCACCCTCTTAGGCTGACCAGTTGAAAAGTTCCTCTGAGATCAAGTTTGGTAAAAATGGTTGCTTATTTAATCTGATCTAAAAGAGCAGAGATCAGTGGCAACTTATACCTGTATTTGAACGTAATCATGTAATCAATACATGTTCTTAGTTCACTTCCCTTCTTTGCCACAAAAAACAAGTAGGAAGAGGCTGGAGACTGTTATGGTCCAATAAAACCATTTGCTAAGTTTTCATCTAAACATTGCTCAAGATACAAGGGGCATATATGCAAGCCCCTAGCGCAACATTTTTTTACACTCCAGTGGGCTGTGTGCTGGCCCATATTTACAAGGCCACGCACAGCCACCCTGCGTAGCTTTTCATTGCCTTGTAAATAAGGCCCTTTTCACGCATCACTATGTGTGAAAGGGGTGTGCAATGGGTGTGAGTGTTCCACAGCAACACCCATTGCTTTTTGACACTGCCCCAGATGTACAAGGATCTTTAAATCTGAGGCAGCGCCAAAAACTAATGGCATTGAAAAGCAGGCGTTAGAGTGGCTCCTCGTTTTTTGCTCTTTCTATGTGTGCTGCATTCTGCAGCACACAGAGAAGGACCAAATCGCCTTTAATGCTTGTTTATGTGCAGTAAGGTATTCCTTCCTGCACATAAACAATCATCCCTGCAATGCAGGCACCCTTGCACCATGGCGCAAGGGTACCTGCATTGGCGCTAGGCAGCTTTTTTAGCATCAGTGCAAGGGAAAACACAGGGGTGCGCTGTATTCTTGTGAATGCGATGCATCCCTGCATCTTTTAAATGATGCAGCGCAGCGCTGCTAAAGTGTTTGCAGCACCGCGCTGTATAGTTTCTTTGTAAATATGACTCTGGGTTTAAGATTCTGTAAGTGCATACATACGACTACATCGTATTGATGTCTCAAGTTCCAAACTGTAAGAAATTGGTGTATTAGTTGAGGCGGGTACGTATCCACCTCAAGTAATAACCGTAATCCTTGTCAGGGTAAAACGCTAAAGTCAATTAATAACTCTGAGATCGACCCAATCATATACCATGACTTTAGGACCCAGAGGCACCAAGACTAGAACATTTGTGATAAAGTATAACAATATCGGTGAGGTGGATAGGTTTAGCTATATAGGCATATTTCTGGATGATAGACTGTCCTGGGCTCCCTTATTGAAATTACACACTCAAACCTTTAATAGGGCGGCTCATAGCATAGATGCTTTCTCTAGGCGATTAGGTCACAGTCACATAAAGTCCATATTACACCTTCACAACGCTAAGTGTGTCCTGGCTGTAATCTACAGGGCAGAAATCCTGGGTTATAAATCTCCTATATTAATACAAACAGCAGAAAATAAATACCTCAGGAAACTGTTACGCATCCCACAGAATGTCCTGTCAGAAATAGTTCATGAAGACATAGGGGCAGGTCACATATCTGACTGGCGCCTGATACTACTATGGTGTTCAATATGGACTAAAAAAGAATTGGATTTTAATAGACTAATAGTAAGAGATTGCATGAACTTGAATTTTAGTTATCGTATACCATGGCTGAGTTATATAAAAACTACCCTGTCTAATTTGGGCTTATTGCATGTCTTTAACTCACCAGAGAAAATAACTAAATCAGTTACTGCAGAAGTTAAGAAAGTATTTTTAGAGCATACTCAAGAATCTAGACTGCAAGACTCACAGCGTAAACGCTGTTGCACACATCATACAATGGTCAAGAGCAGTGAAAGAATGGAATTTTATCTAATACTGGATATGCCGCTGAACCATAGAAGACTTTTAACATACTTTAGACTGAATATGTTCCCTCAGCTTGTGGTAGGATGGCATAGGCAACAAGACCTTCCTGTATGTTCTTGTGGTGAGTCTTCTGCACTAGACACTTTACACATTGTATTAATTTGCCCTAAATGGGCCAATTTACGCCAAAAGTATATACGCCATTTATTTGCACATTTGAATTTTAAACAAGCGAGACCTGCCCTTTTATATTTACAATTTTTAGAAAATTCTACTGTCTGTTGCTATGTGGCGAGATTTTTAATAGCAGTGTATTATGCTTATGCTTGACATTGAATTGGAGTGTATTTACTTAATGACATTCTTTGCTGCTTTTACCGTTGTTTGTATTGATTGTTTTATTGTACTTTTATGATTGTTAAATACAATCGAATAAAGTAAAAAAAAAAACTGAGATCGACCCTTTTTATCGCAATAGCACTGAACAGACAGGATTAATTTAGAGACAATGTGTAAAGTATTTATGCAGTACCAAAACAGTTATATAAATTTTAATAAAAGAAAAGAGATGAAAATGACAAAACCAATAAGAGAAACCAGAGTTATCAAATTTTAGAGTTTAAATGTGAAAATAGTGCCAACAAGCATTAAGCACCAACCACGGTCATCTGGTTGTTCTTGACCTGTACCTAGGCGCAGGTGAAGGCCAACTGTGATGGAGAGCAAGTCGCATACAGAAACCAGGTTCGACCCATTGGAAGTTTTTACCTTCTCACTTAGCCTCTGAAATGGAAGTCAAAAATCCTCAGCAGGGCAAGGAAGCAAGCTGTGGCCGAAGAGGGCTGCATGTTGTCAGACAGCCAGTGTTTGACGTCTCTGTGATGCCATAGACTATTGGCTCCAATTGAGAGAGATTGCATTTTGTTCGCCTTCGCATTGTGAAGGTTTCTACTTCCAGACGTAGTCACTTTTTGGAGCTCGGAGTCGTCCAGTTGGGCAAGGTTGCAGGCTACAGCCAAAGATATATGATGTATGATCCAGCCAGATCAGATTTACTGCTGCAGAAAAACTCCAAGCGGGAGTAACCTGAATCTTTGGCCCAGCGGCAAAGCACCTTTGTCATATTGGCTTGACAAGTTGGTCCCGGTCCTCCAGAGGTCTTTGCAGTCAAAACATTTGATAGCAGGCAAGGGTCCAAGACCTGGGGGACAGCACTTGGGGGTCAAGACTTAGCCTGGGCAGAGTTCATGGACTCTGCAAAGTGCAAAAAAAACCTCCGCCACAGAGCTCCGCAAGCGGCGGAGTGCTTTAGATAAATGCAGCAGCATTCTCAACGCGAACAGGTGGTTTCTCAACCTCAGCGGTCATGAGCATACGTGACCACTCGCAATCAGAAATCCGACCGCCCACGTTGAGAAATCTCGCCGGGAGGTTGATTTTCCATGCTTGCACTCGCCAACTTGACATTGATGATTGCGAACGAGGAAAAATCTCGCCAGGAGGTGGATTTTCCTCGCTCACGCTCGCCAACTTGATGTTGACGAATGCGAGTGAGGAAAAAAACTCCACTCCGCTGAGTTTTTGGGAACTCCGCCACCCTCCGCGTAATGCGAAGTGCGGAAAACTCTGCAAACTCTGCGAGCGGAGTGTAGTTCACTGCTCAGGCTTAGTCAAGACTCACTGTAGCAGAGGCTAGCCACAGGTTCCAGGACAGGTCCAATTTGAACTGGTAAGCTGAGAAGTTGCAAAAAAAGGGCACTTGTAGCTTGTTGGGTCACTGTAGCTTGAACTGGAGGTCAGCCTTATGACACTTGGAGTCCACTTCTTTGTCCTGGGAACAAGAGGGTGAGCAGATCCAGTCTTCTAACATAGTGCAAGGGTGCCTGGGTTGGCGCTGGGCAGCACACAGTGTGCCAGCACAAGGAAGGAGCAGAAATGCCCATATATTTGTAAATATTGAGCATTTCTGACGTCTCCCTTTCACACAATGCAGTAAGTTGCGTTGCGTTGCTGTGTGAAATGTTAGCAAACCTGCACCTTATCTTATAGGCCCTCAGGACACTCTTGTACCATATACTAGGGGCTTATAGCTAAGTTAAATATGCCAATTAGGGATATGAAATGTCATCATGTGGATAGGGGGAGCACAGGCACTTAACCGTTGGTTAGCAGGGTAAAGTGCAAAGGGCTTGACAGCCAACAACAGCAGTGAACGCAAAAGATGGTCATTTCCAACATGAGTCCCCCCCCCAGCAGAAGGCGGGGAGAACTACCCGCCTCATGGGAATTCTCATCGCTAAGGTGGAAAAACCTGAAAAGACCATCACCATTGGCATAGTCAGTCCCAGGGTGAAGTTCCACTGCAGAGTCCATAACCTGTAAGGAGATGGACCCCATCAGCAGGTATAGGATTCTCACCCTGCTTTTGCATTAGCCATCTGAGGAATCTGTGCTCTGTCTGAATCTGGAAATGAGTCCCAAAAACATATGGTTTCAGTTTCTTCGGCAGTGCCTAGCCCACTGCAAATGCTTCCCTCTCAATTGCATGCCACCTTTGTTCCATAGGTAGCAGCCACCTGCTGTTGAAGGCTACAGATCGGTCCAGGCCCTCATCCTTTTGCTGTAATAGAAAAGCCCCAATACCATGCCCTGAAGCATTTGCCTGCACAAGGAATTCTTTGCTGAAGTCAGGTGCCTTAAGACTGGTGCTGAACATCTGGCTTCCTTCAGGGTGTCAAATGCTTTCTGGCACACCTGTGTCCAGATAACCTTCTTTGGTGCTTCTTGAAAGCCAGCTCAGTCAAGGGGGCAACAATTATGCCATACCCCTTCACAAATCACTTGTAGTATCCAGTGAGGCACAAGATGGTGCTCACCTCGGTCTGGGTTTTGGGAGGCTCTCAAATCATAATGGTCTACATATTGGGCTGGAGGGGTTGGGCATGGTGTCCACCAACTTGGTGGCCCACATACACCATTGACCCCACCCCATCTGGTAGTTGCTGGCCTTGAAAGTGAGGTATGGCTGTTGTAGGGCCTGGGAATATCCCCACCAGCCGATATACAATTTGACAAGAGATTTATATACGGGGCCCATATCATAGGTTCTGACTTATATAAGTCGCCTGGTATCTAGTCGGGGCCGGGGGATTTACCTGCCTTTAGTCTGTTAATTGCTGACAGGGTGTCATCTAAACTGAAAACCAGTGCAGTGCCAGTCGTATTCGTGACGGGGAGAGTATTAACAGTGTTCTGATCAGCTCTAAGGCTGTCCATACGGCCAGAACCCCCTTCCTTGGTGTATAGTTTGGAAATATGTTCCACCCAAACCTCCGGCTGGATATGGTAGCTAAGGGTAGTTGCATTTTCCAAACTTCCCTTTGCAGAACAAGCGACTATCATTACGCTTCGCAGCTAGTACTAGGTCTCGCCAGTTTTTATCTGCAAAGTCACACTTAGCTTTAGTAAGTGCAGCTTTGTACCTTTTGCGTGCCAGACTGACTATGCTCCTTGACTGCTAGTTGTAGTGCCCCCTTTGCTAGCTTACATTCACTGTTGAACCATTTGTTATCTGCTAAACTAGCGGGCCTTCTGCCAGAGCTATTTTTAGTAAAAACTGTTTGAAGGGCTTCGTAGAATTCCCTGTGCACCGATAGCATTGGGATTAATCCAGGAGAGTGTGCACAGTCCAAAGTACTGCTCAAGCCCGACATAAAATGTATGAATAGATCATAGATCCTGGTGTACAGGTCCTGGTCTGCTAGGACTTTAGGCCAGGTGACTCTTCTACGATTGTTAGCTACTAGAGGCTCTTCTGCTCTAGAAATACAACTGGGTGGGTTCCTATCCAAAGCAGTGCCCATCATTTTTAGCAACAAAGGATTATGATCGCTGTTGAACCTCTGGGCGATTGTCATATCCTCCACTAGAGACCAGATTCTTACATCAACGAGAATATAACCGATAACGCTAGTACTGACACCCAGTTTAAAGGTGGCCTGCCTGTTTGAGTCAGATGCAGTTCTCCCGTTACATGCCCTCAAGCTCCTTCCTGTGATCAGAGATGCAATCTGCAAGGAAACACACGTTAGACGGAGGCAATGGTTACTAGCTGCCAGACTAGGGATACCCCACAACTCGTCCCCTTCCTCAAGTAAGGTGCTGCTTAGTAATTGAGAGGGCTCAAAGGAAGCATTGAAATCCCCGGCAACTATAATTTTGGAGTTAGTTTGATGTAATCCTACCAGTTAATACTGGAGATTCGCTGCTATAGGGTTTGGACCTAGCATAGACATTAAACAAAGTCAAATTTAGGCCCGGAAAGACAAGCTGAATTCCCAGAATATCTTGAGATTTTATTGTTAATTGGTTGTACTTGCAGGCTATCATGAGTATCAGCATTACATAGCGACATGTTGCCACTGTTTGAACAAGCCAGTCGGGTGGATGAATAAGGTTGCGACTGGAGTGCGGCCTCGGCTATGCTAGTGGTATTATTAGGTAGTACATCAGTATTTGCTACCGGATACAAATTACAAGTGGGCGACTCAGCAGTATAGCTATCTCCCCAGGATTTAAGAATAAAACCACTTTCGCAAGCTATATGGTCTGACAGGAGATGCAAGGAACCCTTTTGTTTCCTTATTTGGCCATATGCTGAAATATTCGAGTTAAATTCATCCCTTATACTGCTACTGCATGATTGAGTTTGAGTAATTTTATCTAGCTTTGCTATGCATATGCTGCTACGATTTACATAAAGCGGTGTAGGGGTAGTGAGTAAGAGGCTGCTAGTATTCCTGAGTCAATCCACATCTTGTAGTTGGGATAAGGACCCCTCCCTTGACTTACAACCCTGTAGTGCATCAGCTTCTGGCCTACAATACTTAAATCTGATGGATGAATTGTTTGAGGGATTTGTCCTGATATCTAGGGCCACTAAGTCATCAACCATCCTAGCATCTTCTAATGTAAGTTCTATCACGTCGAAAGCTGAGTTCTTCAGGGAGCTCCTTTGGGCACGGAGGATGTCTTCTCGGATAACCGAGCGACAGCCTCTAGTGTGCCTGATCCAGTGGATAGATTTATTTATGAGCGAATCTTCAGTTTCAAACTTTGCATAGAACTGCAGTTTGGGTACCTTTGTCATGACGATTTTGTTTTTTAAATCGTTTGGCCTACTTCTGGGGCAAGGGGCGGGGATGTAGTTCCACCTTCTATTAGTTGTGTTATGTTGGGGGTTAGAAGTCCTCAAGGGATTCAATTGCTGCAGCTGACGAGGGTTAAATGTACTAGGGTTACTCGGGGCTCTATTGCTCCATTGTTGTTGTTGAAGCTTGGCTCTAGTATTTTGCTGGGGGTACTGGGGGTGCTGGAGGTAAGGTTGATGGCATAGGGACCTACGATTCCTGCATTCTACGTCTTGTGCTTCGTGAGACCCCTGTAAATGAGGAAAATCATGTAAAGGGTTCGGCTGTTGTACTTCTGATTGTTGCATAGTCTGAATAGTCTGGGTGGACTGGCTAGACTGGATAATTGACTTGTCACTGTCTTGTGCACATTTGAGCTTCTCTAGTGTTGAGGCCAACCTAAGTGTGGTGATTTTTAACTCTCCCACTTCAGTTCTCAGATCATTGATTCAAGCAGTGCACTCCCTACTTGTGTGAGCTGGGGGTCCTGATAGACTCCCTACTTGTGTGAGCTGGGGGTCCTGATAGACTCCCTACTTGTGTGAGCTGGGGGTCCTGATAGACTCCCTACTTGTGTGAGCTGGGGGTCTTGATAGACTCCCTACTTGTGTGAGCTGGGGGTCCTGATAGACTCCCTACTTGTATGAGCTGGGGGTCCTGATAGACTCCCTACTTGTATGAGCTGGGGTCCTGATAGACTCCCTACTTGTGTGAGCTGGGGGTCCTGATAGACTCCCTACTTGTGTGAGCTGGGGTCCTGATAGACTCCCTACTTGTGTGAGCTGGGGGTCCTGATAGACTCCCTACTTGTATGAGCTGGGGTCCTGAAAGACTCCCTACTTGTGTGAGCTGGGGGTCCTGATAGACTCCCTACTTGTGTGAGCTGGGGTCCTGATAGACTCCCTACTTGTGTGAGCTGGGGGTCCTGATAGACTCCCTACTTGTATGAGCTGGGGGTCCTGATAGACTCCCTACTTGTGTGAGCTGGGGGTCCTGATAGACTCCCTACTTGTGTGAGCTGGGGGTCCTGATAGACTCCCTACTTGTATGAGCTGGGGGTCCTGATAGACTCCCTACTTGTATGAGCTGGGGGTCCTGATAGACTCCCTACTTGTATGAGCTGGGGGTCCTGATAGACTCCCTACTTGTATGAGCTGGGGGTCCTGATAACATAGTCTCCATGGAGAGATTGGGAGGGGATCAGAGACAGTAACATCATCAGCTATACTAGACAATGGTAAAAAACGATTGCTGCGATGAACAATGTCAGCTGTTGCAGGTGGGTGAAATAAGTCGTGCGCATCCAGTCTACGAGACTTCTCCTGAGTAGCAACCATGGCCACGGATTCTGTGGCTGCCTTCCCAAAGAGGCTCGGTATACGCGGCTGAGCAGTAGGGGTGCCCAATGAAGTGGAATCCAAAGTGTTTAAAGTCTCTCGCGATGCTGATGTGTCTGAATGTAACAAGTCCTCACATTCATCGATTAAGTTGTCGATTCGGTCAATTAGGCAGTTCCGGCCAGCAGATTTAACTGATCTTTTTTGTTTTTTTTGTTTTCGTGGCAACAGTGGCCCCTTGGCAGCCTTCCTCTTTCCCATGTTTAGTATAATAATTAATACGGGGCACCGTTGAACAGCGCTAGTGCAAGAAGCGCTCGGCCCAGGAGAATCGGAAAGACTAGTCATCAGCACATCATTTCAGCACTTTAAAGGTTTAGAAGCACAGGCTCTGCGTTCACTAAAGTTTTGTATCAGTCCTAAGAAAATAGACTAGTCATCAGCAGATCATTCCATTGTGTCAATCCTGATAAAATGGATTAGTTATCAACAAATTATTTCAGCACTTTAAAGGTTCAGAAGCACAGGTTCTGAGTTCACTAAAGAGTTGTATCACACATTATAAAATAGACTAGTCATCAGCTAATCATTTCAGCAATTTAATGGTTTAGAAGCACAGGTTCTGAGTTGCATCACACCTTATAAAATAGACTAGTTATTGGCACATGATTCCAGTACTTTAAATGGTTAAATGTAGCTGTTATGAGTTCACTAAAGAATTGCATCAATCCTGAGAAAATAGACTAGTCATCAGGACATCCTTTCAGCACTTTAAAGGATTAAATGCAGCAGCTATGAGTTCACTAAATATTTGCGTCAATCGTAATAAAATAGACCATTCATCAACACATCATTTCAGCACTTTAAAGGTTTAGAAGCACAGGCTCTGCGTTCACTAAAGTTTTGTATCAGTCCTAAGAAAATAGACTAGTCATCAGCACATCATTTCAGCACTTTACACATTCAAAAGCTTAGGTTTTCATTTCACTCAAAAATGTTGTCAATCCTGATAAAATGGACTAGTCATCAGCACATCATTTCAGCACATTACATTTTTTAATGCAGTTGCTATGAGGTCACCAAAGATTTGCATCAATCCTGATAAAATAGACTCATCATCAGCACATCATTTCAGCACTTTAAAGGTTTAAAAGCACAGGCTCTGCGTTCACTAAAGTTTTGTATCAGTCCTAAGAAAATAGACTAGTCATCAGCACATCATTTCAGCACTTTACACATTCAAAAGCTTAGGTTTTCATTTCACTCAAAAATGTTGTCAATCCTGATAAAATGGACTAGTCATCAGCACATCATTTCAGCACATTACATTTTTTTATGCAGTTGCTATGAGGTCACCAAAGATTTGCATCAATCCTGATAAAATAGACTCGTTATCCACACATCATTCCAGCACTTTAAACATTTTAATGCAGTGGTTATGAGTTCACTAAAAAATGCCATCAATCCTGATAAAATAGACTAGTCATAAGCACAAAATGTCAGCACTTTCAAGGTTAAAAGGCACAGGTTCTGAGTTCACTAAAGATTTGCATAAGTTCTGTAGGAAGGTGGAATATGACTATATGGTTGCCCCCACTTTTTTCCTGGTGTTTTGCTGGTTTATGACTTAGTTGGACTGGGACCCTGCTATTCAGGGCCCCAGTCTATCTGCTCTCTCTAAATGACATGGAGTGCACTCTAGGTGCACTAGTGATTGGATACTGTGGTGCCTTGTGAGTCCCTAGTATATGGTACCTTAGGTACCAAGGGCATAGGTACTTCACAGGCCTACCAGGGGCTGCAGCATGTATTATGCCACCCCTGGGAAGCAGACTAAATCTGACACCACAGGCCTGCTACTGCAGCCTGGGTGAGGTGGTGCTAGCACCCCTCACTGAGATATAGGTTTCCTATATCTCTCCTGCACACACATATAAACCTATCAGTCACCCCTAAGGCAGGCCCTATCAATCCTGAGGGCAGGGTGCTTGGCTTCTATGTGAGGGGGTGCCTCTGCTTGAGCAGGGCCCCCTGCAGCTCTCAGAGTCTATTCTCTGGGGCTGTTTGTGGATGCGGTTAAACCATATACTCTTAAGTGCATTATATCCTCGCGGTAAAATGCTAACTTTGGAATGGCTGCATCAAAACATGTCGTGTTTGGTGTCAAACATCTTGGAATACTACCCCCCGCCAATCCTGGTGGCGGGGGTAGCATTCCACCCTTCTAGAGGGATAAGACATGTACCTGCTGTGGAAACGCAGTAGAATCCTGAAGAGCCCTGGCATCACAAAATGGATGCCACCAGTCACAGACACTGGGCTGCCCTCCTGCTGATGACCGAAACTCACAGTGGAGGAAGCCCAACAATAGGCATCCTGTCACAGGGAGGTGTGACCACCTCCCAGACAGGGTTTAGTGTATTGGGGCTGGGTGGGTGCACTCTTAGAGTGCTTTGAAGTCCTGCACTGGGGGAGCAGAAGGCTCCTCTGTGCATATGCCAGTTCAAACCAGCTCAGGGGCTACCTGCCCCTGCTCTGGCGCGAAACTGGACAAAGGGAAGTGGGTGTAGCCACCCCTCCCTTGACCCTCCCATAGGTGGGGTCATAGAGCTAGTCCATCCCCTCTTTTTAGTATAAGAGGGGGAACCTTGCCATTGCAAAGCAGATAACCCCTGGACGACGCTCTACAGAAGAATCCTGGCCCTTCGACGTTCCACTACCTTTGGAAGACAGAAGAATCTCCCTTGGAGTCAAGGAGTGACTCCCCTGCTTGGCAGGCACCAAAAACGACAACGACGGTCGCAAACTACGCCGCTCCCGCCGGAGTCCGAAGTCCCTGCAGCCCAAGAAGTGGATTTCCTGACTTCGCCCAGGCCATCGTGAGTCCCCAGCGAAGCTGAGGCAAGTGGACCCCACGAGTAACGAGGAACCGCGACCCCTGGGTACCGTGCACTATTGTCGAGTGCAACCCCTTCACAACGTTCTACGAACCTGTGCTTTGGACCACATGTGGTCCCGACCTCCAGCAGGAATCCCTCCGAAGATCAGAGGCCTACACCGTTCCGAGTGACCGTGGGCCCCTGTTGAGTGATTCCGCCTGAGGTGTCTTTGCAATCCCTTGCCCGCTGGCTTGTGGGTCCCCAGAAGACTTCTTAAAGAAACCAAAGGGCTCCCCTGGTTGCTCCAGGCCTGCCCTGACTTACCCTCGCTGGGTGAGTTCCACAGACCTTGCTGGTCTGCGCCATCGACTTTTCTTCATCTCCCCGAGACTTGCGGCTGCCAAGGCTTGTTGGCTCCAATCGAGTTGCCGACACCGCAGTCAGCTGCAGACGTCGAGGGACACACCGAATCCAGCTCCTGGTTGTCGTCGACGCCTCCTGGACCACGTGGCTGAAGAGTCAAGGCACCTGCAACCAACCTGAATCACTCGACGACGGTGGGCATCCATCTTCCTTGCCCCGAGTCACTGCCAAGTGACTTTGAACACTGTCCCCTCTGCTTTCAGGTCATCCTTCTTCAGAATCCAGGCTTGGATTCCACCGGACACTTCTTCAGCTCCCGCAAGCAGCAAGTCTTCTTTGGTCGCCCTTGAAAACGACGCCGCGACCCGACACCAAAGGACACCTATGCACCCGGCTTCCCTGGATGAGGTAACTCCAGCACTACGGTGCTCCTGTGGGTGTGGGCCCTAGAACGACTTACCCTGTAAGTGACTTGCTTGTAGGTTCTACAGAAGTATCCTAAAACTCTTTATTTCCAACCGCGACTTGCCCCATTGAAGTCAACGGCGATCCGCGCCTGTGTATCTACACTGCACGCGTCCCCCGTGGGTCCTTTACTTACCTGCCTTGGGTGGTTTCGTGAGGCCCCCGCACTTCTGAAGGCCCTAGGCCTTGTCTCCCTGCAAGTCGTTGTCCCTAAGTCTCTTACTTAGTATATGGTCTGGTACGCCCCTAGGGCCCCAGCCATATTTTGTGCTTAACTTATTGTGAAACGTTGATTTGTGCATATGTTTGTCTTCTAATCTCATAAAGAGATTAGTAGAGAGTTATTTAGAAATAAATACATATATTTGATATATATACCTGTGTGGTGTCTTTTCATTTGGTGATTCAAGAGATTATATGGTAAAACAAGCTGCTTTACATTCCTCCGAGACTTAGCCTGAAGGCTGCTCTCCACAGCTACCACTAGGATAGCTTTCTTTAAAAGGTTGTCTTAAACCTATCTACCATAAGAGTCGATTTGCCCTGGTGCAAGGTGTCCACTTTAATTAGTGAACAGCATATACCAGGCCAACTTCTCACATTGGTGGGCAGCGTGTGGGATTCCAGCTTGCCATTGTTTTACCAGAAAATCTCTATTTGAATTACTAACTGAAAACCATTATAGGTACTCAAGGTACATATAAAGTCAAGCTTAGTATCAATAAGTTCTACTGAACTTAGAGCTGTGTGCCAAGGGATAGCACACCCTTTCCACAGCTCAAGCTAGGATCAGTAGGCCACAAACTAGTGTAGGTAGTACAACACTGCGCAACACTAGAATGTCCTTAAGGGGTGGACCCAGTGGATCCACTCAGCCTCAGTATAAGGACATGGCTTTCTCTGACTTGAGAGCCATGTGTGTTGAAAGACACCTGAGGCTAGGACAGAGTCCCTCAGCACTACACCTGATAGATCTGCTGACAGCAGATGACCTTAGATTGGCTCTAGGAGCTAAAGGGTCTGAATCAGTGGGTGGGTCAGTCATAGTATCTGGGTCAGATGATGAAAATCAGAATGACCAAGACTCTGTGATTGAAGGGCCAGGCTTCAAGGGGCCTGAAAAGGACAGAGGAATTCTCCCTAAGAGAACTGACAGAGAGGAGGAGAGGCACAGATCCCCTTCCAGGGAATCTGACCACTCTTATCACTCTGGCAGAGAATTTGTCCAGCAGAGGAGCTCATACTTTTCCTTAAGAGAGACCTCCTCTGAGAGAAGGTGCAAACTGCTCCAGTATGAGGAAGCCAAAGTGGCCCTCAGAACCAAGCAGTTGGCACTGGATAGGGAAGCCCTGGAGATCCAGAGAGCTTCCAGAAGGGAGGGTTTAGAACCCCCTGGTGGCAGCAACAGTGTCCCTAGAGGCAGAGAATATGTCCCTGACCATAGGAACCTGAGCAAGGTTGTTCCTCCCTACCAGAGTGGGGATGATATCCACAAGTGGATAACTGCTATGGAGAGGGCCTGTAGAGTACAGCAGGTCCCCCAAAAGCAGTGGGCAGCAATCTTGTGGCTCTCCTTTTCAGATAAAGGAAGAGACAAGCTCCTCACTGTTAGAGAGGAGGATGCTGATGATTATGAGGTCCTGAAGAGTGCACTGATAGATGGGTTTGGCTTAACCACTGAGCAGTACAGGTTGAAGTTCAGAGATACCCAGAAGGCACAGACTCAGGACTGGACAGACTTTGTAGATTGTGCATCCAAGGCTCTGGAGGGTTGGCTGGTTGGCAGTAGGGTTACTGATTTCAAAGGATTTTATAATCTAATGATGAGAGAACAGATCCTTAATAATTGTCAAAACCAGCTTTTACACCAGTACCTGGTGGACTCTGATCTGACCTCTCCCCAAGAATTGGGAAAGAAGGCAGACAAATGGGTCAGAACCAGAGTAAGGCCTAAGAATCAGGGTGGTGACCACAAGAAAGATTCTACCAAGTCCCAAGAGAAAGGTGGGGATAAATCTAAGGATAAGTCCACTACAGGGCCCCAAAAGTCCTCTTCTGGGGGTGGGTCCCAAACTCCTTCCTCTCCTGAAAAGAAACCCTATTGCCATGTCTGTAAAAAGCCTGGGCACTGGAAATCTGATCCCAGTTGTCCCAGGATTGGCAATAAAGAAAATGTTCCTCCAACAACTACTACCACCCCTCCTGGTACTACCAGTAGTAATCCTCCAGTTGGGAGTAGTGCACCCAAAAAGTTAGGTGCTTTTGCAAGAGGAACAGAGGTGGGCCCTAGTTTAGACAGGACCCCTCAACAGACTCCTCAGACTCTGATGGTGGTATAGGATTTGCCACATTTACCATGGGTCCCACAGCATTGGGCAGGTACAGACTGGAGCCAATAATTAATGGTCAGAAAGCTGTGGCATTTAGGGACACAGGGGCTAGTGTCACCATGGTGGCAGGGAAACTAGTCCCCCTCACCAGCTTTTACCTGAGTTTAAATACCAGGTGACCAACATTGATGGTGTCAGAACAGATCACCCCATGGCCATAGTCAATCTCACCTGGGAGGGGGTCACAGGCCCAAAAGAGTGGCAGTGTCCCCAACCTTACCTGTAGATTGCCTGATGGGCAATGATCTGGAAATTTCAGCCTGGGCTGAAATTGAACACCAAACCCATCTGAGGATGTTGGGTGTCCCTGTAAAGGTTAGTGGGGCTGTGATGGCCACAGCCCCAGCCCAAGATTTTGGAGAGATGGAGCCTGGAAGAATGGCCCACTCTCCCCAGAAGAGAGCACAAGGGTTGAAGAAAAGTCTTCTTCCCTCCAGACAGTAGGTAAGGGTCAGCCTCCTCAGGGAACTGACCCTCCCCTAGTGAAGGAACTGCCACAGAGGTAGTCAGGCCTGGCCTGGCCCCACCCCTGATGGCAGAGGACCCTTCCAAGGTGGTACCCAGTCTGGAGCAGGTAAACTGCCCCTCTCTACCCTGCCTCAGTCAGCCCAGAGCTGCAGAGGTCAGGGAGGTCAGTGGATCCCCCAGGGCCCCCTGTCCAGAGGAACCCCCCATCAGCAGATTAGGGGCACCAAGTCTAGTAGCCCTAGCCAGGTGAAAATTCCTCAACCCACTGAGGGATCCCCCATACCTTTATGTAGGGACCTCCCCAGAAGGACTCTGTTAGGCAAGGGCAAACCTGGGACCAAAAGGTTCCAAACATGCCATGTCCCTCCAGTGTTCCATCCAAAGGGACCCAACCCCCAGCTGTAGGCAGTCAAAGGTTGACCCTTAGAGCAAAGTGCAACTCAGTCATGGAAAGACAGGCATACATGGTGACCAGTGATCTGAGGAAGCTGAGGCCAACCTTCCTAGGGCCTCACTTCCCTACTCAGACACCCCACCAGCCTTGTACTTTACCAAAGCACACCAGAGGTAGTGATTCCCCATGGTGGAGACCCTCTCATACCCTTAGGGTGAGGGATTGCTTAGTGGACCATAAGACAGGGGGCAACCATGCTAGTGCAGGTGCTTCCTTATATGACCACTTAATCAATAAAGGCTCAACTGGTCAAGGTTAGCCTTATCTCCTTTCGTTTGGGGGGGTTATGTAGGAAGGTGGAATCTGACTATATGGTTGCCCCCACTTTTTCCTGGTGTTTTGCTGGTTTATGACTTAGTTGGACTGGGACCCTGCTATTCAGGGCCCCAGTCTATCTGCTCTCTCTAAATGACATGGAGTGCACTCTAGGTGCACTAGTGATTGGATACTGTGGTGCCTTGTGAGTCCCTAGTATATGGTACCTTAGGTACCAAGGGCATAGGTACTTCACAGGCCTACCAGGGGCTGCAGCATGTATTATGCCACCCCTGGGAAGCAGACTAAATCTGACACCACAGGCCTGCTACTGCAGCCTGGGTGAGGTGGTGCTAGCACCCCTCACTGAGATATAGGTTTACTATATCTCTCCTGCACACACATATAAACCTATCAGTCACCCCTAAGGCAGGCCCTATCAATCCTGAGGGCAGGGTGCTTGGCTTCTATGTGAGGGGGTGCCTCTGCTTGAGCAGGGCCCCCTGCAGCTCTCAGAGTCTATTCTCTGGGGCTGTTTGTGGATGCGGTTAAACCATATACTCTTAAGTGCATTATATCCTCGCGGTAAAATGCTAACTTTGGAATGGCTGCATCAAAACATGTCGTGTTTGGTGTCAAACATCTTGGAATACTACCCCCCGCCAATACTGGCGGCGGGGGTAGCATTCCACCCTTCTAGAGGGATAAGACATGTACCTGCTGTGGAAACGCGGTAGAATCCTGAAGAGCCCTGGCATCACAAAATGGATGCCACCAGTCACAGACACTGGGCTGCCCTCCTGCTGATGACCGAAACTCACAGTGGAGGAAGCCCAACAATAGGCATCCTGTCACAGGGAGGTGTGACCACCTCCCAGACAGGGTTTAGTGTATTGGGGCTGGGTGGGTGCACTCTTAGAGTGCTTTGAAGTCCTGCACTGGGGAGCAGAAGGCTCCTCTGTTCATATGCCAGTTCAAACCAGCTCAGGGGCTACCTGCCCCTGCTCCGGCGCGAAACTGGACAAAGGGAAGTGGGTGTAGCCACCCCCTCCCTTGACCCTCCCATAGGTGGGGTCATAGAGCTAGTCCATCCCCTCTTTTTAGTATAAGAGGGGGAACCTTGCCATTGCAAAGCAGATAACCCCTGGACGACGCTCTACAGAAGAATCCTGGCCCTTCGACGTTCCACTACCTTTGGAAGACAGAAGAATCTCCCTTGGAGTCAAGGAGTGACTCCCCTGCTTGGCAGGCACCAAAAACGACAACGACGGTCGCAAACTATGCCGCTCCCGCCGGAGTCCGAAGTCCCTGCAGCCCAAGAAGTGGATTTCCTGACTTCTCCCAGGCCATCGTGAGTCCCCAGCGAAGCTGAGGCAAGTGGACCCCACGAGTAACGAGGAACCGCGACCCCTGGGTACCGTGCACTATTGTCGAGTGCAACCCCTTCACAACGTTCTACGAACCTGTGCTTTGGACCACGTGTGGTCCCGACCTCCAGCAGGAATCCCTCCGAAGATCAGAGGCCTACACCGTCCCGAGTGACCGTGGGTCCCTGTTGAGTGATTCCGCCCGAGGTGTCTTCGCGATCCCTTGCCCGCTGGCTTGTGGGTCCCCAGAAGACTTCTTAAAGAAACCAAAGGGCTCCCCTGGTTGCTCCAGGCCTGCCCTGACTTACCTTTGCTGGGTGAGTTCCACAGACCTTGCTGGTCTGCGCCATCGACTTTTCTTCATCTCCCCGAGACTTGCGGCTGCCAAGGCTTGCTGGCTCCAATCGAGTTGCCGACACCGCAGTCAGCTGCAGACGTCGAGGACACACCGAATCCAGCTCCTGGTCATCGTCGACGCCTCCTGGACCACGTGGCTGAAGAGTCAAGGCACCCGCAACCGACCTGAATCACTCGACGACGGTGGGCATCCATCTTCCTTGCCCCGAGTCACTGCCAAGTGACTTTGAACACTGTCCCCTCTGCTTTCAGGTCATCCTTCTTCAGAATCCAGGCTTGGATTCCACCGGACACTTCTTCAGCTCCCGCAAGCAGCAAGTCTTCTTTGGTCGCCCTTGAAAACGACGCCGCGACCCGACACCAAAGGACACCTATGCACCCGGCTTCCCTGGGTGAGGTAACTCCAGCACTACGGTGCTCCTGTGGGTGTGGGCCCTAGAACGACTTACCCTGTAAGTGACTTGCTTGTAGGTTCTACAGAAGTATCCTAAAACTCTTTATTTCCAACCGCGACTTGCCCCATTGAAGTCAACGGCGATCCGCGCCTGTGTATCTACACTGCACGCGTCCCCCGTGGGTCCTTTACTTACCTGCCTTGGGTGGTTTCGTGAGGCCCCCGCACTTCTGAAGGCCCTAGGCCTTGTCTCCCTGCAAGTCGTTGTCCCTAAGTCTCTTACTTAGTATATGGTCTGGTACGCCCCTAGGGCCCCAGCCATATTTTGTGCTTAACTTATTGTGAAACGTTGATTTGTGCATATGTTTGTCTTCTAATCTCATAAAGAGATTAGTAGAGAGTTATTTAGAAATAAATACATATATTTGATATATATACCTGTGTGGTGTCTTTTCATTTGGTGATTCAAGAGATTATATGGTAAAACAAGCTGCTTTACATTCCTCCGAGACTTAGCCTGAAGGCTGCTCTCCACAGCTACCACTAGGATAGCTTTCTTTAAAAGGTTGTCTTAAACCTATCTACCATAAGAGTCGATTTGCCCTGGTGCAAGGTGTCCACTTTAATTAGTGAACAGCATATACCAGGCCAACTTCTCACAAGTTCTGAGAAAGTAGACTAGTTATCAGTACATCCTTTCAGCACTTTAAAAGTTTTAAAGCACAGGTTATGAGTTCACTAAAGATTTGTGTCAATCCTGATAAATTTGACTAGTCACCAGCACATTATTTCAACTCTTAGGTTTAAATGACTTCTCGATTACATACTTTACGTAACCCTTGTCAGGTGTCTCCACTTTATTAATTCATTCATCGTTTGGGATGTTTCGGTCAGTGAGAGACTCAGCACTTTTAGGTGACGTGCGTAGATCAGTTCTGTGTCCCCTGGAGAGTCTTGTGAGCTTTGACCTCCAGCCCCTCACATCCGCTTCCAGCTTGGGGGTCTCTTCCAGGTCTAATATGCCCCACATGGTGGCCAGACAGTCACGTGGTGCTGGTGGTGCTTTTTTTTCCCGCTTGGAGTACTCCCCCTAGGGTTATGGCAGCTGCTTCCCTCGCAGTAACCCCTGGGTGCTGCCAGCTTGGAGCTGAACCCCCAGGGGAGGTGTGAACGGTGCTCTTGTGATCTGCAGTCCACCCTCTTGCCCCTCTGAGCGTCTCTTCCCAGCGCCTCCAATCACGGCGTCGCCGTTCTCCGCTTGTTCTCTTGTGCCGCGCTGCTGATGTCCACGTGACTCTGTGCCAAGAAGATCTTGTATGAGGCCACTCTGTGCTGAGATCCTTGCACTCTTATTCCCATTCCCACTACTTATGCACGAGGGTTTCCCAAGTGCCCTTCCAGTTATCTCTCTCCAGGTGACTTCTCTTTCTGGGCCAAGCCAGTGGTTGTTTGTATAAATGAGATATAATGCCCCGCTCGTGCGCTCCAGCTAGGATTCGTTCTTCAAAGGTCACTAGTGGACGTGAGGCCTGGCGCTTGACCTTTGGGTGTAAGACCAGGCCCAGGTTTATCAAGGGTTTGGGTTGTCCTTGCGTGACGCAGGGGGACTGACGCAAGGGGACGGAGGCCCTTCTAGACCCCTTGCATGTAGGGTGTACTGGGGGTACTGGGAGCGTTGTACTGGCCCCAGAGTAACATCTCGTTATTAAGCCTATGGCCGGCCTTGCTCTGTCCGTGTGCCTGCGCCGACGCATTCATCACTGTCCTTCTCCACTTCCCCACAAAAGCCCCCGACGGCAACAACAACGGAAAGCAAACATTTACAGAAATTCGAGGTCTCAACACTTCGAGGAGAGTAGTAAGACGCAGAGAGACAGAAGGTCTCAACACTGCGACGACCATAGCGAGACGCAGAGAGACAGAAGGTCTCAACACTGCGACGACCATAGCGAGACGCAGAGAGACAGAAGGTCTCAACACTGCGACGACCATAGCAAGACGCAGAGAGACAGAAGGTCTCAACACTGCGACGACCGTAGCAAGACGCAGAGAGACAGAAGGTGTCAACACTGCGACGACCGTAGCAAGACGCAGAGAGACAGGAGGTCTCAACACTGCGACGACCATAGCAAGACGCAGAGAGACAGAAGGTCTCAACACTGCGACGACCGTAGCAAGACGCAGAGAGACAGAAGGTGTCAACACTGCGACGACCGTAGTAAGACGCAGAGAGACAGAAGGTCTCAACACTGCGACGACCGTAGCAAGACGCAGAGAGACAGGAGGTCTCAACACTGCGACGACCGTAGCAAGACGCAGAGAGACAGGAGGTCTCAACACTGCGACGACCATAGCAAGACGCAGAGAGACAGAAGGTCTCAACACTGCGACGACCATAGCAAGACGCAGAGAGACAGAAAGGAAATGAAATTAAATGAAATGAGGGACTTATAAAGCGCGACACAACCCGGAGGTATCTAGGCGCTGGATACAGCAGAAGACAGTTATTTCCAGAACGATGTCACTAATACAGCCAGGTCTTTAAGCGCTTCCTAAATTGAAGCAGGTTATGTTCGTTTTTCAGGCAAGTGGGCAAGGAGTTCTAAAGTTTAGCAGTGGTGTAGGAAAAACCTTTGCCCCCCCATTTTACATTTGAAATCTTGGGGATAGATCGGTTGCCACTGTTGGACGATCTTAGTGATCTGCCTGGGATGTATGGTCTGAAGAGTTGCGACAATTGTCGTGGGCCCTTGCCATGCGTAGCCTTAAATGCCATACACAAGGCCTTAAACTGAATGCGCTTAATGATGGGCAGCCAATGCAGCTCTGCGAGAGCCTTGGAGGCTGAGTCAAAGCGAGTAAGCCCAAGCAGAACTCTGGCAGCGGCATTTTGCGTAGTTTGCAGTTTGTGTAGACTGCGCTTGCTTGCACTGGTAAGAAGGGAGTTGCAGTAGTCCAGCCTTGAACCAATCAAGGCTGTGACCACTGTTTTCCTGAGCTCTGAAGGGATGAACGGAAGTATTTTTTTCAGGATTTTAAGGATGAAAAAGCAGGTTGTTGTGGTACGATTGATCTGGGATTCGAAGGAGAGCCTGGAGTCAAACAGAACTCCATGGTTCTTAACCTTGTCAGCTGGTGTTGGGGGAAGGCCCATGTGACTTGGCCACCAGCTGTCTGACCAAACAATAGGTGTGTTGCCAAAAAGCATAACTTCCATTTTTGATGTGTTAAGTTTAAGACAGTTTGTCTGCATCCACTTCCCTGTGTGGCTCATACAACTTTTGAACCGGGACGCAGCGTCTGCGGACGAGCTGTTAATGGACACTATAATTTGTGTGTTGTCCGCATAAGACACAAGCGTGAATCCAAAGGTTCTTATCAGTTTGGCCAGCCGGGTGACGTAAAGATTAAAAAGGGTGGGGCTCAGCGATGAGCCCTGAGGCACTCCACAGGGGAGTGAGAAGTCTGGGGAGACAAATGGATCGAGTGCCACTGATTGTGTCCTGTTTGACAGGAAGGATCTAAGTAGTAGGAGTGCTCTGTCCCTGATTCCCAGCGAAGCAGGACGATCTACCAACACGTCGTGGTTGACAGTGTTGAATGCCGCTGAGAGATCCAAGAGGATAAGAGCAGCGCTCCCACCTTTATCTAGGGTTAGCCTAAGTTCCTCCGTAGCTGAAATTAAGGCCATTCAGTACTGTGGTGGGCCGGAAGCCAAATTGCGAGTGATCTAGGATATCACCTTCCGCAAGGAAGGCGGACAGTTCCTCATTTAGGTATTTTTCTATAATTTTAGCCGGAAACGGTATCCTGGAGATCGGTCTGTAGCTGGCGGGGTCATCCGGGTCCAAGTTAGACTTTTTCAAGAGTGGCAATATAGAGGCTCTTTTCCCGTCGGTGGGAAAGGCCCCCGAAGAGATCATAATGTTAAAAATAGGCTAGAGAGCAGATGCCACGATTTCCGGGACCAGATGCAAGATTTTAGGAGGGCAGGGATCTGAGGGGGATCCTGACTTAACTAAGGATATTAATTCAATAGTACGGTCAATTGAGATTGGCGGAAATATAGATAATATGGTGGTGGGAGGGCTGGCTGTGTTGGCTTGGGTGGCTGGATTAGCACTTAGGCTTTTATCTGTGAGTGCAGATGAATTGGCTTGGGGAATGAAGGTGTCAAGAGGTGTGGCGCAGCGGCCAGGGTGCCTGACTCCGGACCACGGGGTTCACGGTTCGATCCCCGGTGCCGGCGGCAGGTTAGCCCAGCACCATGTGACTCTGGGCAATAGCTCGCTTAATCTTCCCGAGGGCCCCCAGCGCCAGGACACCGCTCCGGAGGTAGCTGTGCGCTTTCCAAATGCTGGTATTTATTTATTTTTATTTAAAGACTTGATTGACTTTTAGTTGAAAGGCATTTGCTAGCTTGTTGCAGAATTGCTGTCTATTGCCCTGACTTTGGATTTCAGGAAGCTTGGAGAGTTTTTTTACTGTAGCAAACAGTTTTTTTGCACAACCATTAGATGCTTCGATATTTTCTTTAATGAAATCAGATTTGGCTTTCAGAATGAGCTGCTTATAGATTTGCATGGCCAGTCTGTATTCTGATTTGGTTAGAACATCGTTGGCTAGCCTCCATTTCCTTTCAAGTTTCCTACAGGTCTGTTTTTGCGCTTTCAGAGACTTATTGAGCCAAGGTTCAGAGCGCCTGGTGGGGCGCCGTTTAGTTGGGGGGGCTAATTGTTGCCCCGCATGATGAATCCAGGATTGATAGCTCATCACGGCCTCATCCAGGTTCGCCGGGGTAGATTTGCGCGAGCCTAGGAGTGTCTCACTTAATTCATCTCCCTTAATCTTATGCCAAGGCCGGGAGCTAAGAGCTTTCTTGGGTACAAAGGTGGGCTTTTTGAGTGGTAAGCAAATTTTAAACAATACTGCTCTATAGTTGGACCAGATGAGTGGTAGGGCTTTATTCCATAAAAGGTAAGGGTGGTCTAAAAAGATTCCATCAAGGCAGTGCCCCGCCAAATGAGTTGTTTCCTTAACTAGTTGGTTGAGTCCTACACTGGCCATATGATCTAGGAGGGCCTCGGTATCTGTGTCTGTAGAGTTTTCGAGGTGAAAATTAAAATCGCCGAGGATAGTAAAGTTGGGTAACTTTGCTTTGGGCTCAAGGAGCTGGCCTATAGAATTTAAAAAATTGGGTTTAGCTAGTGGTGGACGATAGATAAGAGTGCCATTAAAAGTGTTCTGGTTATCAAGCCTGATTTTGAAGGTGGCTACTTCGCCTTCAGTGAAATCAGGGATTACATTAAACTGAATATTGAGACCATTTCTTGCTATGAGTGCTATACTCCCCCTCTTTTCCCAACTCTATCTTTCCTATAGATTTTAAAGCCCACTGGAAGGGCCCCCAGGAGATCTGGTTCGGATGAGTGGTCAGCCCAGGTTTCTGTAAAGAAGGTCTCAACACTGCGACGACCGTAGCAAGATGCAGAGAGACAGGAGGTCTCAACACTGCGACAACCGTAGCAAGATGCAGAGGGACAGTAGGTCTCAACACTGCGAGGACAGTAGCAAGACGCAGAGAGACAGTAGGTCTCAACACTGCGAGGACAGTAGCAAGACGCAGAGAGGCAGCAGGTCTCAACACTGCGAGGACAGTAGCAAGACGCAGAGAGACCGAAGGTCTCAACACTGCGACTACCGTAGCAAGATGCAGAGGGACAGTAGGTCTCAACACTGGGAGGACAGTAGCAAGACGCAGAGAGACAGTAGGTCTCAACACTGCGCGGACAGTAGCAAGACGCAGAGAGGCAGCAGGTCTCAACACTGCGAGGACAGTAGCAAGACGCAGAGGGACAGTAGGTTTCACCACTGTGAGGACAGTAGCAAGACACAGTGGGACAGTAGGTCTCAACACTGCGAGGAGAGGAGCAAGACACAGAGAGACAATTGGTCTCAACACTGCGAGGACAGTAGCAAGACACAAAGAGGCAGCAGGTCTCAACACTGCGTGGACAGTAGCAAGACACAGTGGGACAGTAGGTCTCAACACTGCGAGGACAGTAGCAAGACGCAGAAGGACAGTAGGTCTCAACACTGCGAGGACAGTAGCAAGACACAGTGGGACAGTAGGTCTCAACACTGCCAGGAGAGTAGCAAGACGCAGAGGGACAGTAGGTCTCAACACTGCCACGACAGGAGCAAGACGCAGAGGGCAAGTAGGTCTCAACACTGCCAGGACAGTAGCAAGACACAGTGGGACAGGAGGTCTCAACACTGCGAGGAGAGGAGCAAGACACAGTGGGACAGTAGGTCTCAACACTGCGAGGACAGTAGCAAGACGCAGAGGGACAGTAGGTCTCAACACTGCGAGGAGAGGAGCAAGATACAGAGAGACAATGGGTCTCAACACTGCGAGGACAGTAGCAAGACGCAGAGAGACAGGAGGTCTCAACACTGCCACAACAGGAGCAAGACACAGAGGGAAAGTAGGTCTCAACACTGCAAGGACAGTAGCAAGACAAAGTGGGACAGAAGGTCTCAACACTGCCAGGACAGAAGAAAGACAAAGTGGGACAGTAGGTCTCAACACTGCCACGACAGGAGCAAGACACAGAGGGAAAGTAGGTCTCAACACTGCAAAGACAGTAGCAAGACGCAGAGAGGCAGCAGGTCTCAACAATGCGAGGACAGTAGCAAGACACAGTGGGACAGTAGGTCTCAACACTGCAAGGACAGAAGAAAGACACAAAGAGGCAGCAGGTCTCAACACTGCGAGGACAGTAGCAAGACACAGTGGGACAGTAGGTCTCAACACAGCAAGGACAGTAGCAAGACGCAGAGAGACAGTAGGTCTCAACACTGCGAGGACAGTAGCAAGACGCAGAGAGACAGTAGGTCTCAACACTGCAAGGACAGTAGCAAGACACAGTGGGACAGTAGGTCTCAACACTGCGAGGACAGTAGCAAGACGCAGAGGGACAGTAGGCCTCAACAATGCGAGGACAGTAGCAAGACACAGTGGGACAGTAGGTCTCAACACTGCAAGGACAGTAGCAAGACGCAGAGGGACAGTAGGTGTCAACACTGCCAGGACAGGAGCAAGACGCAGAGGGACAGTAGGTCTCAACACTGCCAGGACAGGAGCAAGACACAGAGAGACAGGAGGGCTCACTACTGCGAGGACAGTAGCAAGACGCAGAGAGACAGAAGGTCACAACACTGCGACGACCATAGCAAGACGCAGAGGGACAGTAGGTCTCAACACTGCAAGGACAGTAGCAAGACGCAGAGGGACCGTAGGTCTCAACACTGTTAGGACAGTAGCAAGACGCAGAGGGACTGTAGGTCTCAACACTGCGAGGACAGTAGCAAGACTAGAGAGACAGTAGGTCTCAACAGTAGGTCTCAACACTGCGAGGACAGTAGCAAGACGCAGAGAGGCAGCAGGTCTCAACACTGCGAGGACAGTAGCAAGACACAGTGGGACAGTAGGTCTCAACACTGCGAGGACAGTAGCAAGACACAAAGAGGCAGCAGGTCTCAACACTGCGAGGACAGTAGCAAGACACGGTGGGACAGAAGGTCTCAACACAGTGAGGACTGTAGCAAGACGCAGAGAGACAGTAGGTCTCAACACTGCGAGGACAGTAGCAAGACACAGTGGGACAGTAGGTCTCAACACTGCAAGGAGAGGAGCAAGATGCAGGGATACAGTAGATCTCAACACTTCGAGGACAGTAGCAAGACGCAGAGAGACAGTAGGTCTCAACACTGCGTGGACAGTAGCAAGACGCAGAGAGACAGGAGGTCTCAACACTGCGGGGACAGTAGCAAGACGCAGAGGGACAGTAGGTCTCAGCACAGTGAGTACAGTAGCAAGACGCAGAGAGACAGTAGGTCTCAACACTGTGAGGACAGTGGCAAGTCACGGAGATAGTAGGTCTCAACACTTTGAGGACAGTAGTAGCAAGACACAGAGAGGCAGTAGGTCTCAACACTTCAAGGGCAGTAGCAAGACGCAGAGAGACAGGTGGTCTCAACACTGCGGGGACATTAGCAAGACGCAGAGAGACAGATGGTCTCATTACTTCCAGGAGAGGAGCAAGACTCAGAGAGACAGGAGGTTTCAACACTGCGAGAACAGTAGCAAGACGCAGAGAGACGGGAGGTCTCAACACAGTGAGAACAGTAGCAAGACGCAGAGAGACAGGAGGTCTCAACACTGCGACGTCCATAGCAAGACGCAGAGAGACAGTAGGTCTCAACACTTCCAGGAGAGGAGCAAGACGCAAAGAAACAGTAGGTCTCAACACTGCGAGGACAGTAGCAAGACGAAGAGGGACAGTAGGTCTCAACTCTGCGAGCACAGTAGCAAGACACAGTAAGACAGTAGGTCTCAACACTTCGAATGCAGTAGCAAGACTCACAGAATGTAGGTCTCACACTTCGAGGACTGTAGAAGCAAGACTCAGAAGGACAGTAGGTATCAACACTGTGAGGACAGTAGCAAAACACAGAGAGACAGGAGGTCTCAACACTGCGGGGACAGTAGCAAGACACAGTGGGACAGTAGGTCTCAACACTGCCAGGACAGTAGCAAGACGCAGAGGGACAGTAGGTCTCAACACTGCCACGACAGGAGCAAGACGCACAGGGCAAGTAGGTCTCGACACTGCCAGGACAGTAGCAAGACGCAGAGTGACAGTAGGTCTCAACACTGCGAGGACAGTAGCAAGACACAGTGGGACAGGAGGTCTCAACACTGCGAGGAGAGGAGCAAGACACAGTGGGACAGTAGGTCTCAACACTGCGAGGACAGTAGCAAGATGCAGAGGGACAGTAGGTCTCAACACTGTGAGGAGAGGAGCAATATACAGAGAGACAGTAGGTCTCAACACTGCGAGGACAGTAGCAAGACGCAGAGAGACAAGAGGTCTCAACACTGCCACGACAGGAGCAAGACACAGAGGGAAAGTAGGTATCAACACTGCAAGGACAGTAGCAAGACACAGTGGGACAGTAGGTCTCAACACATCGAGGACAGTAGCAAGATGCAGAGAGACAATAGGTCTCAACACAGCGAGGACAGTAGTAAGATGCAGAGAGACAGTAGGTCTCAACACTGCGAGGACAGTAGCAAGAGACAGTGGGACAGTAGGTCTCAACACTGCGAGGACAGTAGCAAGACGCAGAGGGACAGTAGGCCTCAACAATGCGAGGACAGTAGCAAGACACAGTGGGACAGTAGGTCTCAACACTGCAAGGACAGTAGAAAGACGCAGAGGGACAGTAGGTCTCAACACTGTGAGGACAGTAGCAACATGCAGAGAGACAAGAGGTCTCAACACTGCGACGACCGTAGCAAGACGCAGAGGGACAGTCGGTCTCAACACTGCGAGGACAGCAGCAAGACGAAGAGAGACAGTAGGTCTCATTACTTCCAGGAGAGGAGCAAGACTCAGAGAGACAGGAGGTCTCAACACTGCGAGAACAGTAGCAAGACGCAGAGAGACAGGAGGTCTCAACACTGTGAGGACAGAAGCAAGACGCAGAGAGACAGGAGGTCTCAACACTGCGACGACCGTAGAAAGACGCAGAGAGACAGTGGGTCTCAACACTTCCAGGAGAGGAGCAAGTCGCAGAGAGACAGTAGGTCTCAACACTGTGAGGACAGTAGCAAGACACAGAGAGGCAACAGGTCTCTCAACACTGCGAAGTCAGTAGCAAGACGAAGAGGGACAGTAGGTCACAACTCTGCGAGGACAGTAGCAAGACACAGTGAGACAGTAGGTCTCAACACTTCGAATGCAGTAGCAAGACTCACAGACTGTAGGTCTCACACTTCGAGGACTGTAGAAGCAAGACTCAGAAGGACAGTAGGTCTCAACACTGTGAGGACAGTAGCACGACACAGAGAGAGAGGAGGTCTCAACACTGCGAAGACAGTAGCAAAATGCAGAGAGACAGAAGGTCTCAACACTGCGAGGACAGTACGAAGACGCAGAGAGACAGTAGGTCTCAACACTGCGAGGACAGTAGCAAGACGCAGAGAGACAGTAGGTATCAACACTTCCAGGAGATGAGCAAGCCGGGGAGAGACAGTAGGTCTCACCACTGCGTGGACAGTAGCAAGACGCAGAAGGAGAGTAGGTCTCAACACTTCGAGGACAGTAGCAAGACGCAGAGAGACAGAAGGTCTCAACACTGCGAGGACAGTAGCAAGACGCATAGGGACAGTAGGTCTCAACACTGCGAGGACAGTAGCAAGACGCAGTGGGACAGTAGGTCACAACACTGCGAGGACAGTAGCAAGACGCAGAGGGACAGTAGGTCTCAACACTGCGAGGACAGTAGGAAGACGCAGTGGGACAGTAGGTGGCAACACTGCGAGGACAGTAGCAAGACGCAGAGGGACAGTAGGTCTCAACACTGCCAGGACAGGAGCAAGATGCAGAGGGACAGTAGGTTTCAACACTGCCATGACACTAGCAAGACGCAGAGAGACAGTAGGTCTCAACACTGTGAGGACAGTAGCAAGACACAGTGGGACAGTAGGTCTCAACACTGCGAGGACAGTTGCAAGCCACAAAGAGGCAGCAGGTCTCAACACTGCGAGGACAGTAGCAAGACATAGTGGGACAGTAGGTCGCAACACAGCGAGGACAGTAGTAAGATGCAGAGAGACAGTAGGTCTCAACACTGCGAGGACAGTAGCAAGACGCAGAGCGACAGTAGGTCTCAACACAGCGAGGACAGTTGCAAGACGCAGAGAGACAGTAGGTCTCAACACTTCCAGGAGAGGAGCAAGCCGGGGCGAGACAGTAGGTCTCAATAGTGCCATGACAGTAGCAAGACGCAGAGAGACAGTAGGTCTCAACACTGTGAGGACAGTAGCAAGACACAGTGGGACAGCAGGTCTCAACACTGCGAGGACAGTAGCAAGACACAAAGAGGCAGCAGGTCTCAACACTGCGAGGACAGTAGCAAGACATAGTGGGACAGTAGGTCTCAACACAGTGAGGACAGTAGCAAGACGCAGAGAGCCAGTAGGTCTCAACACTGCGAGGACAGTAGCAAGACGCAGAGAGAAAGGAGGTCTCAACACTTCAAGGGCATCAGCAAGACGCAGAGAGACATGTGGTCTCATTACTTCAAGGAGAGGAGCAAGACACAGAGAGACAGTAGGTCTCAACACTGCGAGGACAGTAGCAAGACGCAGAGAGACAGGAGGTCTCATTACTTCCAGGAGAGGAACAAGACGCACAGAGACAGTAGGTCTCAACACTGCGAGGACAGTAGTAGCAAGACACAGAGAGACCGTAGATCTCAACACTGCGAGGACAGTAGCAAGACGCAGAGAGACAGGAGGTCTCAACACTGCGAGGACAGTAGCAAGACGCAGAGAGAGAGGAGGTCTCAACACTGAGAGGACAGTAGCAAAATGCAGAGAGACAGAAGGTCTCAACACTGCGAAGATAGTAGAAAGACGCAGAGAGACAGAAGGTCTCAACACTGCGATGACCGTAGCAAGACGCAGAGAGACAGTAGGTCTCAACACTGCGACGACCGTAGCAAGTGTAGGAGAGTAGGATCTGCTTCACATGGGTACCCCCACTTTTTGCTGATGCTTCACTGTTTTTCGACTTTAGTCTGGCTGGGGCCCTGCTAATCAGAACCCCAGCCTAGCTGCTTCCTCTCTAAAATGGTTTCCATGTGCCCTAGGCACATCTCTGATTGGAATCTGGAGTGCCCTTATAAGTCCCTAGTATATGGTATACTATGTACCCAGGGCATAGGTACCTCAGAGGCCTACCAGGGGCTGCAGCATGTATTGTGCCACCCCTGGAAGTCCATCCAAAATGACACCACTGGTCTGCTACTGCAGCCTGGGTAAGGTGGTGCATGCACCCCTTACAGTGGTATAGGCTACCTATATCACTACCATTGCACACACATATAAACCTATAAGTCACTCCTATGGCAGGCCTTACCAATCCTGAAGGCAGAGTGCTTGGTTCTTATGTGAGAGGGTGCCCTGCATGAGCATAGCCCCTCTGCAGCGTTCGGAGACCCTTCTCTGATGCTGTTTGTAGTGCAGCCTGACCATATACTCTTAAGCGCATTATAACCTCGCGTTAAATGCTAACTTTGGGATGGCTGCACGGAAACATGTCGTGTTTGGTGTCAAACATCTTGGAATACTACCCCCCGCCAGTTCTGGCGGCGGGAGTAGCATTCCACCCTTCTAGAGGAGAGACATGTACACACCGGCCTACCCGGTAACTTCTTTCCAAAGCCCTGGCATCACAAAATGGATGCCACTGCCACAGACACGGGTCTGGCCTCCTGCTGCTGACTGAAACTCCGGCAGGGGAGGCCTGGACAATAGGTTTCCTGTCCCAAGGAGGTGTAACCACCTCCCCAGACAGGATAATGTGTATTGGGGCTGGGCGGGAGCACTCTCTGGTGCTTTGAAGTCCTGCACTGGGGGCACATTTGGTGTCCCTGTGCATACCCCAGTTCAAACCGGTTCAGGGGCTTCCAGCCCCTGCTCTGGCGCGAAACTGGACAAAGGGAATGGGTGTAACCACCCCTCTTCCCTGACCCTCCCATAGGTGGGTCCCCAGAGTATGTCCAACCCCCTAACTTACTATAAGTATGGGACCCCAGTCCTTAGGACTTTAGATTACCCTGGACGAAACTCTGACACTGAATCCTGGACCTTCGACGCTCTACTTCAAGATTAGAGGACTGAAGAATCTCCCTTGGGGTCAAGGAGTGACTCCCCTATTTGGCAGGCACCTAAGAAGCAATTGTCCGGTCTGCATCGCTGAAGCTCCCGCCAGACGCCGAAGTCTTTGCATCACCAGAGGTAGATTTCCATACTTCCCCGAGGCTGCCCTGAGTCTCTAGCAAAGCTGAGGCCCGTAGCTGTCGTGGGTAACGTGGAACCGTGACCCCTGGACACTGAGTACTTTTGCAAGTGTATCCTCTTCCTGGTCTCCCACAAAGTTGTGCTTTGGGCTCCGAGTAGCCCCTGCCTCCAGCACCAACTGCACCGAAGATCACTGGCCTCCACTCCACGAGTGTCCTGTGAGCCAGCTCCAAGTGCGTCCACTTGAGGCTCCTTCGCGGTCGCTAGTCCGTTTGCTAGTGGGCCCTCCCGAAGACAACTCTTCTTCTGCTTGGGCTTCCCTGGTTGCTCCAGACGTGCCCTGACTTACCCTTGCTCGGTGAGTCCCTCAGACCTTGCTGGTCTGCATCAACGTCCTTTCTTCGTTTCCTCGTGACTTGCCGTTGCCAAGGCTTGTTGGGTCCAATCCGGTCGTCGATACCTCAGCAATCGACAGACGTTGTGGGACAGCTCGAATCCAGCTCCTGGTTGTCGTCGACGCCTCCTGGACCTCGTGGCTGAAGAGTCAAGACAACCATCAACCTACCTGAAGCACCCGACATCGGTGGGCATCTGCTCATCGCCTTCCTGGTCACTGGCTAGTGACCCAGACTCTGTCCCCTCTGCTTTCAGGTTCTTCAGATCTTCGATCCACCCTTGGATCCACCAGAACACTTTCGACTTGGTCGCCAGCAGCACTTTTCAGCAGATCGCCATTGAAAACGACGACGAAACCCGACCCCGAAAGACACCTATGCACCCGGCTCCCTGGGTGAGGTAACTCGAGTACTCCGGTGCTCCCGTGGGTATAGACTCTAGAACAACCTAGTTCTAAAGGCGTTTGCTCCAAGTCCTCCTCTAAGTGTCCTTTTTCTTTAAAACTCCAACCGCGACATTCCCCATAGAAGTCAACGGCGGCTCGCGGCTGTGTTCTCACACTGCACGCGTCCCCCATGGGCCCCTGTGTCACTACCTTGGGTGGTTCCTTGAGGGCCAAGCACTTCTACAGGCTCTAGGCCTTGTGTCTAGCTCAGTCGTGGTTCATATACCACTTTATTGGTATATGGTTTGGTACGCCCCTAGGGCTCAAACGTGTATTTGTGCTATTACTGTGTTTAACTAACTTATAACTTATGTACTTCAAACTCTAACCTCATAAAGAGACTAGAGGGGTGTGTTTAAGACTAAATACATATATTTTAAATATATACCTGGTGTGGTCCTCTTTCATTTGGTCACTCAAGAGATTATAGACTGGTAAAACAAGCTGCTTTACATTCCTTCAAGATTTAGCCGGAAGGCTGCTCTCCATAGCTACCACTAGAATAGCTTTCAATAAAGGTTGTCTTTAACCTATCTCCAATAAGGGGTTGTTTGGACTGGTGCAAGGTGCCCACTATAATTAGTGGACAGCATATACCAGGCCAACTTCTCACAGCAAGAAGCAGAGGGACAGTAGGTCTCAACACTTCCAGGAGAGGAGCAAGATGCAGAGAGACAGAAGGTCTCAACACTGCGAGGACAGTAGCAAGACGAAGAGAGACAGTAGGTCTCAACACTTCCAGGAGAGGAGCAAGACGCAGAGAGACAGTAGGTCTCAACACTGTGAGGACAGTAGCAAGACGAAGAGAGACAGTAGGTCTCATTACTTCCAGGAGAGGAGCAAGACTCAGAGAGACAGGAGGTCTCAACACTGCGAGAACAGTAGCAAGACGCAGAGAGACAGGAGGTCTCAACACTGTGAGGACAGTAGCAAGACGCAGAGAGACAGGAGGTCTCAACACTGCGACGACCATAGAAAGACGCAGAGAGATAGTGGGTCTCAACACTTCCAGGAGAGGAGCAAGTCGCAGAGAGACAGTAGGTCTCAACACTGTGAGGACAGTAGCAAGACACAGAGAGGCAACAGGTCTCTCAACACTGCGAAGTCAGTAGCAAGACGAAGAGGGACAGTAGGTCTCAACACTGCAAGGACAGTAGAAAGACGCAGAGGGACAGTAGGTCTCAACACTGTGAGGACAGTAGCAACATGCAGAGAGACAAGAGGTCTCAACACTGCGACGACCGTAGCAAGACGCAGAGGGACAGTCGGTCTCAACACTGCGAGGACAGCAGCAAGACGAAGAGAGACAGTAGGTCTCATTACTTCCAGGAGAGGAGCAAGACTCAGAGAGACAGGAGGTCTCAACACTGCGAGAACAGTAGCAAGACGCAGAGAGACAGGAGGTCTCAACACTGTGAGGACAGAAGCAAGACGCAGAGAGACAGGAGGTCTCAACACTGCGACGACCGTAGAAAGACGCAGAGAGACAGTGGGTCTCAACACTTCCAGGAGAGGAGCAAGTCGCAGAGAGACAGTAGGTCTCAACACTGTGAGGACAGTAGCAAGACACAGAGAGGCAACAGGTCTCTCAACACTGCGAAGTCAGTAGCAAGACGAAGAGGGACAGTAGGTCACAACTCTGCGAGGACAGTAGCAAGACACAGTGAGACAGTAGGTCTCAACACTTCGAATGCAGTAGCAAGACTCACAGACTGTAGGTCTCACACTTCGAGGACTGTAGAAGCAAGACTCAGAAGGACAGTAGGTCTCAACACTGTGAGGACAGTAGCACGACACAGAGAGAGAGGAGGTCTCAACACTGCGAAGACAGTAGCAAAATGCAGAGAGACAGAAGGTCTCAACACTGCGAGGACAGTACGAAGACGCAGAGAGACAGTAGGTCTCAACACTGCGAGGACAGTAGCAAGACGCAGAGAGACAGTAGGTATCAACACTTCCAGGAGATGAGCAAGCCGGGGAGAGACAGTAGGTCTCACCACTGCGTGGACAGTAGCAAGACGCAGAAGGAGAGTAGGTCTCAACACTTCGAGGACAGTAGCAAGACGCAGAGAGACAGAAGGTCTCAACACTGCGAGGACAGTAGCAAGACGCATAGGGACAGTAGGTCTCAACACTGCGAGGACAGTAGCAAGACGCAGTGGGACAGTAGGTCACAACACTGCGAGGACAGTAGCAAGACGCAGAGGGACAGTAGGTCTCAACACTGCGAGGACAGTAGGAAGACGCAGTGGGACAGTAGGTGGCAACACTGCGAGGACAGTAGCAAGACGCAGAGGGACAGTAGGTCTCAACACTGCCAGGACAGGAGCAAGATGCAGAGGGACAGTAGGTTTCAACACTGCCATGACACTAGCAAGACGCAGAGAGACAGTAGGTCTCAACACTGTGAGGACAGTAGCAAGACACAGTGGGACAGTAGGTCTCAACACTGCGAGGACAGTTGCAAGCCACAAAGAGGCAGCAGGTCTCAACACTGCGAGGACAGTAGCAAGACATAGTGGGACAGTAGGTCGCAACACAGCGAGGACAGTAGTAAGACGCAGAGAGACAGTAGGTCTCAACACTGCGAGGACAGTAGCAAGACGCAGAGCGACAGTAGGTCTCAGCACTTCGAGGACAGTAGCAGGACGTAGAGAGACAGTAGATCTCAACACTGCGAGGACAGTAGCAAGACGCAGAGGGACAGTAGGTCTCAACACAGCGAGGACAGTTGCAAGACGCAGAGAGACAGTAGGTCTCAACACTTCCAGGAGAGGAGCAAGCCGGGCGAGACAGTAGGTCTCAATAGTGCCATGACAGTAGCAAGACGCAGAGAGACAGTAGGTCTCAACACTGTGAGGACAGTAGCAAGACACAGTGGGACAGCAGGTCTCAACACTGCGAGGACAGTAGCAAGACACAAAGAGGCAGCAGGTCTCAACACTGCGAGGACAGTAGCAAGACATAGTGGGACAGTAGGTCTCAACACAGTGAGGACAGTAGCAAGACGCAGAGAGCCAGTAGGTCTCAACACTGCGAGGACAGTAGCAAGACGCAGAGAGAAAGGAGGTCTCAACACTTCAAGGGCATCAGCAAGACGCAGAGAGACATGTGGTCTCATTACTTCAAGGAGAGGAGCAAGACACAGAGAGACAGTAGGTCTCAACACTGCGAGGACAGTAGCAAGACGCAGAGAGACAGGAGGTCTCATTACTTCCAGGAGAGGAACAAGACGCACAGAGACAGTAGGTCTCAACACTGCGAGGACAGTAGTAGCAAGACACAGAGAGACCGTAGATCTCAACACTGCGAGGACAGTAGCAAGACGCAGAGAGACAGGAGGTCTCAACACTGCGAGGACAGTAGCAAGACGCAGAGAGAGAGGAGGTCTCAACACTGAGAGGACAGTAGCAAAATGCAGAGAGACAGAAGGTCTCAACACTGCGAAGATAGTAGAAAGACGCAGAGAGACAGAAGGTCTCAACACTGCGATGACCGTAGCAAGACGCAGAGAGACAGTAGGTCTCAACACTGCGACGACCGTAGCAAGTGTAGGAGAGTAGGATCTGCTTCACATGGGTACCCCCACTTTTTGCTGATGCTTCACTGTTTTTCGACTTTAGTCTGGCTGGGGCCCTGCTAATCAGAACCCCAGCCTAGCTGCTTCCTCTCTAAAATGGTTTCCATGTGCCCTAGGCACATCTCTGATTGGAATCTGGAGTGCCCTTATAAGTCCCTAGTATATGGTATACTATGTACCCAGGGCATAGGTACCTCAGAGGCCTACCAGGGGCTGCAGCATGTATTGTGCCACCCCTGGAAGTCCATCCAAAATGACACCACTGGTCTGCTACTGCAGCCTGGGTAAGGTGGTGCATGCACCCCTTACAGTGGTATAGGCTACCTATATCACTACCATTGCACACACATATAAACCTATAAGTCACTCCTATGGCAGGCCTTACCAATCCTGGAAGGCAGAGTGCTTGGTTCTTATGTGAGAGGGTGCCCCTGCATGAGCATAGCCCCTCTGCAGCGTTCGGAGACCCTTCTCTGATGCTGTTTGTAGTGCAGCCTGACCATATACTCTAAGCGCATTATAACCTCGCGTTAAATGCTAACTTTGGGATGGCTGCACGGAAACATGTCGTGTTTGGTGTCAAACATCTTGGAATACTACCCCCCCGCCAGTTCTGGCGGCGGGGGTAGCATTCCACCCTTCTAGAGGGAGAGACATGTACACACCGGCCTACCCGGTAACTTCTTTCCAAAGCCCTGGCATCACAAAATGGATGCCACTGCCACAGACACGGGTCTGGCCTCCTGCTGCTGACTGAAACTCCGGCAGGGGAGGCCTGGACAATAGGTTTCCTGTCCCAAGGAGGTGTAACCACCTCCCCAGACAGGATAATGTGTATTGGGGCTGGGCGGGAGCACTCTCTGGTGCTTTGAAGTCCTGCACTGGGGGCACATTTGGTGTCCCTGTGCATACCCCAGTTCAAACCGGTTCAGGGGCTTCCAGCCCCTGCTCTGGCGCGAAACTGGACAAAGGGAATGGGTGTAACCACCCCTCTTCCCTGACCCTCCCATAGGTGGGTCCCCAGAGTATGTCCAACCCCTAACTTACTATAAGTATGGGACCCCAGTCCTTAGGACTTTAGATTACCCTGGACGAAACTCTGACACTGAATCCTGGACCTTCGACGCTCTACTTCAAGATTAGAGGACTGAAGAATCTCCCTTGGGGTCAAGGAGTGACTCCCTATTTGGCAGGCACCTAAGAAGCAATTGTCCGGTCTGCATCGCTGAAGCTCCCGCCAGACGCCGAAGTCTTTGCATCACCAGAGGTAGATTTCCATACTTCCCGAGGCTGCCCTGAGTCTCTAGCAAAGCTGAGGCCCGTAGCTGTCGTGGGTAACGTGGAACCGTGACCCCTGGACACTGAGTACTTTTGCAAGTGTATCCTCTTCCTGGTCTCCCACAAAGTTGTGCTTTGGGCTCCGAGTAGCCCCTGCCTCCAGCACCAACTGCACCGAAGATCACTGGCCTCCACTCCACGAGTGTCCTGTGAGCCAGCTCCAAGTGCGTCCACTTGAGGCTCCTTCGCGGTCGCTAGTCCGTTTGCTAGTGGGCCCTCCCGAAGACAACTCTTCTTCTGCTTGGGCTTCCCTGGTTGCTCCAGACGTGCCCTGACTTACCCTTGCTCGGTGAGTCCCTCAGACCTTGCTGGTCTGCATCAACGTCCTTTCTTCGTTTCCTCGTGACTTGCCGTTGCCAAGGCTTGTTGGGTCCAATCCGGTCGTCGATACCTCAGCAATCGACAGACGTTGTGGGACAGCTCGAATCCAGCTCCTGGTTGTCGTCGACGCCTCCTGGACCTCGTGGCTGAAGAGTCAAGACAACCATCAACCTACCTGAAGCACCCGACATCGGTGGGCATCTGCTCATCGCCTTCCTGGTCACTGGCTAGTGACCCAGACTCTGTCCCCTCTGCTTTCAGGTTCTTCAGATCTTCGATCCACCCTTGGATCCACCAGAACACTTTCGACTTGGTCGCCAGCAGCACTTTTCAGCAGATCGCCATTGAAAACGACGACGAAACCCGACCCCGAAAGACACCTATGCACCCGGCTCCCTGGGTGAGGTAACTCGAGTACTCCGGTGCTCCCGTGGGTATAGACTCTAGAACAACCTAGTTCTAAAGGCGTTTGCTCCAAGTCCTCCTCTAAGTGTCCTTTTTCTTTAAAACTCCAACCGCGACATTCCCCATAGAAGTCAACGGCGGCTCGCGGCTGTGTTCTCACACTGCACGCGTCCCCCATGGGCCCCCTGTGTCACTACCTTGGGTGGTTCCTTGAGGGCCAAGCACTTCTACAGGCTCTAGGCCTTGTGTCTAGCTCAGTCGTGGTTCATATACCACTTTATTGGTATATGGTTTGGTACGCCCCTGGGGCTCAAACGTGTATTTGTGCTATTACTGTTGATAACTGGCTTGTAACTTATGTACTTCGAACTCTAACCTCATAAAGAGACTAGAGGGGTGTGTTTAAGACTAAATACATATATTTTAAATATATACCTGGTGTGGTCCTCTTTCATTTGGTCACTCAAGAGATTATAGACTGGTAAAACAAGCTGCTTTACATTCCTTCAAGATTTAGCCGGAAGGCTGCTCTCCATAGCTACCACTAGAATAGCTTTCAATAAAGGTTGTCTTTAACCTATCTCCAATAAGGGGTTGTTTGGACTGGTGCAAGGTGCCCACTATAATTAGTGGACAGCATATACCAGGCCAACTTCTCACAGCAAGAAGCAGAGGGACAGTAGGTCTCAACACTTCCAGGAGAGGAGCAAGATGCAGAGAGACAGAAGGTCTCAACACTGCGAGGACAGTAGCAAGACGAAGAGAGACAGTAGGTCTCAACACTTCCAGGAGAGGAGCAAGACGCAGAGAGACAGTAGGTCTCAACACTGTGAGGACAGTAGCAAGACGAAGAGAGACAGTAGGTCTCATTACTTCCAGGAGAGGAGCAAGACTCAGAGAGACAGGAGGTCTCAACACTGCGAGAACAGTAGCAAGACGCAGAGAGACAGGAGGTCTCAACACTGTGAGGACAGTAGCAAGACGCAGAGAGACAGGAGGTCTCAACACTGCGACGACCATAGAAAGACGCAGAGAGATAGTGGGTCTCAACACTTCCAGGAGAGGAGCAAGATGCAGAGAGACAAGAGGTGTCAACACTGCGACGACCGTAGCAAGACGCAGAGGGACAGTCGGTCTCAACACTGCGAGGACAGTAGCAAGACGAAGAGAGACAGTAGGTCTCATTACTTCCAGGAGAGGAGCAAGACTCAGAGAGACAGGAGGTCTCAACACTGCGAGAACAGTAGCAAGACGCAGAGAGACAGGAGGTCTCAACACTGTGAGGACAGTAGCAAGACGCAGAGAGACACGAGGTCTCAACACTGCGACGACCATAGAAAGACGCAGAGAGATAGTGGGTCTCAACACTTCCAGGAGAGGAGCAAGATGCAGAGAGACAGTAGGTCTCAACACTGTGAGGACAGTAGCAAGACAAGAGAGGCAACAGGTCTCTGAACACTGCGAGGACAGTAGCAAGACGAAGAGGGACAGTAGGTCTCAACTCTGCGAGGACAGTAGCAAGACACAGTGAGACAGTAGGTCTCAACACTTCGAATGCAGTAGCAAGACTCACAGACTGTAGGTCTCACACTTCGAGGACTGTAGAAGCAAGACTCAGAAGGACAGTAGGTCTCAACACTGTGAGGACAGTAGCAAGACACAGAGAGAGAGAGGTCTCCACACTGCGAAAACAGTAGCAAAATGCAGAGAGACAGAAGGTCTCAACACTGCGAGGACAGTACGAAGACAAAGAGAGACAGTAGGTCTCAACACTGCGAGGACAGTAGCAAGACGCAGAGAGACAGTAGGTATCAACACTTCCAGGAGAGGAGCAAGCCGGGGAGAGACAGTAGGTCTCACCACTGCGAGGACAGTAGCAAGACGCAGAAGGAGAGTAGGTCTCAACACTTCGAGGACAGTAGCAAGATGCAGAGAGATAGAAGGTCTCAACACTGCGAGGACAGTAGCAAGACGCAGAGGGACAGTAGGTCTCAACACTGCGAGGATAGTAGCTAGACGCAGTGGGACAGTGGGTCACAACACTGCGAGGACAGTAGCAAGACGCAGAGGGACAGTAGGTCTCAACACTGCGAGGACAGTAGGAAGACGCAGTGGGACAGTAGGTCGCAACACTGCGAGGACAGTAGCAAGACGCAGAGGGACAGTAGGTCTCAACACTGCCAGGACAGGAGCAAGACGCAGAGGGACAGTAGGTCTCAACACTTCGAGGACAGTAGCAGGACGCAGAGACAGTAGATCTCAACACTGCGAGGACAGTAGCAATACGCAGAGGGACAGTAGGTCTCAACACAGCGAGGACAGTTGCAAGACACAGAGAGACAGTAGGTCTCAACACTTCCAGGAGAAGAGCAAGCCGGGGAGAGACAGTAGGTCTCAATAGTGCCATGACAGTAGCAAAACGTAGTGGGACAGTAGGTCTCAACACAGTGAGGACAGTAGCAAATTGCGGAGAGACAGTAGGTCTCAACACTGCGAGGACAGTAGCAAGACGTAGTGGGACAGTAGGTCTCAACACAGTGAGGACAGTAGCAAGATGCGGAGAGACAGTAGGTCTCAACACTGCGAGGACAGTAGCAAGACACAGAGAGACAGGATCTCTCAGCACGTCCAGGACAGTAGCAAGACACAGTGGGACAGGTGGTCTCATTACTTCCAGGAGAGGAGCAAGACGCAGAGAGACAGTAAGTCTCAACACTGCGAGGACAGTAGCAAGACGCAGAGGGACAGTAGGTCTCAACACTGCGAGGACAGTAGGAAGACGCAGTGGGACAGTAGGTCGCAACACTGCGAGGACAGTAGCAAGACGCAGAGGGACAGTAGGTCTCAACACTGCCAGGACAGGAGCAAGACGCAGAGGGACAGTAGGTTCCAACACTGCCATGACAGTAGCAAGACGCAGAGAGACAGTAGGTCTCAACACTGTGAGGACAGTAGCAAGACACAGTGGGACAGTAGGTCTCAACACTGCGAGGACAGTAGCAAGATACAAAGAGGCAGCAGGTCTCAACACTGTGAGGACAGTAGCAAGACGTAGTGGGACAGTAGGTCTCAACACAGGGAGGACAGTAGTAAGACGCAGAGAGACAGTAGGTCTAAACACTGCGAGGACAGTAGCAAGACACAGAGCGACAGTAGGTCTCAACACTTTGAGGACAGTAGCAGGACGCTAGAGACAGTAGATCTCAACACTGCGAGGACAGTAGCAATACGCAGAGGGACAGTAGGTCTCAACACAGCGAGGACAGTTGCAAGACGCAGAGAGACAGTAGGTCTCAACACTTCCAGGAGAGGAGCAAGCCGGGGAGAGACAGTAGGTCTCAATAGTGCCATGACAGTAGCAAGACGCAGAGAGACAGTAGGTCTCAACACTGTGAGGACAGTAGCAAGACACAGTGGGACAGTAGGTCTCAACACTGCGAGGACAGTAGCAAGACACAAAGAGGCAGCAGGTCTCAACACTGCGAGGACAGTAGCAAGACATAGTGGGACAGTAGGTCTCAACACAGTGAGGACAGTAGCAAGATGCGGAGAGCCAGTAGGTCTCAACACTGCAAGGACAGTAGCAAGACGCAGAGAGACAGTAGGTATCAACACTTCCAGGAGAGGAGAAAGCCGGGGAGAGACAGTAGGTCTCACCACTGCGAGGACAGTAGCTAGACGCAGTGGGACAGTGGGTCACAACACTGCGAGGACAGTAGCAAGACGCAGAGGGACAGTAGGTCTCAACACTGCGAGGACAGTAGGAAGACGCAGTGGGACAGTAGGTCGCAACACTGCGAGGACAGTAGCAAGACGCAGAGGGACAGTAGGTCTCAACACTGCCAGGACAGGAGCAAGATGCAGAGGGACAGTAGGTTCCAACACTGCCATGACAGTAGCAAGACGCAGAGAGACAGTAGGTCTCAACACTGTGAGGACAGTAGCAAGACACAGTGGGACAGTAGGTCTCAACACTGCGAGGACAGTAGCAAGATACAAAGAGGCAGCAGGTCTCAACACTGTGAGGACAGTAGCAAGACATAGTGGGACAGTAGGTCTCAACACAGCGAGGACAGTAGTAAGATGCAGAGAGACAGTAGGTCTCAACACTGCGAGGACAGTAGCAAGACACAGAGCGACAGTAGGTCTCAACACTTCGAGTACAGTAGCAGGACGCAGAGACAGTAGATCTCAACACTGCGAGGACAGTAGCAATACGCAGAGGGACAGTAGGTCTCAACACAGCGAGGACAGTTGCAAGACGCAGAGAGACAGTAGGTCTCAACACTTCCAGGAGAGGAGCAAGCCGGGGAGAGACAGTAGGTCTCAATAGTGCCATGACAGTAGCAAGACGTAGTGGGACAGTAGGTCTCAACACAGTGAGGACAGTAGCAAGATGCGGAGAGACAGTAGGTCTCAACACTGCGAGGACAGTAGCAAGACGTAGTGGGACAGTAGGTCTCAACACAGTGAGGACAGTAGCAAGATGCGGAGAGACAGTAGGTCTCAACACTGCGAGGACAATAGCAAGACACAGAGAGACAGGATCTCTCAGCACGTCCAGGACAGTAGCAAGACACAGTGGGACAGGTGGTCTCATTTCTTCCAGGAGAGGAGCAAGACGCAGAGAGACAGTAGGTCTCAACACTGCGAGGACAGTAGCAAGACGCAGAGGGACAGTAGGTCTCAACACTGCGAGGACAGTAGGAAGACGCAGTGGGACAGTAGGTCGCAACACTGCGAGGACAGTAGCAAGACGCAGAGGGACAGTAGGTCTCAACACTGCCAGGACAGGAGCAAGACGCAGAGGGACAGTAGGTTCCAACACTGCCATGACAGTAGCAAGACGCAGAGAGACAGTAGGTCTCAACACTGTGAGGACAGTAGCAAGACACAGTGGGACAGTAGGTCTCAACACTGCGAGGACAGTAGCAAGACACAAAGAGGCAGCAGGTCTCAACACTGCGAGGACAGTAGCAAGACATAGTGGGACAGTAGGTCTCAACACAGTGAGGACAGTAGCAAGATGCGGAGAGACAGTAGGTCTCAACACTGCGAGAACAGTAGCAAGACGCAGAGAGACAGTAGGTATCAACACTTCCAGGAGAGGAGCAAGCCGGGGAAAGACAGTAGGTCTCACCACTGCGAGGACAGTAGCAAGACGCAGAAGGAGAGTAGGTCTCAACACTTCGAGGACAGTAGCAAGATGCAGAGAGATAGAAGGTCTCAACACTGCGAGGACAGTAGCAAGACGTAGTGGGACAGTAGGTCTCAACACAGTGAGGACAGTAGCAAGATGCGGAGAGACAGTAGGTCTCAACACTGCGAGGACAGTAGCTAGACGCAGTGGGACAATGGGTCACAACACTGCGAGGACAGTACCAAGACGCAGAGGGACAGTAGGTCTCAACACTGCGAGGACAGTAAGAAGACGCAGTGGGACAGTAGGTCACAACACTGCGAGGACAGTAGCAAGACGCAGAGGGACAGCAGGTCTCAACACTGCCAGGACAGGAGCAAGACGCAGAGGGACAGTAGGTTCCAACACTGCCATGACAGTAGCAAGACGCAGAGAGACAGTAGGTCTCAACACTGTGAGGACAGTAGCAAGACACAGTGGGACAGTAGGTCTCAACACTGCGAGGACAGTAGCAAGATACAAAGAGGCAGCAGGTCTCAACACTGTGAGGACAGTAGCAAGACATAGTGGGACAGTAGGTCTCAACACAGCGAGGACACTAGTAAGACGCAGAGAGACAGTAGGTCTCAACACTGCGAGGACAGTAGCAAGACACAGAGCGACAGTAGGTCTCAACACTTCGAGGACAGTAGCAGGACGCAGAGACAGTAGATCTCAACACTGCGAGGACAGTAGCAATACGCAGAGGGACAGTAGGTCTCAAGACAGCGAGGACAGTTGCAAGACGCAGAGAGACAGTAGGTCTCAACACTTCCAGGAGAGGAGCAAGCCGGGGAGAGACAGTAGGTCTCAATAGTGCCATGACAGTAGCAAGACGCAGAGAGACAGTAGGTCTCAACACTGTGAGGACAGTAGCAAGACACAGTGGGACAGTAGGTCTCAACACTGCGAGGACAGTAGCAAGACACAAAGAGGCAGCAGGTCTCAACACTGCGAGGACAGTAGCAAGACGTAGTGGGACACTAGGTCTCAACACAGTGAGGACAGTAGCAAGATGCGGAGAGATAGTAGGTCTCAACACTGCGAGGACAGTAGCAAGACACAGAGAGACAGGATCTCTCAGCACGTCCAGGACAGTAGCAAGACACAGTGGGACAGGTGGTCTCATTACTTCCAGGAGAGGAGCAAGACGCAGAGAAACAGTAGGTCTCAACACTGCGAGGACAGTAGCAAGACGCAGAGGGACAGTAGGTCTCAACACTGCGTGGACAGTAGCAAGACGCAGAAGGAGAGTAGGTCTCAACACTTCGAGGACAGTAGCAAGACGCAGAGAGACAGAAGGTCTCAACACTGCGAGGACAGTAGCAAGACGCATAGGGACAGTAGGTCTCAACACTGCGAGGACAGTAGCAAGACGCAGTGGGACAGTAGGTCTCAACACTGCGAGGACAGTAGCAAGACGCAGAGGGACAGTAGGTCTCAACACTGCGAGGACAGTAGGAAGACGCAGTGGGACAGTAGGTGGCAACACTGCGAGGACAGTAGCAAGACGCAGAGGGACAGTAGGTCTCAACACTGCCAGGACAGGAGCAAGATGCAGAGGGACAGTAGGTTTCAACACTGCCATGACACTAGCAAGACGCAGAGAGACAGTAGGTCTCAACACTGTGAGGACAGTAGCAAGACACAGTGGGACAGTAGGTCTCAACACTGCGAGGACAGTTGCAAGCCACAAAGAGGCAGCAGGTCTCAACACTGCGAGGACAGTAGCAAGACATAGTGGGACAGTAGGTCGCAACACAGCGAGGACAGTAGTAAGACGCAGAGAGACAGTAGGTCTCAACACTGCGAGGACAGTAGCAAGACGCAGAGCGACAGTAGGTCTCAGCACTTCGAGGACAGTAGCAGGACGTAGAGAGACAGTAGATCTCAACACTGCGAGGACAGTAGCAAGACGCAGAGGGACAGTAGGTCTCAACACAGCGAGGACAGTTGCAAGACGCAGAGAGACAGTAGGTCTCAACACTTCCAGGAGAGGAGCAAGCCGGGCGAGACAGTAGGTCTCAATAGTGCCATGACAGTAGCAAGACGCAGAGAGACAGTAGGTCTCAACACTGTGAGGACAGTAGCAAGACACAGTGGGACAGCAGGTCTCAACACTGCGAGGACAGTAGCAAGACACAAAGAGGCAGCAGGTCTCAACACTGCGAGGACAGTAGCAAGACATAGTGGGACAGTAGGTCTCAACACAGTGAGGACAGTAGCAAGACGCAGAGAGCCAGTAGGTCTCAACACTGCGAGGACAGTAGCAAGACGCAGAGAGAAAGGAGGTCTCAACACTTCAAGGGCATCAGCAAGACGCAGAGAGACATGTGGTCTCATTACTTCAAGGAGAGGAGCAAGACACAGAGAGACAGTAGGTCTCAACACTGCGAGGACAGTAGCAAGACGCAGAGAGACAGGAGGTCTCATTACTTCCAGGAGAGGAACAAGACGCACAGAGACAGTAGGTCTCAACACTGCGAGGACAGTAGTAGCAAGACACAGAGAGACCGTAGATCTCAACACTGCGAGGACAGTAGCAAGACGCAGAGAGACAGGAGGTCTCAACACTGCGAGGACAGTAGCAAGACGCAGAGAGAGAGGAGGTCTCAACACTGAGAGGACAGTAGCAAAATGCAGAGAGACAGAAGGTCTCAACACTGCGAAGATAGTAGAAAGACGCAGAGAGACAGAAGGTCTCAACACTGCGATGACCGTAGCAAGACGCAGAGAGACAGTAGGTCTCAACACTGCGACGACCGTAGCAAGTGTAGGAGAGTAGGATCTGCTTCACATGGGTACCCCCACTTTTTGCTGATGCTTCACTGTTTTTCGACTTTAGTCTGGCTGGGGCCCTGCTAATCAGAACCCCAGCCTAGCTGCTTCCTCTCTAAAATGGTTTCCATGTGCCCTAGGCACATCTCTGATTGGAATCTGGAGTGCCCTTATAAGTCCCTAGTATATGGTATACTATGTACCCAGGGCATAGGTACCTCAGAGGCCTACCAGGGGCTGCAGCATGTATTGTGCCACCCTGGAAGTCCATCCAAAATGACACCACTGGTCTGCTACTGCAGCCTGGGTAAGGTGGTGCATGCACCCCTTACAGTGGTATAGGCTACCTATATCACTACCATTGCACACACATATAAACCTATAAGTCACTCCTATGGCAGGCCTTACCAATCCTGAAGGCAGAGTGCTTGGTTCTTATGTGAGAGGGTGCCCCTGCATGAGCATAGCCCCTCTGCAGCGTTCGGAGACCCTTCTCTGATGCTGTTTGTAGTGCAGCCTGACCATATACTCTTAAGCGCATTATAACCTCGCGTTAAATGCTAACTTTGGGATGGCTGCACGGAAACATGTCGTGTTTGGTGTCAAACATCTTGGAATACTACCCCCCGCCAGTTCTGGCGGCGGGGGTAGCATTCCACCCTTCTAGAGGAGAGACATGTACACACCGGCCTACCCGGTAACTTCTTTCCAAAGCCCTGGCATCACAAAATGGATGCCACTGCCACAGACACGGGTCTGGCCTCCTGCTGCTGACTGAAACTCCGGCAGGGAGGCCTGGACAATAGGTTTCCTGTCCCAAGGAGGTGTAACCACCTCCCCAGACAGGATAATGTGTATTGGGGCTGGGCGGGAGCACTCTCTGGTGCTTTGAAGTCCTGCACTGGGGGCACATTTGGTGTCCCTGTGCATACCCCAGTTCAAACCGGTTCAGGGGCTTCCAGCCCCTGCTCTGGCGCGAAACTGGACAAAGGGAATAGGTGTAACCACCCTCTTCCCTGACCCTCCCATAGGTGGGTCCCCAGAGTATGTCCAACCCCTAACTTACTATAAGTATGGGACCCCAGTCCTTAGGACTTTAGATTACCCTGGACGAAACTCTGACACTGAATCCTGGACCTTCGACGCTCTACTTCAAGATTAGAGGACTGAAGAATCTCCCTTGGGGTCAAGGAGTGACTCCCCTATTTGGCAGGCACCTAAGAAGCAATTGTCCGGTCTGCATCGCTGAAGCTCCGCCAGACGCCGAAGTCTTTGCATCACCAGAGGTAGATTTCCATACTTCCCCGAGGCTGCCCTGAGTCTCTAGCAAAGCTGAGGCCCGTAGCTGTCGTGGATAACGTGGAACCGTGACCCCTGGACACTGAGTACTTTTGCAAGTGTATCCTCTTCCTGGTCTCCCACAAAGTTGTGCTTTGGGCTCCGAGTAGCCCCTGCCTCCAGCACCAACTGCACCGAAGATCACTGGCCTCCACTCCACGAGTGTCCTGTGAGCCAGCTCCAAGTGCGTCCACTTGAGGCTCCTTCGCGGTCGCTAGTCCGTTTGCTAGTGGGCCCTCCCGAAGACAACTCTTCTTCTGCTTGGGCTTCCCTGGTTGCTCCAGACGTGCCCTGACTTACCCTTGCTCGGTGAGTCCCTCCAGACCTTGCTGGTCTGCATCAACGTCCTTTCTTCGTTTCCTCGTGACTTGCCGTTGCCAAGGCTTGTTGGGTCCAATCCGGTCGTCGATACCTCAGCAATCGACAGACGTTGTGGGACAGCTCGAATCCAGCTCCTGGTTGTCGTCGACGCCTCCTGGACCTCGTGGCTGAAGAGTCAAGACAACCATCAACCTACCTGAAGCACCCGACATCGGTGGGCATCTGCTCATCGCCTTCCTGGTCACTGGCTAGTGACCCAGACTCTGTCCCCTCTGCTTTCAGGTTCTTCAGATCTTCGATCCACCCTTGGATCCACCAGAACACTTTCGACTTGGTCGCCAGCAGCACTTTTCAGCAGATCGCCATTGAAAACGACGACGAAACCCGACCCCGAAAGACACCTATGCACCCGGCTCCCTGGGTGAGGTAACTCGAGTACTCCGGTGCTCCCGTGGGTATAGACTCTAGAACAACCTAGTTCTAAAGGCGTTTGCTCCAAGTCCTCCTCTAAGTGTCCTTTTTCTTTAAAACTCCAACCGCGACATTCCCCATAGAAGTCAACGGCGGCTCGCGGCTGTGTTCTCACACTGCACGCGTCCCCCATGGGCCCCCTGTGTCACTACCTTGGGTGGTTCCTTGAGGGCCAAGCACTTCTACAGGCTCTAGGCCTTGTGTCTAGCTCAGTCGTGGTTCATATACCACTTTATTGGTATATGGTTTGGTACGCCCTGGGGCTCAAACGTGTATTTGTGCTATTACTGTTGATAACTGGCTTGTAACTTATGTACTTCGAACTCTAACCTCATAAAGAGACTAGAGGGGTGTGTTTAAGACTAAATACATATATTTTAAATATATACCTGGTGTGGTCCTCTTTCATTTGGTCACTCAAGAGATTATAGACTGGTAAAACAAGCTGCTTTACATTCCTTCAAGATTTAGCCGGAAGGCTGCTCTCCATAGCTACCACTAGAATAGCTTTCAATAAAGGTTGTCTTTAACCTATCTCCAATAAGGGGTTGTTTGGACTGGTGCAAGGTGCCCACTATAATTAGTGGACAGCATATACCAGGCCAACTTCTCACAACAAGAAGCAGAGGGACAGTAGGTCTCAACACTTCCAGGAGAGGAGCAAGATGCAGAGAGACAGAAGGTCTCAACACTGCGAGGACAGTAGCAAGACGAAGAGAGACAGTAGGTCTCAACACTTCCAGGAGAGGAGCAAGACGCAGAGAGACAGTAGGTCTCAACACTGCGACGACCGTAGCAAGACGCAGAGGGACAGTCGGTCTCAACACTGCGAGGACAGTAGCAAGACGAAGAGAGACAGTAGGTCTCATTACTTCCAGGAGAGGAGCAAGACTCAGAGAGACAGGAGGTCTCAACACTGCGAGAACAGTAGCAAGACGCAGAGAGACAGGAGGTCTCAACACTGTGAGGACAGTAGCAAGACGCAGAGAGACACGAGGTCTCAACACTGCGACGACCATAGAAAGACGCAGAGAGATAGTGGGTCTCAACACTTCCAGGAGAGGAGCAAGATGCAGAGAGACAGTAGGTCTCAACACTGTGAGGACAGTAGCAAGACAAGAGAGGCAACAGGTCTCTGAACACTGCGAGGACAGTAGCAAGACGAAGAGGGACAGTAGGTCTCAACTCTGCGAGGACAGTAGCAAGACACAGTGAGACAGTAGGTCTCAACACTTCGAATGCAGTAGCAAGACTCACAGACTGTAGGTCTCACACTTCGAGGACTGTAGAAGCAAGACTCAGAAGGACAGTAGGTCTCAACACTGTGAGGACAGTAGCAAGACACAGAGGAGAGAGGTCTCCACACTGCGAAAACAGTAGCAAAATGCAGAGAGACAGAAGGTCTCAACACTGCGAGGACAGTACGAAGACAAAGAGAGACAGTAGGTCTCAACACTGCGAGGACAGTAGCAAGACGCAGAGAGACAGTAGGTATCAACACTTCCAGGAGAGGAGCAAGCCGGGGAGAGACAGTAGGTCTCACCACTGCGAGGACAGTAGCAAGACGCAGAAGGAGAGTAGGTCTCAACACTTCGAGGACAGTAGCAAGATGCAGAGAGATAGAAGGTCTCAACACTGCGAGGACAGTAGCAAGACGCAGAGGGACAGTAGGTCTCAACACTGCGAGGATAGTAGCTAGACGCAGTGGGACAGTGGGTCACAACACTGCGAGGACAGTAGCAAGACGCAGAGGGACAGTAGGTCTCAACACTGCGAGGACAGTAGGAAGACGCAGTGGGACAGTAGGTCGCAACACTGCGAGGACAGTAGCAAGACGCAGAGGGACAGTAGGTCTCAACACTGCCAGGACAGGAGCAAGACGCAGAGGGACAGTAGGTCTCAACACTTCGAGGACAGTAGCAGGACGCAGAGACAGTAGATCTCAACACTGCGAGGACAGTAGCAATACGCAGAGGGACAGTAGGTCTCAACACAGCGAGGACAGTTGCAAGACACAGAGAGACAGTAGGTCTCAACACTTCCAGGAGAAGAGCAAGCCGGGGAGAGACAGTAGGTCTCAATAGTGCCATGACAGTAGCAAAGCGTAGTGGGACAGTAGGTCTCAACACAGTGAGGACAGTAGCAAATTGCGGAGAGACAGTAGGTCTCAACACTGCGAGGACAGTAGCAAGACGTAGTGGGACAGTAGGTCTCAACACAGTGAGGACAGTAGCAAGATGCGGAGAGACAGTAGGTCTCAACACTGCGAGGACAGTAGCAAGACACAGAGAGACAGGATCTCTCAGCACGTCCAGGACAGTAGCAAGACACAGTGGGACAGGTGGTCTCATTACTTCCAGGAGAGGAGCAAGACGCAGAGAGACAGTAAGTCTCAACACTGCGAGGACAGTAGCAAGACGCAGAGGGACAGTAGGTCTCAACACTGCGAGGACAGTAGGAAGACGCAGTGGGACAGTAGGTCGCAACACTGCGAGGACAGTAGCAAGACGCAGAGGGACAGTAGGTCTCAACACTGCCAGGACAGGAGCAAGACGCAGAGGGACAGTAGGTTCCAACACTGCCATGACAGTAGCAAGACGCAGAGAGACAGTAGGTCTCAACACTGTGAGGACAGTAGCAAGACACAGTGGGACAGTAGGTCTCAACACTGCGAGGACAGTAGCAAGATACAAAGAGGCAGCAGGTCTCAACACTGTGAGGACAGTAGCAAGACGTAGTGGGACAGTAGGTCTCAACACAGGGAGGACAGTAGTAAGACGCAGAGAGACAGTAGGTCTAAACACTGCGAGGACAGTAGCAAGACACAGAGCGACAGTAGGTCTCAACACTTTGAGGACAGTAGCAGGACGCAGAGACAGTAGATCTCAACACTGCGAGGACAGTAGCAATACGCAGAGGGACAGTAGGTCTCAACACAGCGAGGACAGTTGCAAGACGCAGAGAGACAGTAGGTCTCAACACTTCCAGGAGAGGAGCAAGCCGGGGAGAGACAGTAGGTCTCAATAGTGCCATGACAGTAGCAAGACGCAGAGAGACAGTAGGTCTCAACACTGTGAGGACAGTAGCAAGACACAGTGGGACAGTAGGTCTCAACACTGCGAGGACAGTAGCAAGACACAAAGAGGCAGCAGGTCTCAACACTGCGAGGACAGTAGCAAGACATAGTGGGACAGTAGGTCTCAACACAGTGAGGACAGTAGCAAGATGCGGAGAGCCAGTAGGTCTCAACACTGCAAGGACAGTAGCAAGACGCAGAGAGACAGTAGGTATCAACACTTCCAGGAGAGGAGAAAGCCGGGGAGAGACAGTAGGTCTCACCACTGCGAGGACAGTAGCTAGACGCAGTGGGACAGTGGGTCACAACACTGCGAGGACAGTAGCAAGACGCAGAGGGACAGTAGGTCTCAACACTGCGAGGACAGTAGGAAGACGCAGTGGGACAGTAGGTCGCAACACTGCGAGGACAGTAGCAAGACGCAGAGGGACAGTAGGTCTCAACACTGCCAGGACAGGAGCAAGATGCAGAGGGACAGTAGGTTCCAACACTGCCATGACAGTAGCAAGACGCAGAGAGACAGTAGGTCTCAACACTGTGAGGACAGTAGCAAGACACAGTGGGACAGTAGGTCTCAACACTGCGAGGACAGTAGCAAGATACAAAGAGGCAGCAGGTCTCAACACTGTGAGGACAGTAGCAAGACATAGTGGGACAGTAGGTCTCAACACAGCGAGGACAGTAGTAAGATGCAGAGAGACAGTAGGTCTCAACACTGCGAGGACAGTAGCAAGACACAGAGCGACAGTAGGTCTCAACACTTCGAGTACAGTAGCAGGACGCAGAGACAGTAGATCTCAACACTGCGAGGACAGTAGCAATACGCAGAGGGACAGTAGGTCTCAACACAGCGAGGACAGTTGCAAGACGCAGAGAGACAGTAGGTCTCAACACTTCCAGGAGAGGAGCAAGCCGGGGAGAGACAGTAGGTCTCAATAGTGCCATGACAGTAGCAAGACGTAGTGGGACAGTAGGTCTCAACACAGTGAGGACAGTAGCAAGATGCGGAGAGACAGTAGGTCTCAACACTGCGAGGACAGTAGCAAGACGTAGTGGGACAGTAGGTCTCAACACAGTGAGGACAGTAGCAAGATGCGGAGAGACAGTAGGTCTCAACACTGCGAGGACAATAGCAAGACACAGAGAGACAGGATCTCTCAGCACGTCCAGGACAGTAGCAAGACACAGTGGGACAGGTGGTCTCATTTCTTCCAGGAGAGGAGCAAGACGCAGAGAGACAGTAGGTCTCAACACTGCGAGGACAGTAGCAAGACGCAGAGGGACAGTAGGTCTCAACACTGCGAGGACAGTAGGAAGACGCAGTGGGACAGTAGGTCGCAACACTGCGAGGACAGTAGCAAGACGCAGAGGGACAGTAGGTCTCAACACTGCCAGGACAGGAGCAAGACGCAGAGGGACAGTAGGTTCCAACACTGCCATGACAGTAGCAAGACGCAGAGAGACAGTAGGTCTCAACACTGTGAGGACAGTAGCAAGACACAGTGGGACAGTAGGTCTCAACACTGCGAGGACAGTAGCAAGACACAAAGAGGCAGCAGGTCTCAACACTGCGAGGACAGTAGCAAGACATAGTGGGACAGTAGGTCTCAACACAGTGAGGACAGTAGCAAGACGCAGAGAGACAGTAGGTATCAACACTTCCAGGAGAGGAGCAAGCCGGGGAAAGACAGTAGGTCTCACCACTGCGAGGACAGTAGCAAGACGCAGAAGGAGAGTAGGTCTCAACACTTCGAGGACAGTAGCAAGATGCAGAGAGATAGAAGGTCTCAACACTGCGAGGACAGTAGCAAGACGTAGTGGGACAGTAGGTCTCAACACAGTGAGGACAGTAGCAAGATGCGGAGAGACAGTAGGTCTCAACACTGCGAGGACAGTAGCTAGACGCAGTGGGACAATGGGTCACAACACTGCGAGGACAGTACCAAGACGCAGAGGGACAGTAGGTCTCAACACTGCGAGGACAGTAAGAAGACGCAGTGGGACAGTAGGTCACAACACTGCGAGGACAGTAGCAAGACGCAGAGGGACAGCAGGTCTCAACACTGCCAGGACAGGAGCAAGACGCAGAGGGACAGTAGGTTCCAACACTGCCATGACAGTAGCAAGACGCAGAGAGACAGTAGGTCTCAACACTGTGAGGACAGTAGCAAGACACAGTGGGACAGTAGGTCTCAACACTGCGAGGACAGTAGCAAGATACAAAGAGGCAGCAGGTCTCAACACTGTGAGGACAGTAGCAAGACATAGTGGGACAGTAGGTCTCAACACAGCGAGGACACTAGTAAGACGCAGAGAGACAGTAGGTCTCAACACTGCGAGGACAGTAGCAAGACACAGAGCGACAGTAGGTCTCAACACTTCGAGGACAGTAGCAGGACGCAGAGACAGTAGATATCAACACTGCGAGGACAGTAGCAATACGCAGAGGGACAGTAGGTCTCAAGACAGCGAGGACAGTTGCAAGACGCAGAGAGACAGTAGGTCTCAACACTTCCAGGAGAGGAGCAAGCCGGGGAGAGACAGTAGGTCTCAATAGTGCCATGACAGTAGCAAGACGCAGAGAGACAGTAGGTCTCAACACTGTGAGGACAGTAGCAAGACACAGTGGGACAGTAGGTCTCAACACTGCGAGGACAGTAGCAAGACACAAAGAGGCAGCAGGTCTCAACACTGCGAGGACAGTAGCAAGACGTAGTGGGACACTAGGTCTCAACACAGTGAGGACAGTAGCAAGATGCGGAGAGATAGTAGGTCTCAACACTGCGAGGACAGTAGCAAGACACAGAGAGACAGGATCTCTCAGCACGTCCAGGACAGTAGCAAGACACAGTGGGACAGGTGGTCTCATTACTTCCAGGAGAGGAGCAAGACGCAGAGAAACAGTAGGTCTCAACACTGCGAGGACAGTAGCAAGACGCAGAGGGACAGTAGGTCTCAACACTGCGAGGACAGTAGGAAGACGCAGTGGGACAGTAGGTCGCAACACTGCGAGGACAGTAGCAAGACGCAGAGGGACAGTAGGTCTCAACACTGCCAGGACAGGAGCAAGACGCAGAGGGACAGTAGGTTCCAACACTGCCATGACAGTAGCAAGATGCAGAGAGACAGTAGGTCTCAACACTGTGAGGACAGTAGCAAGACACAGTGGGACAGTAGGTCTCAACACTGCGAGGACAGTAGCAAGATACAAAGAGGCAGCAGGTCTCAACACTGTGAGGACAGTAGCAAGACATAGTGGGACAGTAGGTCTCAACACAGCGAGGACAGTAGTAAGATGCAGAGAGACAGTAGGTCTCAACACTGCGAGGACAGTAGCAAGACACAGAGCGACAGTAGGTCTCAACACTTCGAGGACAGTAGCAGGACGCAGAGACAGTAGATCTCAACACTGCGAGGACAGTAGCAATACGCAGAGGGACAGTAGGTCTCAACACAGCGAGGACAGTTGCAAGACGCAGAGAGACAGTAGGTCTCAACACTTCCAGGAGAGGAGCAAGCCGGGGAGAGACAGTAGGTCTCAATAGTGCCATGACAGTAGCAAGACGCAGAGAGACAGTAGGTCTCAACACTGTGAGGACAGTAGCAAGACACAGTGGGACAGTAGGTCTCAACACTGCGAGGACAGTAGCAAGACACAAAGAGGCAGCAGGTCTCAACACTGCGAGGACAGTAGCAAGATGTAGTGGGACAGTATGTCTCAACACAGTGAGGACAGTAGCAAGATGCGGAGAGACAGTAGGTCTCAACACTGCGAGGACAGTAGCAAGACGTAGTGGGACAGTAGGTCTCAACACAGTGAGGACAGTAGCAAGATGCGGAGAGACAGTAGGTCTCAACACTGCGAGGACAGTAGCAAGACACAGAGAGACAGGATCTCTCAGCACGTCCAGGACAGTAGCAAGACACAGTGGGACAGGTGGTCTCATTACTTCCAGGAGAGGAACAAGACGCAGAGAGACAGTAGGTCTCAACACTGCGAGGACAGTAGGAAGACGCAGTGGGACAGTAGGTCGCAACACTGCGAGGACAGTAGCAAGACGCAGAGGGACAGTAGGTCTCAACACTGCGAGGACAGTAGGAAGACCAGTGGGACAGTAGGTCGCAACACTGCGAGGACAGTAGCAAGACGCAGAGGGACAGTAGGTTTGAAGTGCACAGAGACCCCTTTAGGCTTAATCCGAATAGAAGCAAACCCAGGAGGATCTTGGTTAATTTCCTTACCTACTCCTTGAAAGAGAAGGCTTTATCCCGGGCATTGAAAATGAAGGCAGTAAAGGTAGACGGGCGAAATTCGGTCCGATATTTCTTACATTACGTCCAATAGACAATGGGAGCTGGGCAAGAGAATGGACCAATTGAAGGAGTTGGGGGCCTCAGTGCAGATGAAGTTCCCAGTGGTTTTAAAAGTAATGATGAATAATAAGATGCACAATTTTAGAGCTGTGAGTGAAGTTGATGCCTTTATAGAATCCTGTAAATAGGTATAGTAAGAAGTGGCCAGATGTTTAAGTTAAGATTAAAAAAAAAACACACTTGGGGGAAAACCCATAGGCTAAGGCTATTAGAAAGGGGCGCAGGTTCTCCATGGGGGGGGGGTGGAGCAAGGGAAAGGGTCACAGGGTGGGGAGCATTTAGGGAAAAAAGAAAGAAAAATTCCTCAGAAGCCGCTTTTTTGCCAATAGTGAAGGGTACTAAGTTAGGTACATGGGAGATGGACAGAAGCTGAGTTTGAAGATCTTATCCTGGAATGTTAACGGGTTAAGGGTGAGGTCAAGGAGAGAGCGTGTCCTCCAGTATATAAAAGATTGTCCTGCCCAGTTTTGCGTGCTTCAGGAGACGCATCTGACAGAGAAAGAGTGTAAAGAGGTCTTTGGGTCCCAAAGGTGGGTGCAACAATCGGTGTCTACAAAGCAAACTTTTGTAACTAAAGGGGTGGTGATATTGACTAAACGAGATCCAAAGGTATCTATCACAGGAAGCAATTCAGACAGCCGAGGTAGATGGGTTGTAGCAAAATTAAAGTAGGGGGTATGGTTTTATGCTGGCAGGGTATTATGGGCCAAATGAGGACGATATAACACCGTTGCAAGAGTTATTTGTGGAGCTATCCTGTTCCTCAGATCCAATTATTTGGGTAGGTGATTTTAATGTGGTATTAGACAGCATTTTGGATAGATCGACTGGCAGCAGAGCAATCGCAAACCAGAAAATGATGGGGCAGATAAAATCAATGATGAAACAACTGGCATTATTTGATAGCTGGAGATGGAAAATGGGGGATAAAAGAGGGAATACATACACAAATAAGAAATATTGCCACCAGTCGAGGATAGATTATATTTTGCTGGATTCAGGGTTAAAAGAGCTAGTAAAAGACATAAAACATATTGGGATTCATCTGTCAGACCATTCTGCAATTTTTTTGGAGATCTGTTTTAGGGAAGATAGTTTATCCTCCAGGTGGACTCTGGATCAGGCAATTGTGGGGAGATTGAGAGAGGAGACAACTGAGTTTTTCGACTTTAATTGGGGTTCAGCCTCGGCTGGGGTGGTGTGGGACTCCTATAAAGCTTTCTTGAGAGGGAAGCTAATTAGTTATGCAGCTGGAAAGAGGAGACTTTTCCGGGAAGAGATTAGAGAATTGGAGGAGAGGATAAGAGTATTGGAAGGAGACCTGGCCAACAGTAACCAGAGAGAGTCTAGACAGATGGATTTATCTGATCTGAAACTCAAACTTGCCACTATTCTTGATAAGAGGGTAAGGGAAAGGTGGGAAACAAGTAAACTAGCGCGATTCGAGTACGGGGAAAATAGTGGGAAATTGTTAGCTTGGCAGACAAAGAAAGATCAGGTGAAAAATGTAATACAGGAAATAAAGTGCCAGAATACCGGGAGGGTCCTGACTCATAGAAAAGAGGTTGAGGAGGCTTTTTATAACTACTTTGGAACTTTATATGAAGAGACTTTGGAGACATCTGAAGATGAGAGGGACAGTTGGTTGAGTGGGGGCTCGATAGTTGCTTTGGAGGAAGGGAAAACTTATTTTCTAAACACTGAAATACGGAAGGGAGAAGTGGAGCAGGTATTGAAAAAGGGTAAGCGGGGGAAAGCACCCGGCCCAGACAGGTTACCTTTAGTAGTGTACAGTGCATTAGAGGATACATTGACTCCAATTCTGACTAAATTATTTAATGAATTTTTCATGAAGGGGGTACCCCAACTAGAGTCATGGTCAGAGGCTACAATTTCTTTGATTTTGAAGCCAGGCAAGAGCAAAAACAGATGCGATTCTTATAGACCAGTGTCGCTTCTGAATTGCGATTACAAGATTTTTGCAAAGATCCTGGCCGACAGACTTAAGAGCGTTATGGGGGATCTGGGGCATGAGGACCAGAAAGGTTTTATGCAGGGAAGGGCATTACAAGAGCTAATTTATTCCTTGATAGGGACAATTGATTTGGCTGTAGCAAATAACCCTCCCCTGGCGGTTATAGCTTTGGACGCCACCAAGGCTTTTGATCGCGTGAATTGGGCATTTCTGCAATCAGTTTTGAAAACAGTTAAATTAGGAGATAGATTTTGCAGTGCAATTGCGGGCTTTTATAAAAAAAACAAGAGCAAAAGTTCTAGTAAATGGAGTATTAACATCAGCATTTAATATCAGGAGAGGGACAAGACAAGGGGGCCCGCTATCTCCACTTTTGTTTAATCTGTACATGGAGCCGTTAGCGAAAATACTGAGGGCAGAGCAGAGGATTGTACCCTTCCAATGTAAAGCTTGGGTCAAGAAATTGGTATTATATGCTGATGACCTGCTGATATATACGGCAGACTTGGAAAATACAATGACTTATGCAGTAAAAATTGCAGAGGATTTTGGAAGAGTCTCAGGATACGAGATAAACAGGGGAAAAACTGAGATTATGGTCTGGAATCTAGATGGGGGGGTGGAAAACACTACAACTGAAATGAGGTATCTGGGAGTTAGAGTGACTCAAGACCTAAACAGGCTGGCTGAAACAAATTTCAACAGGGTGAAAAAAGAAATATGCGATTTAATGACAAGCTGGATGCACCTACCTCTGACAATCTTATGGAGAGTAAATCTAATAAAAATGATTATACTTCCGAAGCTAACTTTTCTCTTCAACACCATACCGCTACCGTTTAAAGAAGTAGGGCTCTCGAAGTTACAGGGCAAGATTGGATCATTTATCTGGGCAGCAAAAGGACCCCGTATCTCGTGGAAAAAACTGCGGAGGAGGAGAGAAAAAGGAGGTCTGACTCTTCCGGATTTGCAATTATATGCTTGGGCCTTCCAGCTTAAAAATAACAGGATGCTTCTGGACAAACCCTCAGACTCGGAAGTTGTTTACTGGCTTGCTAAAAGGAGTAGAAGGAGGGCCTTCGGGTTTTATGAGGAAATATGCAGATCCAAGATTTTTCAAGAAGGTTAGATTGAAGATCCTCAGAGGCGCGGCAGAAACCTGGTATAAGATTAGAAGGAGATTGAAATGGTTGTACTACAGCAACATGGCCCCCATTTGGGATTTCCCTGGATCACCTGAGTGGACGAAGCACAAACTGGCAGGGCCACTAAGGAAGGCTGGAATAGAAAGATGGGAGGATCTATTAGAGGGAAAACTGTTGATTTCATGGGAAGGGCTTCGAATTAAAACGAACAAACAAGTTTCCAGGTTCAAATATCTACAAATCCAGAGTTGGTTCCAGTCAATAGAAAATAAGATAGGTGGTTTCAATGAGTTAGAAGAAGCTTTGACTCTCGATGGTCCTAAGAAGAGAGAAACATCGTATTGGTATTGGCGGATGATGGAGGAAGGGGAGGGAGAGTTTACCTTGCCACAGGAGTTGTGCGGGACTGACTTGCCAGGAGCAACGCTGGATAAATTATGGCAAGTATCCTTTTCTACACTTTACAAAGTGATCAAGCCCGCCTATTTAAGGAGAAACCACCTTTTCTCTATCCACAGAGTATATTGGACTCCATACAAGCTGTCGAAAGTGGGGAACAGAGGAGAGGCAGCGTGTCCCAAATGCGGCTTGAAGATGGCAGACGACCTGCATATGTTTCTGAGATGCCAAAAGATTCAGGTATTTTGGGGAGAAGTATGCAAGGCTCTGGCGGACATCTTGAAAGTACAAATCCAGGTAAGCCCACTCCTGGTTTTCTTTGGGATGGATAATGGAGCTAACGAACAAGATGCGGATAAGCAAAAACTGATTTTTTAATGCTATTCTGTTGGCACGAAGAGAATTGTGTAAAAAGTGGATTAGCCCTAATCCTCCTATGTATATAGAGTGGAGATCATCCTTGGAATACACTTTTAACTTGGATGCAATTTCCCTAGAAAGGTGAAGGTACGCCTTTTGGCTTCCGGTTAAGGAATGGCTGGCGAGGTAGAAAGGGATAAGGATAGGTAGGGACTGTCCAATGATTATGCCTATTCAGACCTCAGTATAAAGCACATGCCATTTCCAAGAAACTTCGGATCTCTCCTAGTTGGTATCCGTTGAGGGGTCGCATATATGGGAGAGCCGAAGACAAGGGAAAATATGGCTATTGGAGTGCATGGGCAGGTCCCGGATAAGTAAGGCAGTATCAGAAGCTTCTGTCCCGGCACGTGAAAAGGGTGGTATCGGATAGAGGTGTCGTGGATGGCAATTCTGAGGCTAATGAGGACAACAACAAAAAAAGTAGGTCTCAACTCTGCGAGGACAGTAGCAAGACGCAGTGAGACAGTAGGTCTCAACACTTCGAATGCAGTAGCAAGACTCAGAGACTGTAGGTCTCAGACTTCGAGGACTGTAGAAGCAAGACTCAGAGGGACAGTAGGTCTCAACACTGTGAGGACAGTGGCAAGACACAGAGAGAGAGGAGGTCTCAACACTGCGAGGACAGTAGCAAAATGCAGAGAGACAGTAGGTCTCAACACTGCGAGGACAGTAGCAAGACGCAGAGAGACAGTAGGTCTCACCACTGCGAGGACAGTAGCAAGACGCAGAGAGACAGTAGGTATAAACACTTCCAGGAGAGGAGCAAGCCGGGGAGAGACAGTAGGTCTCACCACTGCGAGGACAGTAGCAAGACGCAGAAGGAGAGTAGGTCTCAACACTTCGAGGACAGTAGCAAGACGCAGTGGGACAGTAGGTCGCAACACTGCGAGGACAGTAACAAGTAGCAGAGGGACAGTAGGTCTCAACACTGCCAGGACAGTAGCAAGACGCAGTGAGGCAGTAGGTCTCAACACTGTGAGGACAGTAGCAAGACGCAGAGAGACAGTAGGTCTCAACACTGTGAGGACAGTAGCAAGACGCAGAGAGACATTAGGTCTCAACACTGTGAGGACAGTAGCAAGACACAGAGAGACAGTAGGTCTCAACACTGTGAGGACAGTAGCAAGACGCAGAGAGACAGTAGGTCTCAACACTGCCAGGACAGTAGCAAGACGCAGAGAGACAGTAGGTCTCAACACTGCCAGGACAGTAGCAAGACACAGTGGAACAGTAGGTCTCAACACTTCCAGGAGAGAAGCAAGATGCAGAGAGACAGGAGGTCTCAACACTTTGAGGACAGTAACAAGACGCAGAGAGACAGTAGGTCTCAACATCTAAAAACCGAGGCCGATGGGGAAAGTGTCAATTTAACATGGAGAGACAGAGTTCCTTAACCTATGACCTAGGAAGGAAACCTTTGTTTGCCCCTCCATGGCCACTAGTCTCTGAGACTAGTAATAGGAGAGAACACACCTACCTACCATGTGCTTAACGCTTCAGCCGTCTGACTAGTCAAAGATTTAACCCCCGCCCCGTGTGCCGCTCAGCACTTAATTCAGCAGGTGGATACTGAGATGGGATAATATAAGCACCCTGAAGCTGAGCGCTTGGGGCTAAACGAATCCTGTCAGCTTATTCTCATAGGTCGGTTTGATTCCCTTAGTCGAGGCGCTAGGCTGTAGTGGGCGCTAGGTTTGATCCCCTGAGTCGAGGCGCTAGGCTGTAGTGGGTGCTAGGTTTGATTCCCTGAGTCGAGGCGCTAGGTTCTAGTTGGCGATAGGTTTGATTCCCTGAGTCGAGGCGCTAGGCTCTAGTGGGCGCTAGGTTTCATCCCCTGAGTCGAGGCGCTAGGTTCTAGTGGGCGATAGGTTTGATCCCCTGAGTCGAGGCGCTAGGCTCTAGTGGGCGCTAGGTTTGATTACCTGAGTCGAGGCGCTAGGCTCTAGTGGGCGCTAGGTTTAATCCCCTGAGTCGAGGCGCTAGGTTCTAGTGGGCGATAGGTTTGATCCCCTGAGTCGAGGCGCTAGGTTCTAGTGGGCGATAGGTTTGATCCCCTGAGTCGAGGCGCTAGGCTCTAGTGGGCGCTAGGTTTGATTACCTGAGTCGAGACGCTAGGCTCTAGTGGGCGCTAGGTTTGATCCCCTGAGTCGAGGCGCTAGGTTCTAGTGGGCGATAGGTTTGATCCCCTGAGTGGAGGCGCTAGGCTCTAGTGGGCGCTAGGTTCTAGTGGCTGTTCCATGCTGTGCAGTGCACCTGACCTCCTGTACGCCTCCCACCCAGGGGTGATCGCTGACCTGACACCCCCCCTCCCCCTTCACTCACACGGTGAGAGCTCCTCAAAGAGTCCTCTTTACTCCGCTGAAGCTAAGGACAGGATGTGCGCTTTGGTCGTTGCTTGAATGTCTTGGCGCTGTGTGCTCTGCCCCCAAGCCCCCGCACCCCGAGGCTGGCCGTGAAGCGCCGCGGACGGGGTCGGGGGCGCAGTTTCGAGACAGCCCGAGCGCTGCCATTCACAGGCCCGGACCTACTTTTTAATTGGTGTAAACAAAGCGCCCCGGAAAGGCCCGGCTGCAATGGCACGGAGTCGGATTAGGCGCTAATTGCGGCCGGAATGGGGGCCTTCCCCTGGGCCGGTCTGCCCCTCACAAAGAGGGCTTGGGGGGAGCGGGGGAGCCCACACGCTCCCTAACAAGTCATTCCAAAGAGCGACAAGCGAGCAACAAAGACCACACAGCGAGTTTAAGAGATGCTAATGGGGCCGGGACCATGGCTGCCAAAGCCGGGGCAACAAAGAGCCACAGAGTGGACACGGAGTGCCACAGGGGCTCCCAGGGACGGGGCAGGGGCAGCGCGAGGGGCAGCTCTCTGCTGGCACAGGGCAGCCAGCTGAGGACTCCCAGCTATGGTGCAGCCTAGAGACAGCACAGCCGCCTAGGGTCGCACAGCCACCCTACATCTCCCACAGCGAGGTTAGGGCTCCCACAGCGAGGTTAGGGCTCCCACAGCGTGGTGAGCGTTCACAAAGAGTGCACAGCCGCCTAGGCTCGCACAGCTGCAACAGCTTCCAAGGGCTCCCACAGCTAGGTTAGGGCTCCCACAGCGAGGTTAGGGCTCCTTTAGGGCTCCCACAGCGAGGTTAGGGCTCCCACAGCGTGGTCAGGGCTCCCACAGCGAGGTTAGGGCTCCCACAGCGAGGTTAGGGCTCCCACAGCGTGGTGAGGGTTCACAAAGAGTGCACAGCCGCCTAGGGTCGCACAGCCACCCTACATCTCCCACAGCGAGGTTAGGGCTCCCACAGCGAGGTTAGGGCTCCCACAGCGTGGTGAGCGTTCACAAAGAGTGCACAGCCGCCTAGGCTCGCACAGCTGCAACAGCTTCCAAAGGCTCCCACAGCGAGGTTAGGGCTCCCACAGCGAGGTTAGGGGCTCCTTTAGGGCTCCCACAGCGAGGTTAGGGCTCCCACAGCGTGGTCAGGGCTCCCACAGCGAGGTTAGGGCTCCCACAGCGAGGTTAGGGCTCCCACAGCGTGGTGAGGGTTCACAAAGAGTGCACAGCCGCCTGGGGTCGCACAGCCACCCTACATCTCCAACAGTTACCAAGGGCTCCCACAGCGAGGTTAGGGCTCCCGCAGCGAGGTTAGGGCTCCCACAGCGTGGTGAGGGCTCCCACAGCGAGGTTAGGGCTCTCACAGCGTGGTGAGGGCTCCCACAGCGAGGTTAGGGATCCCACAGCGACGGTTAGGGCTCCCACAGCGAGGTTAGGGCTCCCACAGCGAGGTTAGGGCTCCCACAGCGTGGTGAGTGTTCACAAAGAGTGCACAGCCGTCTGAGGCTCGCACAGCCACCCTACAGCTGCAACAGCTTCCAAGGGCTCACACAGCGAGGTTAGGGCTCCCACAGCGAGGTTAGGGCTCCCACAGCGAGGTTAGGGCTCACACAGCGAGGTTAGGGCTCCCACAGCGAGGTTAGGGCTCCCACAGCGAGGTTAGGGCTCCTTTAGGGCTCCCACAGCGAGGTTAGGGCTCCCACAGCGTGGTCAGGGCTCCCACAGCGAGGTTAGGGCTCCCACAGCGAGGTTAGGGCTCCCACAGCGTGGTGAGGGTTCACAAAGAGTGCACAGCCGCCTAGGGTCGCACAGCCACCCTACATCTCCCACAGCGAGGTTAGGGCTCCCACAGCGAGGTTAGGGCTCCCACAGCGTGGTGAGCGTTCACAAAGAGTGCACAGCCGCCTAGGCTCGCACAGCTGCAACAGCTTCCAAAGGCTCCCACAGCGAGGTTAGGGCTCCCACAGCGAGGTTAGGGCTCCTTTAGGGCTCCCACAGCGAGGTTAGGGCTCCCACAGCGTGGTCAGGGCTCCCACAGCGAGGTTAGGGCTCCCACAGCGAGGTTAGGGCTCCCACAGCGTGGTGAGGGTTCACAAAGAGTGCACAGCCGCCTAGGGTCGCACAGCCACCCTACATCTCCAACAGTTACCAAGGGCTCCCACAGCGAGGTTAGGGCTCCCGCAGCGAGGTTAGGGCTCCCACAGCGTGGTGAGGGCTCCCACAGCGAGGTTAGGGCTCTCACAGCGTGGTGAGGGCTCCCACAGCGAGGTTAGGGATCCCACAGCGACGGTTAGGGCTCCCACAGCGAGGTTAGGGCTCCCACAGCGAGGTTAGGGCTCCCACAGCGTGGTGAGTGTTCACAAAGAGTGCACAGCCGTCTAGGCTCGCACAGCCACCCTACAGCTGCAACAGCTTCCAAGGGCTCACACAGCGAGGTTAGGGCTCCCACAGCGAGGTTAGGGCTCCCACAGCGAGGTTAGGGCTCACACAGCGAGGTTAGGGCTCCCACAGCGAGGTTAGGGCTCCCACAGCGTGGTGAGCGTTCACAAAGAGTGCACAGCCGCCTAGGTTCGCACAGCTGCAACAGCTTCCAAGGGCTCCCACAGCGAGGTTAGGGCTCCCACAGCGAGGTTAGGGCTCCCACAGCGAGGTTAGGGCTCCTTTAGGGCTCCCACAGCGAGGTTAGGGCTCCCACAGCGTGGTGAGGGCTCCCACAGCGAGGTGAGGGTTCACAAAGAGTGAACAGCCGCCTAGGCTCGCACAGCCACCCTACAGCTGCAACAGCTTCCAAGGGCTCCCACAGCGAGGTTAGGGCTCCCACAGCGAGGTTAGGGCTCCCACAGAGAGGTTAGCGCTCCGACAGCGAGGTTAGCGCTCCCACAGCCAGGTTAGGGCTCCCACAGCGTGGTGAGGGCTCCCACAGTGAGGTGAGGGTTCACAAAGAGTGCACAGCCGCCTAGGCTCGCACAGCCACCCTACAGCTGCAACAGCTTCCAAGGGCTCCCACAGCGAGGTTAGGGCTCCCACAGAGAGGTTAGCGCTCCGACAGCGAGGTTAGCGCTCCCACAGCGAGGTTAGGGCTCCCACAGCGTGGTGAGGGATCACAAAGAGTGCACAGCCGCCTAGGCTCGCACAGCCACCCTACATCTCCAACAGTTACCAAGGGCTCCCACAGCGAGGTTAGGGCTCCCACAGCGAGGTTAGGGCTCCTACAGCGAGGTTAGGACTCCCATAGCGAGGTTAGGGCTCCCACAGCGAGGTTAGGGCTCCCACGACGAGGTTAGGCCTCCCACAGCGAGGTTAGGGCTCCCACAGAGAGGTTAGCGCTCCCACAGCGAGGTTAGCGCTCCCACAGCGAGGTTAGGGCTCCCACAGCGAGGTTAGGGCTCCCACAGCGTGGTGAGGGATCAGAAAGAGTGCACAGCCGCCTAGGGTCGCACAGCCACCCTACAGCTGCAACAGCTTCCAAGGGCTCCCACAATGAGGTTAGGGCTCCCACAGCGAGGTTAGGGCTCCCACAGCGAGGTTAGGGCTCCCACAGCGAGGTTAGGGCTCCCACAGCGTGGTGAGGGATCACAAAGAGCGCACAGCCTAGAGCCAGAGAGTCTAGAGCTCACAGAGCCGGCCTCGGTCTACCCACACCTGCGCAGTGTAGAGCTTACACAACCGACTTTGGGCTCCCCTACGAGTCTAGAGCTTGCATAGTCTACCATAGTCTCAAACATGCCTACAACTCGCACAGTTTGGCCTACAACTTCCACTGCTCGCTTAGGTCTCCCAACTACTGCTGTACTACCTACAGATTGTGCAGCCAGCCTAGAGTTTGAACAGGTGACCTGCATCTCGCTCATCCAGCTTATAGCTCACTCCATAACCCCTGGGCTCCCACACCAGCCTAGAACTTGTGCAGCCAGATGTGGAGTCACACGGCCAACCCAGAGCTCCAACAGCGCTTAGAGCTCCCACAGACAAGTTGTGGCTCTCATTCATTGCATAGAACCTGCTGCTTCAACCTAGTGCTCACACAGCTAGTCTAGGGTTCCTACAGCCAGCCTCTCCTAGAGCTTAAACAACCAGCCAGCAGCTCACACAGCTAGTCCAGGGTTCCCCCAGCCAGTCTCTCCTAGAGCTTAAACAACCAGCCAGCAACTCACACAGCCAGTCCAGGGTTCCCACATCCAACCTCTCCTAGAGCGTAAACAAACAGCCAGCAACTCACACAGCCAGTCCAGGGTTCCCCCAGCCAACCTCTCCTAGAGCTTAGACAACCAGCCAGCAGCTCACACAGCCAGACCATGGTTCCCCCAGCCAGCCTCTCCTAGAGCTTAAACAACCAGCCAGCAGCTCACACTGCCAGTGTAGAGCTTGAAGATTGGGCCTAAGGCTCTAAGGCAATGTGCAGGCTGCAGCTAGCACAGCCTACTTCAATGGAAGTGTAAAAGGGGAGCTGCCACGTGGAGGCAGATACGTATAGAAGAACCAGGATGTGTACGTTTGATGCCCCCTGGGGATTTACACTTCTGAAACTAATTCATTTTAGTGTGGTCTGGTTCCTGATGTCCTGAGAAGTCCTGTTTCTTGGGTACTGTGTGATAGTTATATGGTTCCAGTGACAGATCGCACTACTTTTACCTTTTACTTCTTCTTGCGAGTGGGATGATAATGGCGACCAGCTTCGGTGCTCACACCACTGACCTCCAGATGCACTGAGAAGGGGAAGTGACGTCAAGCAAGACACCACACATGAATTTCACAAGATGATTGAAGCAACATGAAGGTACCCAAGAGAGAAAAAAGCGAACAAGTTGCACATCAAAATCTCAAAATGACACAAAATAGAAAGAACTAGCACATAGAGCTCTAACTTGAACCCAGATAGCAGAAACAAGGGAATGAGGTGAAAGTCCAGGGCAATTTAGCCACTGTGCCCAGGGTTCGGAAGAACAGATGGGGGTACAGCCTTCTCAGTCGCTGCGGGCAGACTCTGGAACCCGCTTCCTCAATCTCTGACGATGACTACGGCACATCTGCCTTTTAGGAAAGCTGCTTAAGACCTGGCGTTATAGTATCTAGGCAACCCTTTATAACGAGAAGGATGGTTTGACTGGTACTGATCATTATTGGATGGCCGTGACTACAGCGCCTTGATGCCTATGGGTAAATGTTGTGCTTTATACATTTAAATCAAATCAAAAGGGACGAAGAACCCGGTGAAGAAGGATAGTCAAACACCAAGACGCACACAGCATCGTACTCCTGGCCTTTATAAAGGAAACCAATGCTGGTATTTCCTTCACGACACAGGAAACAGTACAACCCCATCTTAGATTTGCAAGATACATAGAATAGCATTATACTTCCTACTACTGAGTACTATGTTGTTTAATCCTCCAACCACTAGATGTTCCAAACCTCTTTCCCTTATTCCACTGCTCGAAGGAATGTGACCTCAGAAGAAGGAGTCTCGCCTGCAGGTAAGTGTACCTCTTATCCTCAGTTTCATTGAGGTCTTGAGTTCCCTGAAGGCTCTGACCACATGGCCTCTGCTCCTGACAGTGATTCTAAGAGACGCGCTGGATCTGTGGTTCCATCTGCTCAATGTGACTCAACGGCGTCCAAGGAGACTCACAGCCCCAATCCCCGTAGCAGAGCGCAAACGTCAAAGGCCCTTGTGTGCCTGTCCAACACTGAGACAAAGCATAACACCTGGCTTCTAGTGAAGTCCCTCTTATTGGAGAAAGTGAGTTATGGAGCCTTAATCTTTATGCGCAAATTAGCTGGACCTCTTGGCCCCATTGCTGAATTCAGGATCAAGAGGCACAGCCAAGTACTGGAACGACCTACCCCTCCACCTATGAACATCACCTTCCCTGGCGGAATTCAGAAGGGGACTCAAGACCTGGCTTTTTGACTAAGACCAGCGAGACCTCAGCACCCAGATACCTGCTTTATAAATAATGACTGATTGATTGATCTGTGAACATTCAGAAGTCTCTCAAAAGGGTCTCAAATGTGGCCTGGGACAATGTGGCAGTGCCCGACCCAGGGACACTGTGAACAGTTATGACGGGTCATTACAGAGGAAAACCAGGCTTAGCTAACAGTAGCAACAACTTAAGAAACTTAAACACCATTTTCTCACCATTTTTCTCATGGATGTCCCCTAAAAGTCAAAGGGTAGGTTCTGCAGTATATGGGATCGGTACCACCGCATTCACCCGAGTAAGCACACCCGTCCAAAATGCCTGCACCGGCGGACAGTGCCAAATGTAAACAAGAAGCTGCAGGAGACTGGCATCGGGGCAGTTTGGTGGTCGAGTCGGGTCCCTTTTATGCAAGGTCAAAATGCAGCGCAGAAAAAGAAAATGGATTAGCTTGAATCTAGCATTACTTGAGATGGATTTCACTCATGCACACAGTCGATCCCACTGTGCCTCTTCCATGTCTGCTCCTAGTCCGTTGCTCCAAGCTGCATCCGCAAATGGAGACGTACGGGTCCGGTCAGCTCTCATGACTTTGTAGAATAGGTATGCTGAATGTCGCCCCTCCCCCAGTTCCAGCAAGCCCCTGAAAACATGAGAAGAGCTCGGGCTGCATGGAACGTGGTCAGGCGAGCAACGCCCAGAGGGCTGAAAGGGCATCAACCCCCCCCCCGTCGTGTCTCAGCCTGCACAACGCCCAGAGGGATAAAAGGGCTTCAGCCCCCCCCCCCGTCGTGTGTCTCAGCCCGCGCAACGCCCATAGGGCTGAAAGGGCTTCAGCCCCCCGTCGTGTCTCAGCCCGCGCAACGCCCAGAGGGCTAAAAGGGCTTCAGCCCCCCCCGTCGTGTGTCTCAGCCCACGCAACGCCCATAGGGCTGAAAGGGTTTCAGCCCCCCCCGTCGTGTGTCTCAGCCCGGGCTGCTGCAGCTCGAGCTGCTGTGGGCTTGGCTGGGCAGTGTCTGGAGTCTCATCTCCGGCACGCCCGAGTATTTCACAGGTCTTTAAAGACTATTTGCATATTTGCATACCTTTGTAAACTGGTTACCGAGGCTTTGTTTTTTTTCCTGGTTCCAGTACCCCCGGGGCCCCCACTCTGCCTATTCCTTACATTTGTATTTTACATTTACTGCCGTAGTGTGATAATGCATTTCATGAAAAGGAATATAAAGTAGGGTCGCCAAAGAGAAATACCAGCCGTGTGTTGTTTAAAGAGCCTGAAAAAGACGACCTCTTGACACAAAAAAGGGTTATAAATAAAAAAGTATCTATTCATTTGTAATGTGACTTTAATTATCAGTCATGGATCATTCAGGCAGCCCTAGAACACAATTAAATGTGCTTTCTATTTATATTTGCTATTCGAAGTATACACAGATAAGTGCTGAAAATATGGCTTTAAGTGACTGTTTATTTTTGTACCGTCTGCGACATCAAAATAATGAGCTGTCAACCCTAATCACAAGACTGGAAGATTGTTGCAGGATCAGCACATTATTTATTTCCTCCACCCTCGATCCCTGATTAATGCCATAATAGCAAAAGTTTAACTTATATCTGAAACCCTACGCTGCCCTCAATAACATGCTGAGTTACTTCAAGTGTCTGGGAATGCACCCTGCATTCAGACAACTCCTCATTCTCGATCTTCACTTTCACGCTCACCCTGCACTCACAGCGATCACAGTGCACTCACACTGATCACCAGGCACTCACACCATTCACCCACTCACCCTGCACTTACAGTGATCACTCTGCACTCACAATGCACTTGTGCTGTTCACCCTGTACCTCACTCTACAGTCACACGAGCACACTACTCACCCTGCACTCATGTGACACTTCACTCACCTGTCCCCCTCACTGCTCAATCTGAAATCTCACTCAAACAAGCCCATCACTAACCATGCATTCATTCGTCCCACTCTGCACTTACATCCGCACCCAAATTCATATGGTCACCTCACTCACCCTGCAGTCATTCCTCTTACCCTACTCTCACACTGTTGCATCGCTCACCGTGCACTCACATGGGCACTCCTGCCACCCACACAACGCAGAGGGTTAATGTGCCTGTTAAAAGAAACGTGTACCATGCAGATCACAGAACTGAGTGTGAGTAAACTATGAGTAGCACTATAAAAAAATGAAATGTTTGTCAGAAAGGTGCTATAGAGAGATGAGGTGCATTGTTGGAATTCATGAGGAAGAAGGAAATGGGGGAGGGGGCGCCAAAAAAGATGGTTGCATCGTGTGTGACCAGTGCTAGGGCCTGCCCTGGCTGGGAGTGTTAGCCCCCCCCCCCGAAGTTCGGGTCTAGTTGCGCCCATGAGCGTGGTCCATATCTCCTGAACTATAACAGTGAGACTCGCATGTTGCATCAACTGGCCCGCGCCAAAGTTGAAGCTGTACTGGGCATCGTCGAATGAGATAAATTCCTCATTAGGATATAGGTCCCCCAACATCTCACAACCACCCACTCGCCAGGGGGACAAGTCCACTGTGTCCGCAAGTACCCTAAAGGCTGGCAAGTCCCAAAAGATGAATTCCCTGGCAAAGGGGGCCACTTTCAAGACCACTTTCACTGCTCATTCCCATATGGAAGCTGTGAGTTTAATAAGATACGATACGTGGCCCATGCCTCTGCCACCCGCCATCAGGATCTGAGGGAGGGAGGTGACATTAGATGAGTCCTTCAATAACCTCTGCTTCTAGTTACTCCCCTCGGTGAGCCAACGTGTGGCGTGGTGCAGCTGGGAGGTCAGGTAATACTGTTTCAGGTTGGGGACCACCAGTCCCCCCGTCTCTAGTGGGAGAAAAAGGAAGTCCCTTGCCACCCTACTGCATCCACCTGCTCAGATCAATGAGGTAATCAGGGAATTCAGTTGCCTGAATACGTCTCGAGGGATTCGGTCAAATGTGTGTTGTAGGGAGTTGAGACACCACGGAAAAAAAAGTTCTTGGAAATGGCAACGAGCCCCATGAGGAAAAGAGGAAGGGTGTTCCACAATTGAATGGATACCGGAGGCCCTCTGTTACACTGGTGATATTGTATTGTAAGCATTTATGTGCCACCATCATGCCCCAAGTAGTGGAAGGGATCCGTCTCCCACCAGAGAGGCAGCTTTGGCAAGTGACCCTGAGAGAAGAGAAGTGTCCCCAAGGTAAACACTAAAGATATATTGTAGTTACTCTGGAGGCTGGAAACCTCCCTGAACTCATCGAGGTGCCCCAATAACAGGGGGAGGGAGCGCCTGGGCGGTGTATGATAAAAAAGGATGTTGTCAGCATATAGAGACATCGTGTGGAGAGTGTTACCCACCTTAATTCCCCAGTGCGCCATCTCCCGATGGATCCAAATGGCAAGTGGTTCCAGAGCAATGGCGAAAAGGAGCAGCGAGAGTGGACAGTCTTGACGTGTCCCCCTGCCAACTATTGGAACATAATTTACCAACCCGCACCCTGTCCGTGGGGCTGGTGTACAGAAGCCTCACCTAGCCTCGAAATTGTGGACCATCTCCCATGGCCTCCAGAACCTACATGAGGTACCGCCAATCTACTGTGTCAAAGGATTGGCAATATCAATGGAAACAATGATGAGCTCCCTGTCCCGACCCTCCACCTCGTGAAGGACATGCATTAACCTCCGGATGTTCATAGCGGTGTTACGACCGGGGATGAAGCCACATTGGTCCTCATGTATTAATTGTGTAATTAGGGGAGTATCCTAATGGACAATGCCTATGGAGCATTTTCATGTCGTTGTTGATCATAGAGAGTGGCCTATATGAGGACGGGTCAGAGCTATCCGACTCCGGCCTTAGCATCATAGAGATGGGCCCTCCTGCATGGACTTTGGAAGTACACCGATGTCTTTGGCTTCTAAGTAAACCTCAAGCAAGTACTGAGTACTAGGGGTGGAGAAGGCCTGATAAAACTCTGCAGGAAAGCCATCGGTGCCCAGCGCCTTTCCTTTGGGCAAGAGCCGAAGCGCTGCCCAAATCTCTTCCAGTGTAAGATCTGCCTCGAGGTCCGGGACAGCGTCTTGCTCCAGCCCAGGAAGTGTCACAGCGGTCGGAAAGGCAGTTATGCAGTCTGGGTCAGGAGCACGGGGCTGTGATATATATTTGCTCTAACTGGGATTTGAACACGTCCAGTATTCCCACTGGGTACTTGTATCTCGACCCTGGGAGGCTGAAGATGGAGTATGGATGAGAGAGGGGTCTCCAGCCTGAGGATCCATGCCAATAAAAGTCCAGAGCTGTCTCCCTCCCCATGTATAATTTGGCAATGGGATTTCAATGTGTAAGTATGTATCTAGTCTGTCACGCACTTCCGTTACCTGTCCCCTCAGTCTCCCCGCCAAATCATCAGTTGTTGTATTCCTGTTAATTCTTCCTCCTTTTGAGTCAGGTCTGCCTGCAGCACACGCCTGACCCCGCATGTGAGTCTAATGAAGCGCCCCTGCATCACAGCCTTCATTGCCTCCCACTCGATAGACCTATGGCCGGTCGAGGACCAATTGATCAGCAGCCTCTGGCAGTACCTCTCTGCCCTCCGCATCTTGGAGGATCTCAGGTGCGAGTCTCCAGGTCATGGGTGAGTGGGCCCCGCCCCCCATCTGACCTCGCAGAGTAGCAGAGCGTGATTCGACGAGTATCAAGACATATGGTCCACCTTGACAACCAACGCTCCTAGCGACGCCGATAATAAGACAAAATCTAATCTACGGTATGTATTAGTCGTCGGGGAATAGCAAGTGAACTCCTTCACAGAGGAGTGGGTATTTCTCCATAGGTTGGTGATGGCTTCCTGCAGTGACGAGGCCATCCTAGGTTTAGTGTTCAGGTGTGGCAGGTGCCTATCTAGTTCCCCATTCAAAATGCAGTTAAAATCGCCCGACCAAAGTATGCTGCGCTCCATTGCCAGTGATACCGCATCTTGCACCTTTGGAAATAAATGCCCATCATCAATGTTAGGTCCATAAGCATTTACAATAGCTATATCAATACTATCTAGTCTGCCCTGCACCAGAAGATAGCGACCCTCAACATCAGCTTCCATGTAGGCAAGGGCGAACGGAACTCCGGGTGCTATCCATATAAGAACGCCCCTAGAAAAAGTTGAATAGTTAGAATAGCAGATTTGTCCCCTCTACTTTTTGGCTAACTTGTCAGAGAGGTGCGTCTCCTGTAAACAGGCAATGTCAGCAGCATTTCTATAAAGAAAGGCGAGAACCCTATAGCTTTTTTTAGATGCCCAGACCCCACACATTCCAGGAGATGAGCTTACATGCCCCAGACTTGCCCATTGGTATTTAGGGTGTGCATGGATTTCGTGGCCTCCCTCCCCACAACAAGATCACTGTGATGCATGGGTAAACATAATTAAAAAACATATCATACTACCCCACACCCTGGAGAAATATAATTTAACCATATTATCACATGAGTCCAATCAATTTGTTGTGTCAGGAGGTACACTATCGCTGGCCTACCCCCCAAGACACCAACATGTGTCCACTCCAATTTTGAGAAGCCCCACCCCCCCCACAGAAATGTGAGGCACATACTTCTATGCATGTTCAAATATAAAAACATAAACTCAAAGCAACCGACCTCTAAGTGTCACACTCCCCAGGTGAGGAGTTCAGCACCGCCGCAGGGAAAAAGACAAGGACCCGGCAGCCCACAGCCTGCACCAGCACCGGCAAGCATGTGCTCATATCAAACTATGCTATATTTAGAGTATCGCCCCCCCCGCCTAAGCCGGGCCCCAGAAATAATGGGTGTGGCAGATCCAACACCCCCAATGAGATGGAGGGACAGCAAAGAGCCCCTCTGGACATATAAAAAAATCTTTAAAAATGACAGTTATGGTGTCCCAGTTCCAATAACGACATCACTACATTGGGAAGGAAGGTCTCCCTCTGGGGGGTCGCCGTTAACAAGGTCTCAGGCAGCAAGGAGTGCTCAACATCAATCAATCAATCAATCAATCAGGTGGTTTGTAAAGTGTGACTACACCCGTAAGGGTCTCAAGGTGCTGGGCGGTAGCTGCTGGTCCGTTGAAGGCGCTGTGGTTCAGTCGAAGAGCTGGGACTTGAGGTCCTTCCTGATTTGAGGCAGTAATGGTGATTGCCTGAGGTGGAGAGGCAGGGGGTTCCAGGTCTTCGCAATAAGGTACGAGAAGGATCTTCCTCTGGCTGTGGTCTTGCGGATATGTGGTATGGTAGCCAGGGCCAGTTAGGCGGAGCGGAGGTCTCTGGTGGGTACGTGGAATGTAAGGCGTGGTTAAGGTATACACGTCCCACATCATGTAGGGCCTTGTAGGTGTGTGTGAGGAGCTTGAAGGTGATTCTTTTGTTGACTGGGAGTCAGTGGAGGTCTCTCAGGTGGCTGGTGATGTGGCTATGGTGGGGGATGTTGAGGATAAGTCTGGCAGAGGCGTTCTGAATGTTCTGCAGTTTCTTGAGGAGTTTCTGGGTGATGCCGGTGTAGAGTGCGTTGCCCTAGTCAATTCTGCTGCTGATGAGTGCGTGGGTGACTGTCTTTCTGGGCTTGGTGGGATCCACTTGTAGATCTTTCGAAGCAGGCGTAACATGTGGAAGCAGGAGGATGAGACGGCGTTGATCTGGCGGCTTATGGTGAGCGAGGAGTCCAGCATAACGCAGAGGTTCCGTGTGTGGTTTGTGGGTGTAGGGGTGGTTCCAAGGATTGCAGACCACCAGGAGTCATCCCGGGTGAAGGGGGTGGAGCCCATGATGAGGACTTTGGTCTTCTCTGAGTTGAGCTTGAGGCAACTGTTCTTCATTCAGGTGATGACAGCCTTCCTTCCGTCGTGAAAGTTGTTCTTGGCGATGGTGGGTTCATTTGTAAGGGAGAGAATCAGCTGGGTGTCATTGGCGTAGGAGACGATGTTGAGTACATGGTTCCTGATGATGGCTGCAAGCGGGCCCATGTAGATTTTGAAAAGAGTTGTGCTCAGGGAGAAGCCCTGAGGCACTTTGCAGCTGAACTCTGTGGGTTCCAAGAGGAACTGAGGTAGTCTGACCTCAAGCACGAAAGAGTTAATGGTACGATCCTCTCAGACCACAATGCGTGTAAGACTCCACAAGTCCGACGGGCCCCTACCCATATTCGTGGAGAGCCTACCCTCAGCGAGTCCCCTGTGGGGGTGGAAGGGGTCTGCAGCGCTCAGGACGTGCACAGGGATCCTGTCCAACATGTCCAACCAGGATCAGGCATCTTCAGGGCATTCAAAGAAGTGGGATTTTTCTGCTGCAACGAAGCAGAGTTGTGCTGGATAGAGTAGTATATACTTAATGTTCATCTCCCATGACTTCTTCTTCACCTCCAGGAAGAATTTGTGCTGCTCCTGCACCCTGTGTGTGTAACCTGGATAGATCACAATGTTGTGATTTTCAAACTGAGAGATTGGCGTTTCTCTGGCATCTCTCAAGACAGCGTCTCTATCCCTGAAATTAAGTATTTTAGCAAGTTGGGACAGCAGTGGCATGCCCGGAGGAGGCACAGCAGCCAGGGCCCTGTGCCTCACCTTCAAGATGCTCACCCATGCACACAAGGCCCTCCACGGCACCGGACCAGCATACCTGAACAGCCGACTCAAATTCCACGCACCCCAAAGGACCCTACGATCAGCCCAGCTCTCCTACGCCGTGGTCCCCCGCACCAGAAAGACCAGATCGGGAGGCCGCTCCTTCTCCTTCCTCGCGGCCAAAGCATGGAACGCCCTTCCGCTCCACCTCAGACAGACAACATCGCTCCCCATCTTCGCAAGAAACCTCAAAACCTGGCTCTTCGACAGACCCCCTCCTTGATGGAATGGAACCTGCACCCCCCACCCACCCCTAGCGCCTTGAGACCCTTACGGGTGAGTAGTCGTGCTTTAACAAACCCCTGATTGATTGATTGATTGTTATTTCAATGGCAAAGAAGTTGGACAGGTCCTTAGGGCGCAGTGTGTGCTTCCCCTAGGTTTCCAGGAACCGCTCTGCCGAGGGACCCTCTGCCCGTTCAGGGAATCCCAGGAGGCATACATCATTTCGGCGTGATCTTCCGTCCACATCCTCCACTCAGCTTTCCAATGTTTTTGTAAACACTGTCATATGGGAGACCTGTTGTTTAAACAGACGCACCTCACCCTGCAGAGACATGATATTGGTCTCCGCGTTGTCCACTTTATTTGCCACCTTTCTGGAGATCAGTGTGCAGCAGGTTTACTTCAACTTGCAATCTTCCCCTCCAGCACTGCTCCAGAAGGGTGCACGGGAAGGCTCCCCCGGTTGTTTCGGTGGGAGGTACGGAGTCACTGATTGGCCTTGGCGAGTTAGTCTATGAGTAGGATGTTGCGGGGTAGTGTACTGCATAATGCTATTACCCTGTTAGTGATGCTAGGACCTATCTTTCCCCATGTTGGCCTAGGAAGGAAAGCAAGCCATCCTAGCACAGTCTCTCGCAGCTGGTAGGAACCAGTCGCTGGGGAGTGAGGTCCCTAGGTGAAGATCCGAAACTAGTGGATCACTGTCTCAAGGCCTTCAGGAGTACGATGGGGGGTGAGTGTCCAATGACTCCACGGTGAGGCCCATGGGTACATGAGCTAGTCGGGCAGGGCTCCTGCACCAATACACCCCTGCACCTGTCACTCCAAGGCCCAATTCCCAGGGGGGCACCTCACCCCTGGCCAGGAAGCCCCATTGCAATTTAAGCTCCCCAGCAGGACCAATGTTCTGCCCCAGTTCACTGCAGGCTGGGCGAAGCGGGGGCATCCGTCCCTGCACCCAACCTTCTGGTAACCAGTTTTATGTGGTGCTTCTCCGTGCTCCCCCCCCAGGATAGTTACAGGCAGATGTTCATGGCCCTCCAAGGCCCCTAGAAAAAATAAGCAGCCAGCCTCACCCACAGCATGGTGGGGACCCCAAGCCAGGCCCCCAGTCCACTCACCCTCATGGTGCCCCTGCTATGTCACTCTGTGGGGAGGACCTACCAGGCGTGGGCGCAGACCGGGAGCCCTGTTCTTTGGCAGAATGTCACTGGACTAGTCATGACACTCCATACCCGGGCACCTGAGGATCTAACTGGGAGCCACTCCAAGGGCAGCTGGGTCTGGTCTCAGCGCTGCCATAGGGGCAGTCCTGCTCCTCCAATCCCAGTGACCGGAATCTCATGCAGGGCGAAGGTGAGGTGAAAGTTTAGTGCCCGAGCCCTCTGCTGCCCCCACATCTAGTCCCAGGACTCTTCCAGTCCCTGCACTGGCAGTAAGTAAGTAAGTAGAACATTTATAAAGCGGGCGAATGCCGTGGCATCTTGGCACTAAGGAGTGTGACCAGTGCTGTTTGGCAGACCCATGGGGCTTATTTGGGGGGAAATAGCCAAGTCTTTATCATTTTCTTAAACTGGAGCCTATTTGGTTGCAGCCTGATGGTGGTCGGCAGCCTGATGGTGGTCGGCAGCCTGATGGTGGTCGGCAGCCTGTTCCATAGTCTGGCTGCTAGATGGGATAGGCTCCTGCCTCCCCTTCTTGCTTTCCGAATTTTGGGAACCTGGACCAGTCCTGTGTTGGCTGATCTGAGATTCCGTATCGCGGCGTACCATAGGAATAGACTCTGCATGGCCAAGGCACCCCCACCATACAAAGCCTTATGTACCAGGCAGAGAGCCTTAAATTCTATACGTTGCTGTATCGGGAGCCAGTGGAGTAGCCTGATGCCAGCAGAAGTAGATTGATACTTGGGGATGTTAAGTAGTATTCACGGTGCAGCATTTTGCACTGACTGGAGTTTAGCCAGCTGATACTTGTCAGTGCCCAGAAGCAGAGCGTTGCCGTAATCCATTTTCGAAAGGATTAGCGCACAAATTACTGTTTTCCTAAGGTCTAGGGTGATAAATGGCAGGATCTTGCGTAGAGTCTTTAGTACAAAAAAGCAGGAGGATGTCACGCGATTGATCTGTCCTGCAAAATGTAGCTGGTTATCGACAATCACTCCCAAGTTCCTCGCCTTGGTAGACAGAGGAGGGCAGTTGCCTGCCTCAGTTGGCCACCATGCTGCGTTCCATAGGGTTGGACCCTTCCCAAACTCCATGACCTCAGTTTTATCCGTATTGAGCTTGAGAAAGTTTTGGTTCATCCAGCTCATGATATTCTTCAGGCAGTTGTGGAAGCTAACAGCTGTGATTTCAGCCCTCGGCGCTACGGATATAACTATCTGGGTATCGTCAGCGTATGAGACTAACGTAAAACCGTGCTGTCTAATTAGCTTGGCCAAAGGGGTGACATAGATGTTAAACAGGGTTGGTGATAAGGCCGAATCTTGTGGCACCCCACATGGGAGGTAGAATTTCTCAGAATTGAGATTGTCCCAACACACCCTCTGCTCTCTAGCTTCTAGGAAGGAGGAGAGTAGGGTTAGAGCCGTCTCTTTAATTCCTATTGCCTCCTGCCACCGCACTAACACCGCATGATTAACGGTGTCAAATGTTGCTGATAGGTCAAGTAGGATAAGGATGGCTCTTCCCCCCCCCATCCAGTTGTTTACGAATCTCCTCCGTAGCCATAATCAGGGCAGACTCAGTGGAGTGGCGAGGTCTAAAGCCATGTTGGGTGTGGTCTAGGAGGTTATTGGAATCGAGGTAGTCGACAAGCTCAATGTTTACTGATTTTTCTAAAGTTTTGGCTGTTATTGGTAGACAAGATATTGGACGGTAATTCTTAACCTGAGTGGGGTCTAAGGCGGGCTTCTTCAGAATTGGCCTAATGCACGCCGTTTTCCAGGGCAGAGGGAAGGTCCCTGAATTGATTACCTCATTTAAGAGTGGAGCTAGCTGTGCACTGATCTAACTGAGACCAGACGTAAAATGGCAGGAGGACATGGATCATTTGGGGAGCCGGACTTGGTCAGGAGTAACAGGTTATTTACGCTCTCTGTAGTTAGTGCCGAGAACCTAGTCAATTCGCTGGGGGGGCTCTCATTGATAGTTAGATGACTATTTACGGTCGGGTTAGATACTGTTTTGAGGAGATCATCATAAATCGATTGAACTTTAATTTGAAAAAAGTTTGCAATCTTGTTGCAAAAATTTTGATCCGGCATAAAGAGGTTGTCCTGCTGCCATGTGGATAAAACCTTGACAGTCCTGAAAAGCTCTTTAGAGGAATTCTTTGCTGCACCGATTTTAGCTGTGAAGTAGTCGGTTTTTGCAGTTTTAATTGCTTCTTTGTATTCCTGTAGGATTAAGTTGTAGGCCTTTTTGCGATCCCTGCTATAGTCGACCCTCCATAATCGCTCAGCACGTCTACATTTGGACTTAATGTTTTTCAGATCGGCGATAAACCAGGGAGCTGACCACTGGCTTCTTCTCAGTTTTGTTGTTCTCTCCGGAGCCAACTGATTTACTGCTGATCTAATCCATTCGTCAAATCTATTAGCAGCCTGATTACTATCTAAGGGCTGCGTGGGCAGATGTCTATCAAGAGCCTGTTCTAGCTCTAATTTCTGAATTGTGTGCCAGGGGCGCGATTTTACATGCACTTGCCTATTTGGATGGAACATATTACTCAGTGTGGTTGGAACTTGAAAGTGGATAGTTTTGTGATCTGACCAAGGTAATGGGAGAATTTTATCCAGTATGATTCTAGGGTTACTTGTGAAGATACCATCCAAAATGTGACTGGCCACGTGTGTAGATTGGGAGACAATTTGCGTTAGACCATATGCTGTAAGATTATCCAGCAGTATGGCAGTATCCGTATTATTGTTCGATTCCAGGTGAAAGTTAAAATCACCCAGAATTGTGAGCGCAAGGGGGTCACTACAGGATTCTAGAAATGTATGGAGTGCCTGAGTAAAAACGGGCCTGGGCCCAGGTGGCCGATAAAGGAGTAAGCCCTGGCTTGGCATCCCTCCGATCCCAGGGGGCCTAACAGCAGCCCCAGTAGCTCAGTGGCAACCCAGGGGGACCCCCTAAGCTGGGCCTCTGGCCTCCACACTCCCAGGGTGCCCCCGTTCTAGCCACCTTGGGGGAGAGGGGCCCCTTCAGGCCAAGGCACTGTCTGGGCGCAGTCCTGCCCCAAAGAAGGCCACTTTGCCATCCGCATGGACCCACGCACAGTGACAAGAGCACCCAGGGGCAAAAGCAGCTGCTCTGGGTCCTTGTCAGGCCTGCCAAAAGTGGCCACCGGCTCCTCAGTGCAGGCTGCAGCCGTAAGACTCACCAACTCCGCACTGGGTCCACGGCAGGCCACTGAGCAGACCTCCGGGCCCTCCCAGACATCTACGTGGCAGGGAGAAGCCACTACTCAGCAAGAATCCCCCCATAGCAGGTCCAGGTAGGATGTGGCATATGGATGGCTCAGTATTCTGGAGGTAGGTGCAGGATTGCGACAGGATTAAGTGGAGGGAAGACAGAGCTCCTCAAGGGTACTTCCTGTCAGCCATCTAGCCTGGCAGCGCCCCCGGCAGTTAATGGTCATTTATAGTGCCTTGGGTGCAGGGCTCCTGCAGAAGAACCATTGCTATTAGTCAGAGAGACTGCAACTGCTGCATTGCCTCTTACACATTGCAACAGTTCCAGTCCTTGAGTGACAGCCAATGAACAAAAACTGCATGTGTGGTGTGTAGGAGAGTAGGATCTGCTTCTTATAGTTACCCCCACTTTTTGCTGATGTTTCACTGTTTTTCGACTTAGCCAGACTGAGGCCCTGCTAATCAGGACCCCAGTCTATCTGCTTTCTACTCTAAATTGATTGCATGTACTTTAGGTACACTCCAGATTGGATTCTGGGGTACCCTTATAAGTCCCTAGTATATGGTATACTATGTACCCAGGGCATAGGTACCCCAGAGTCCTCCCAGGGGCTGCAGCATGTATTATGCCACCCCTGAGAGGCCATCCAAAATGACACAACAGGTCTGCTACAGCAGCCTGTGTAAGGTGGTGTATCCACCCCTTACTGAGATATAGGTTCCCTATATCTCTCCATATCACTGCACGTGTAAACCTATCAGTCACCCCTATGGCAGGCCTTAACAATCCTGAAGGCAGGGTGCTGGGTTTCATGTGAGAGGGTGCCCATGCATGAGCAGGGCCCCTCTGCAGCTTTCGGAATCTTCATTCCGGGGTTGTCTGTGATGCAGCCAACCATATACTCTTAAGTGCATTATGACCTCGCGGTAAATGCTAACTTGAGAATGGCTGCATGGAAACATGTAGTGTTTGGTGTCAAACACCTTGGAATCATACCTCTACCCCAGTAACTGGGGTGGGAGGTATGATTCCACCCTACTAGAGGGAGAAACATGGCACCACCAGTACACCCGGTACCAGCTTAACAGAACCTTGGCATCACAAAATGGATGCTGCAGCCGCAGACACGAGTCTGCCCTCCTGCTGCTGGACGAAACTCCGGCAGGGAGGTGTGACCACCTCCCAGACAGGCTTTAGTGTATTGGGGCTGGGTGGGTGCACTCCAAGAGTGCTTTGAAGTCTGCAAGGGGGGCACATTTGGTGTCCCTGTGCATAGTCCAGCCCAAACCGGTTGCAGGGGCTACCAGCCTCTGCTCTGGCGTGAAACTGGACAAAGGAAATGGGTGTAGCCACCCCTCTTTCCTGACCCTCCCATAGATGGGTCCCCAGAGTTTGTCCCACCCCTTCCTTGGGTATAAAGTAGGAACCCCTGACTACAGGACTTTAGATTTACCTGGACGAAACTCTGTGACAGAATCCCAGAACTTCAACTATCTACACGGCGTTGGATGACCGAAGAATCTCCCTTGGAGTAAAGGAGTTACTCCCTTGCTTGGCAGGCACCAAAGACGCAAACTGACCGGTTGGCATCTCTGAAGCTCCTGCGGACTCCGAAGAATATTGCCACATAGGAGGTGGGTTCCCAAGGTCTCTGAGGTCGATCTGTACCCACAGCAAGTCTGAGGCCTGTATCCCTTGTGGAGACCGTGCAACCCGAACCCCTGGACACTGCGACCATTTACAGGAGCATCAGCTTTGAGGCGACCTCTGAACCTGAGCTTTGGGTTACTTGTAGCCCTGACCCCGAGCAGCAATTCCACTGAAGATTGCCCGCCTACACTCCACGAGTGTTCCGTGAGCTGGCCCTTTGTGTTTTCTCTTGAGGTCCCTTCGCGATCCCTGGTCCGTCAACTGGTGGGTCCCTGTGAAGGCAACACTAAGATTTATTGGGCTACCCTAGTTGCTCCAGATGTGCCCTGACTCTCCATTGCTTGGGGAGTCCCCCGGACCTTGCTGGTCCGCACCAAAGCATCTTTACTCTTCCTGCGTGGGTTGCTGTTGCCAAGGCTTGTTGTGTTCAATCCAAGCACCGACACCCCAGTACTCGACATCCTTTGTGGGAAAGCTCGAATCCGGCTCCTGGTTGTCCTCGACGTCTCCTGGACCCCGTGGCTGCAGAGTCAAGCTTCACCTCTTCGCACCTGAAGCACCCGACATCGGTGGGCATTTGATTGCTCCGCTCCTGGTCACGTGAAGTTACCCAGACTTTGTACCCTCTGCTTTCAGGTTCTTCACATCTTCGATCCAGGCTTGGATCATCCCGGACACTTTTCTTCTTCTCAGCAGCAGCACTTTGCAGCAGATCGCCATCAAAATCAACGACGATTCCCGACACCATTTGCCACCTATGCACCCGGCTTCCCTGGGTGAGGTAACTCGAGTACTACGGTGCTCCCATGGGTGTTGGCCCTAGAACCCCCTAAGTCTAATGGGGTTTGCTCAAAGTCCTCTCCTAAGTGTCCTTTTGCTTTAAAATTCCAACCGTGACTTTCCTCATAGAATCCTACGGCGCTCGCGGCCGTGTTCTCACACTGCACACGTCCCCCGTGGGTCTCCTGTGTCACTCCCTTGGGTGGTTCTCACATGGTGAGTAAAGTAACTGACTACACATACACCTTTGAGGTCTCACCTACCAGATAGCGTAAGCTGTGTGGCTGTGTAAGACCTTTTATGGGTCTGCAAAAAACTTAGGGGCATATTATCAAGAACGGCGTTAAAATTATCGCCGCTTTAGCGGCAGAAAACTGCCGCTAAAGCGGCGATAATGGGCTTGATAATATGCTCTGGGAGAATTCCAATAGAAGCCCATGTTGACACCAGAACATGGGCTTCTATTGGAATTCTCCAGAGCATATCATCAAGCCCATTATCGCCGCTTTAGCTGACAGTTTTCTGCCGCTAAAGCGGCGATAATTTTAACACCGTTTCTTGATAATATGCCCCTTAGTGATCTTACTCTGCACTCACTACCACTCTTATTTTCTTGCTTCTTATTGAAAAGCTTTCTTTGTCCCACCATGTCCACCATGTGTCTGTGTCTTCCCTGGAGCAAAGCCAGTCTTTACCATCCTTTGGATTTGCTGACTTGTATCTTTCCACTTCTCACTTTTAGGGAAATAGTTTTTCTTTTTGTCTAAGCACTCCATGAGAGTGTGTTAGTTTTCCCACTCTTTCCCTCATGTGTTTCTCCCCCTCTGCCAAACACACCCTAGGCCCCCCTTGTGTTCTTTGTTGCTTTCTCCCTCTCGTGCTTCTCCCCTCGATAAATCACTCCCCCACCCCGAGGCTCCATGTTGCTTTCTCCCTTGTGTGTTTCTCCTCCATGCAAAATTCCACAACACGCTGAGCTCTGTGTTGCTGTTTCTCTTGTGTGCTTCCCTCCTGCAAAGCCCCAACCTTTTTATGCTCAGAGTTGCTTTCTCCCTCATCTGCTTGTCCCTTAGATAAACTTGTCTTCCCACCATTGACGTAAAGCCCTTCAGGTCCAACTCCATTTTAAGTAGGTCCCAACTCCATCTTAGGCAATGAGAGTCGCCATTTTCTCAATTGTATGTAATAGGAGTCACCATTTTCCTCAATTTATGCAGAATCATTGTCATGTCTGGCATTGACGCACATTTCATCTGACCTTATCATTCCAAGAACTGAGAACGTGTCAAGTTACTCAGTCAATGCCATAGATATCACAACTGAAGCTACATCAAGTTTGGGACAAGTGTCTAGCTATCACAATATCAAGAACAAACACAGACAGACACAGAGTCAAAATAGTGTAGTCTGAATTGACAACCATTTACCGTATATATGTTGTTAAGGATAGGTCTGCAACACACACCTTGATACACATAATCTATGTGAGACATTTCTAAACTTGTGTCAGAAATTCCAAGCTCCAATAAGTTTAATATATAAGAACTGCCCCTTAACTAGGCCTGGGTGGAGCTCGTGGAGTTTCACTCTGTAGATTACTGCGGAGTTACTGAAAAACTCTGCCAAATTCCACGGAGTTCCGTGGGCAGGTGCAGTCCACCATAGCCTGGTACTGCCTTAATGCAGCCAATTTGCAGTCTCAGCAACTGACACCTTTCATCCTCGAGGTCATGCCTCAGTAACTGGCTTCACTCATGACTAAGCTGGAGATGTGCTCCTTGCGGAGCGTCACAAAACCCCGGCTCCTAAGAGGCCTTTGAAGACTCGAGGCTCTGGAAGGAGAGTGGGTGGGCGGCGCCACAGCACGAGTCAGAGGCACATGCAGTCGGGAACCACTTCTCACACTGTGCGGTGCACAACGTGTACATACATTGCACAGCCAGAATCAGTGCCTTCAGCACTATTAGCATATCCTCCATACCGATGTAGAAAGGAAAAAAAAGCCTTGTCAATCTTAGCAGGTGGCAATGAACTAAAATCAATCTGAAATATAATCTGTGCGTGGCCTAAGGCATGCTATCTCAGTTGTAGCGTTTTGTCACGGGCACCACACCAGGTAGTGAAAATAACAGGCTCTACTAATCACTACTCCAGTGTACTCAGCTTATCGATGTCAGAAGCATGAAAGGCCGAGCCAGCCTTGTTCGCATTTAAACCTGTGACCTTCAGGGTGCGCGCAACTTTCAGCATCAATCGGTTATCTCATTGAAGCACCAAACCTACAATAAAATGTTCAAGGATAACGATTGTAGATGCACCTACATTGTTTCAACATAAGCAGAAGAAAGCATTCATGTTTCAAGAAGTGTTGTCACCTTTTATTTTTCCATTAAAAAAAACTGTCACCTTTGGATATTTGGCTCTGCTCAGAGCATTCCCCTCCCAGTCTTTGCAGTTCACTTATTCCCATACTCCCCTATCACCATCACCACACAGTTGGCCCTTGGGTCCAGGCCCCCTCCCACTTACTTATTCTATACAAACTCCCCATCTATGCCCCTCACCTCTCCCCAGTGGGTCGTTCTTGTAGTAGGTCCCGTGCACATCCACGTGTGACTCCCCACCAGCGTTAATGGCCCCAACCACCTTGTTGGCCAATCCGTTGGCTGTAATCTGCAAGCAGCCCCAAGGAGTAAGAAGAGTCCAAGGAGTGGAGCCTGAAATGGCACCATGTCCACAGCTCGGTGGTTTTGGTGGTACTGTGATGGCGCCATTCTGCGCTCCAGCATTTCCCCCTTAGGGCTCATTCACTCTTCACTGGCACTCCGACGCAGTAAAGCCTACCCCTGCTTCTTCCAAAGATAGCCAATAAAATTCGGCCCCGGCTAGCCCGGGGGCGAGGTATTACCAAAGCGACGGCCATTAGTGTGTCGACACTTGTCGGTGGGGTGTTGTTGAAGCAAGCTTAGTTGAGGCCTCTCATGTACTGGTGGAACTGGTTGGTTCGGGTGTCAGGCACGCACATACGGGTAAGGGAGGGGAAAGTCCTCGCTACAGTGTCAGACAGATGGCACAGGCGTGCTACATCCCCATCCTTTCCTGTGCACATAGCCCTCTTCATTGCAGTTTCTAGGGGTGAGCCGCATGCCGGTAAACTCCGTTCCGCTGGCGAATGGCAGAGTTTTTTTTCTGAGCCTCTAATCGGAGTGCGGAGTGCCAAAACTCTGCAAACTCCGCCGCAGAGTGGAGTTTGCAGCCCACCTCTACCCTTGACTAGTTGTCAGGAGAGGTCCTTTGTCCAGAATATCACACAAGATACAGCTGGAGACAGGCTTGACTGCTGCCAGTGCACTAAGAAGATGCTACAACACACCTGACACAGATAACGGGCTGACCCCAGAAAGGACGCTGCTGCAACAAGTGTTTTCCTTTTGCAGGGAACACTGTCTTCACTCCTCTCTGATAGCTATAGCTTTGGCTGTCACCAAGGTATGCAGGGTGTTGCTTCTCCTAAAGAATGTCTAGATTGCATGTTCTACTTTCCATGCTCTCCTATCATAGCACACAGAAATAGGTTTTTCGGGTGTTAAGTTATAATAGTTTTTTTAACTGTTAGAAATGTTCATTTTATTCTTGTTCACAACGTGTGCCTATTTGCTGTTTTTTATGATATTGTGCCTGTGGTTATATTAGATGTGCTGAGAAACAGGGTTGCCCTGTTGCAATAAATGCTTTTAGTTAAAAATGTCTATTTGTCTGAGTACCATTTGTGTGGGTGATATTGTCAAGAGCAAAATAGGTTTGTTTCAGGTACCACAGTGCCCCAGACCCTGGTTTAGGGATTGTTAGTACCCCGAAAGCATTGATTCCACTTCAACAATGTATTGGGTGGGGTTCTGTGGAGCTGCAACATCCTGCCTTTCACATTCAACGCTCGTGCGTGGAAACAAGGTTCACCTATGTCACCCATGGGTGGGAAAACAGACCTTGTAGAACTATGCCAGAGTCGTAGTTTACGTAAAAGTTGACACCCAATGTGGGGCTTGTATCTTACGGTTACACCTTGAGTAGTTCTTTCAATATTCACACACACATGAACCATTATTACATCATTACGGAGATATCCGTAGCAATTATGGTTACCTCCTATTGGGGTTAATGGAGCACCTATGTCCGTGCGTTTGCATAGTTTGAATCATTAAAGGTTATTCCGCATTCTGTGGGTTTTCTAATTCTTTGATTGAATTTTCAATGAATCCATTCTCTATGACAGCACCTATTGCGATAGGAGCCAGTTACAGGGAAGCAGTTACTCAGCATCTCAAGTCATGAGGTGTCCCCAATGCGGGGGGGGAGATTATGTTTGTGACAGCGGCGCATGCAGCGTATGCCTATGAGACGCTTTACTCATGGGCGGAGCTCGAGCCTCTTGAAGCTGCCTCAGGGCAGTTTCAAGCTTACAAAGCAGTGCCACCACCTGCACTCTAAAGGGCTTACCAAGATTTAGAAATCCCTTTAACTCACCAGGAACACCATAACTGGTTTGCTGGTCGATTGTCACATACGCACAAAAATGTCTGTTTGGGGCCCTTGAGAAATGAAGGGTCTACGTGGCCAGTTTTGGTTAGCTATGTGCCCCTTGTTCGCCTTGACCACCCTTCTCCCGCTTAGGTGAAAGGAATTTTAAATTACTCAGTCGCCTTATATAGGCGACTTGCACAGTTTGTACAAAGCACGCGGAGCTCCTCACCTGCTCCCGCAGTGGGACCAGCTGCTCTGACACAAGTACAAACCAATAGTCCACAGACCATTAACGCTATCATGGCAATAGCGCCTACAAAGCGTGATGAAATAGCTTTCTGGGTTGCTTGTAAGACCAACCAATTAAAAGCTGTGTATCCATACACTACACCCCAAGACAAACATAGAATATTGACTATGTGTCTTCCCCTTGGGATGGTGCTACCCATAGATAAGTGTAACACCTGGGGAAGCATCTTTGCACGGATTTACACCAGCACGCATGGCACGCCTTCATTGGCAGCTGTCCCTGAATTACTGAAACAAGTACAGAATGAGCATGAGCTCTGGACTTAGGAATGAAGTTAATGGGGAACTTCTCCACAGTTTCCTCTATCATCTTAAGTAACAATAAGGGAGAAGCTTTGGTTCTGGCTATATGCCAGAGACTGGAAACGGCTGCAGTTCAAGATCATGAATGGGAACTAGCGAGAATAATTGCCGAAGTGTATACCTCTGTGCGTCGTGATACCTTGTGTACAAGAGCCATTAAGCCTCATTTAAAACCAAAAGGCGATAATGAAGGTTCAGTTAAAGAGAAATCTGCAACGGAAGGGAAGTAAAAACAGGGAGGAAGAGAAGAGACGCACTGGATCACCCGCTTATCGGGAATTTAGAAAGTGTTGTTGCAACTTAAGGGACAACGATAAAATAAATAAACTTAATGGTATCAGTATTCTGATAGTCGCTCTCCATGTTTTTTTTTCAGGACACTGACGGTAAACGAGCAGAGAGAGGGAATCGATCCGAGTACCGTAGAAAAGAGGAGCATAGAATGGAAAGTGAAGCAGGAGGCAAAACTGACATCAGCGTGAAGAGGGAGGAGAAAGGATCGGACTCTAAAACTACATTACAGAAGAAGAAGAAAGTAGCAAGACTTTTGAAAAACCTGACGCTACAACTACGAGCCCTTCTGTGAAACTGGGCCTGGGCGAGAGTGCCACTAGACTGTGCAGCAGACGTCTCAATAGTGCATCAGACGCTTCAGAGGTTTCTGGAAGAAAATCCAGCTGATGACTTTGTACAAATTGGGACTCCAGATAAACATTTAAATCCTCCTGATAGGGTTTATAATTTTAATATACAAATTGAGGTGTATATACCACGTACCATTAAAGCAGTGTTCTGGTCGCAGTTGTCCAGTGGTTATGACATCATCCTAGCTGAAGAGGACTGGCTTCCAGTCTTTATTAGTGAAGCGCCCCGGGGAGGAGGAAGTAATCAGAGTGGCGATTTCTCCTATAGTACCTGAAGATATCAGGGGAATTTATAGGTGACTAGACTGAAACCAGTATTTGGACTGATATCAAAAAATTTTCACTCTTCAATCTCCAATCTGTTTGGAGGTTTTCAACCATCTTACTGCTAATCAGCTGTTGTATTGTCATCTTTCTCCTATTCTGACAAGGAAACCAGCAATTAGGGAATACACGTATCCAGATGAACAAAAATGTAGAGAGACTCTAGCATGTTATTTGGGATATGCTTGACTTTTCAAACTCAGTGAAAACCGAATGCTATTCTTTCGCAAAATGGACACTACATGAGTGAATCCTGTGTTCTGGTGCATAAACTGTCCAACTGAAATAATTTTGGACGTACACCTGAAAGAAGCCCCATGCCTTATCTTGATATGAACACTATGCTGCAACCACTAAAAGAGCAACAAACACAATGCTGAGCAATGCGTCTGTCCTTTCTACAGGACGCTGACTATATCAGATTAGTCTTGCCAGTAACACTTTTTGACGCAACATTCGATGAGCGGCTTGATTCATTGTTAATGTTTGAGCTTCTATCATTACAGAGGGCCTCAGGCGAACAACCAACTGCTGGCCCATCAAATGTGCAAACTAACTACAACATGCATGCATTATTTGTTTTTTCTAGGACCACACGTATGCTACATGTGCACCAGATGACATCGACATGTCCTCCGATGAAGACTGAAATCAACATTTGAATCACTCAGAGGCTCGTATCCAACTTATGTACCACAAAGAATATACTATGAACTGGAAATATGGTTTTTGAACAGACTCTTTAATTTTTTTCTTTTTCATGCTGCATCTTTTTAATCTAGTCTATTTTCATTATCACTGGTATATTTAATCGACCATGTGCATGTCTCTATAGAGAACACTTTACACAGATTGCATTTTACATATAAACATGAATTCCTTAAAACAATGTAATGCTCAAAGAGTATTTGTGTTTCGCTTTGTTCATTACATATGCCATTTTATGCACTCATATACGATATACTATCTGCCTTTATTTTATGCTATGATACATCTTATATATTGCGTTTAGACATGTATCATGTTTTAGATGTTTTTATATTCTAGTAAAGTAAGAGCATGGATTTCCTACACGTAAACTAAATCTCTGTATGTTAAATACTCCCCATTCCATCACATTCAGATGCACAAGGTGGGGATGATGGAGAGCGCCTAAGGTCCGACTCCACTTAAGGAATGTCCCTAAGGTCTGACTCCATTTAAGTAGGCCCGACTTTATCTTAGGTAATGGGAGTCACCATTTTTTTCATTTTATGCAGAATCATTGTCATGTCTGCCATTGACGCAGATGTTGTCTGAGCTAATCATTCCAAAAAGTGTGAAAGTTTCAAGCCAGGCAGAAAATGAGATAGATATCACACCTGATGCGACATTAAGTCTTGGACAAGTGTCTAGTTATCACATTATCAAGGTCAAATAAGTGCAAACACAGACATACAGCCAAAATAGTGTAGTCTGAATTGACGTCCATTTACCTTATATGTTCATAAGGATACGGCTGGGACGCCCATCTTGATACTCAGAATCTATATCAGACATTCCTAAACGTACGTCAGAAATTGCAAACTCCGATAAGATTTAATGTGCCACTTTATCACTTGTCAGTAGAGGTTCTTCATCCATATTATCGCACAAGATACTACCGGAGACGGTCTGACTGCTGCCAGCGCGTCAAGAAGATGCTACATCGCACTTGATGCAGATGTAGCTGAGTCCAGGAGAAAGGACGCTGCTGCGGCGTGTGTTCTCCTTTAGCAGGGAATACAGCCTTCACGCCTCTATATGATAACCATAGCTTCGGCTCTCAACAAGGTATGCAGTGTGTTGCTTTTCCCTAAGAAAGTCTAGACTGCAAGTTCTACTTTCCCTGCTCTCCTAGTGTAGCACATAGAAGTAGGTTTTAAGATGTTCGATTTTAAATTACATTTTAAATATTGGAAGAAATGTTCATTGCATTCTTGTTATTCACAATGTGCCTATTTGCTCATTTTATGATATTGTGTGTGGCTTTTTTAGATGTGCTGAGAAACCGGTCCACCCAGTTGTAATATATGCATTTAGTTACAAGTATCTGTTCTTTTTAGTACCATTTGTGTGTGTGAAATTGTGAAGAGCGAAATAGGTTTGTTTCCTGTACCACGTTGCCACAGATCCCGGTTTAGGGGTTGTTAGTAACCCAAAAGCAATGAATCCACTTCAACAATGTATTGAGTGGGGTTTTGCGGGGCTGCAATAACCTGCCTTTCACATTCAGCACTTGTGCATTGAACCAAAGTTCACCTGTGTCACCCGTGAGTGGGAAAGCAATCCTTGTAGAACTACGCAGGAGTTGTTGTTTACGCAACACCTCATGCTCCGTCTTTCTCTCTCCTTCCGGTGTTTTCCACCCCTGCCAAACATACCGCAGGCTCCATGGTACTCGTGTGCTTCCCCCCGCAAACCTTTCCTGGCCCCCTCCATGCTGATCCCTCCCCTGTGTGTTCCCTCCTTCCAAACACCCCTGTGTTCTATGTTCGTGTGGGTGGTCCACCTGTGGTTCTGGAGTTATTTGTGAAGGTCACGGTGCTTCACCTGTTAAAGCCATATATGTGGTAGCCCTTGATTCTTGGCACAGTCATGTGACCCTTTCAGCCCTCCCGAGGTACCACACCTTACACGGCCCCCACCCAACTCCTGCAAACAAAGGGTGCATGTGGCAAGACCCCGACCTCAGTGGTAATTATGTGGCATAGGGCTTCCACCCATTGGAACGCTTGCCTTTGCCACCAAAGCGATGGACTTTTACCTTCGATTGGGTTTAAGTGGAAAGCCTCGTTAACTGTGCGCTTGTGAAGAACAAGGGAAAAATTACTCTGCATTTAAATAGGAAACCAAACTTTACTCCACATTATCTGACTTTCAACCAGTAGATTCAAATCACATAAACTGTTCCCAAAGCTGTTTACTTATACACGTCAGAAGATCTGCTCAAGGTAAAACACTCAGCCCCCGGCTACATTAAAGACAGCCTTGTGATCTCAGATAGGAAACCGTGATAAATAGCTTTATTCTGTAAACATCTTTTTAGAGACAACAATGAATCTATTCGAACAGTCCCTCAGCTGCACATGAACGCTTCAGGCATGAGAAAGAAATCCGTATTTTAATGTCAAATGCGCACATTGGTAAAAACTGCTGCTGTTAAACAAATTATTCTGTTCAAATGTATTTATTGCTGTAAATGACCTGCTTTTCTAGGTCAACATTTGAAGCACTGAGCCTCGCGATCAGCTCAGTTGCTGACTCTTGAAAAGCCAGTGCTGTGTGCTTTGCTGCTGCTGTAGTTTACACAGTAGCTAAGTACACTCTGAACTTTCCTTCCCCCTGGAGTGAGTTTTAAGGGCCCTTCAGCCCCGAGGCCTGTCAGTGACCCGATTCCTCAGCCCACCCCAGGAGGGTCTGGCCGCTTCACGGACCATAACTCTCTCCCCGAAGGGCGCACAGAGGGAGTAACTCTCCAGAACTTTCCAAAGTGTGCGGCGCTTGTAGGGACGCCCCGCCCCTTTATAATTCCACTCGCTCTTTTGAGAGAACAGATGCACTGAGCTCCCCTTCCTGTACTCTTCTGATAGGACAGAATGTCAGTGTCCTATTAAGCCACACAGGCAGGACCAGGAAATTACAACTTCGCAGCCCAGGTCCAGTCTCTGGGCCCTTAAACATGCAGGGTTCACCGCTAGGAAGTCCACAGCGTAAACCTTTTCAGGATGCTGGAACAAACCTGTTACAAATGTAGTTATATGACTAAAAGCACTGGTAACACAATTAACCCTTGACTCTGGGGATCAAATACATTTCAGTGCCTTCTGTTGAGACAGATAAGGTCCATTGTGCAGCTCTGGAGCGTACCCCATTGTTTGATCTTCGCCTCAGTGCACACGACTGTGGTGTGTGTGTCCTGTCCTTTGTGTATTTCTTGTGTATCTACCTGACTATGCAGGAGTGACTGAGTGAAAAGGTTCTAGATCTGTTACCACAATTCTGTGGGGAGTCAGGGTTCTCATGTTCTGAGATTGCCCAAACCAGTAATTCCCTTACTAGCTTTAGGGGTACTCATGGGGGCACTGTGAGCTAGCAGAACTATGGGCTAACATATCCTGAGGGGAGCATGAAATCAGTCTACAACCATCCCAATGTTTGTGTTGTCCAAACAAACATAGAGTTCCTACTGAGAAAGTGGAAACCAGACGACAACACTTTTTAATCAAAGATATTGAGAAGGCAAGCGCTTGGGCACGTCTTGTGACTAGTCAATACTGTGACGCTGTGTGCCATGCAATACAAGATGATTACATTATTTTTTATTTCAGACTGTTCATATAAAGTATTTAGAAGGGATAAAGGGATAGGAGAAAACTTTCTGTTTCTGGGACCATCAACTTATATGGGGAATAAAGTGACGAAAAAGAGTCTCAGGTCCATTTTGATAATACTTCAAAAAGATGCACACATTTGGGACTTGAGGCAAATCTTGTTTTGGACCAGAGAGCTTTAAAATGAGGCCAAGTATGTTGACCAGAAGCAAGCTGCTAAGTACGAAGAGGGCTCTCAAAATAATTCCCATAATGCCTTTTTCAGATATGACAAGGATGGCCACGCCCCACGTGTATGCCGAGTAAGTGTAGATGTGAGCTTCCCCTATCCAGTTTGCTCATAGTCACGCTCTGGGGTTCTTTGTTAAGTGCAATTCTTGTATTAGGGGTAAGTCAATGTTATGACTGCAAAGGTATGCAAACGTCTGTCTAACCTCTCTAGGGTTGTTTGCGCCTCGGATATTCCAGAACATAAGGGCAACGCTACCTATCGCTGCATGGTTTTGAGGGTTGTGTGAAATCTCAGCATGAAGATGTCTATTTCTAGGATGGCATGTCATACACAGGGCTTTAAGCATGGTGTCTGTGATTAGGAGGTGTATAACGCATATGTCTGTGGGAGGTGCAGCAGAACAAATCATGAAATGAAAGCCCCCCCCACCCACTTCAACAACCCAACTCGCTGAAGAACTCCCCAATCAAACAACAAAAAAACAACTAGGTGGAATCAATCCTGGGGTCAGCATAGCGAGACAGCCTTCGGAAGGAATAGATTGTGCCAGAATCCTGTGAGGAAAGTTTATACAAAGGGCTTTACACCAAAGGCACCCCATTACAATTCTAAACTGCCCGAGTATAGTGGACAAGCTTACCAGAAAAACAGATAAAAACTGGAACATCAATAGGAAGGGATACGCCGTGATCAGAAGTATCAAATCCACAAACCAGGTTATTCGCCGGTATTTAGATAGCCGATAGTTTTGGGAAACTGCATCAAAATAATATAACAGAATGTTTCCTTGTAGATTTTAAACTATCGGCTATCTAAACGCCAGAGGGACTAATCTATATTATTCGCCATAGATATTGTGCACAATACCGGCGAATAACCTGGTTTGTGGATTCTGGCACAATTGGTGCATTAGAATAGAACGGTGGCATCAACGAACCCCCTATACGTATAAGTCTACCAATAGCAAGGTACGTGTAGACTTTTTGTAATCTTTAGTATATTCCAATAAAATAGATATAACTTGGAGATACCGTTGTAGAGGTAACACCTATATAATATATATATCTTCCTTTTGTGTTTTTCCTTTGCAACCCCAAGGTTTTCGATGAGGTGAACAATTCAAATCCCTCACCCCTACAAATCTGATTCATTGAAACGTTTTGTAGTATTGAACTTTAGAATTGGTCTACAGTGTTTTTAGGTATGTGGTACTTTTTCAACATCACTATTTTTAGGATTAAGAAAGATGATGGATTAATTCCTATTATATTATGCAATAATAAGGCAAAAATATTCTTCTTCTAGGAAGGGTGGAGGATAATAATTTTAAGGACTGGTTTTAATTTTAGCAACTGTTAAAATTGTCAGAACATAATGAATTTCTTGTTGGTACTTAGATAGCAGTGTATAATAGGTCAGCAACATAAAAGTTTTGATAATAATACAATGTTTTTTATAATGTTTTTTTGTTTAGAAAACTGTCCTGAAGAAGGTGTACATTTGTCTAGTCACCGAAACGCAGCGTCGACAACTTTGTTTTCTTGTATTTGGGAATGTAATCATGACTGGCATAAATTTTATATTCCAATGATGAAATGTTTTTAATATTGACTGTGTATATATTTGCAAATAAATATTAATATTTTTATATTTTTTTGTTTTTTTGTTGCTTTGACCCACTGTTACTTCAGTATATTTTTTTAGCATACTTTTAGCATATTAAAGTGTATTGACTTTGATTGATATTCTGACTTCCAGTACTGTGTTGAATTTTCAGTGTTTATAATCATATGTATAGGGACTTTTGTGTTCTCTTGACTGTAATTACCCTGTCCCTTATTTAAATTGAAGGGTACCTCCCTTTTTTGATTTCTTAGCATAGCGAGACAGCCTTCGGAAGGAATAGAGGGCCCGGCATGGGCAAGGTGATTGTTGGGACAAATCGAAGTCAGTTATTGTCACTTAGGCAATTGCCCAGCTCAGTCTACGCCTGTGAGCCAGGAGTGCCAATCATACGGACATGCTTACGGCCAAATTTCAGGACAAGCTTGGCATCTGCAAAGCAGTGTGCTTTCCCATTTAGCAGGTTACAGAGCTTGTCAGGGTAAAGAAGGGCATATGATAAGCCGGTTATAGCCAGAAGGTGCTTAACGGGGAGGAACTCCCTGTCAGCAGTTTGTCTGAGCGAAGTCAGGGTAAAAGGACAGGTTGTTACCCTGATAGCGGAGATCCCTCTTTTTGCGGGCAATGCGTATGATCGTGTTGTGGTCCAGATAGTGCAACAGGTGGGCGATGGTTGGCTGTGATGGCGCACCCGGATGGGGGGCCTGGACCCCCGGGACCGATGTGCTCTCTCCACAGAAAAAAAGCAGAGTCAGCTAATCCCCAAACAGGTTATGGGGCAGTGTTTCCATGTAGATTTTGACCGTGATCATGGCAGTGGTATCAGGAAGGCCAAGGACTATGACATTGTTCCTTCGGGGGCTCACCTCTAGATCCTCGTTTTTGGCTTTGATGATTGCATGGACCATCTCCATTTGGAGGAGCCGCTCTTTGTTATTCGCTGTGCCATCCTCAAAGTCCAAGACTCGCTGCTTGAACTGCGCTGGCTGATCATCATGTTTCTCTAGGATGTTACTGCCTGTGGCCTCTGGGATATCAGAAGGTTATTAGGGGGCCATGTCATGGTCCACTAAGGGCCCCCCACAGCAAGCACACAGATCCAATGGGGCCCCACCCCTCTCCAGAGAGCCAAGGGGCACAAGTAGGCCCCGGATGCAGGCAGAAAATCTGGAGTAGGCACGTTGCGATCCAGCACCGCCGCAGGAGGGGCAAGTGACTACATGCAGCCCCGCCTTCGCCCCTCAGGGCACAGCTTCAGCCTCGTCTGGTAGCTAATCACACTTGGGGACCCTCCCCCGGCCAGTCGCGGCAGCCGCAAGGTCTTCCAGCAGGAGGCAGAGGATCATGGATATCAGTGAGGCATCCCCCTTGGCTGCCAGCCTCCTGTCTACCGCAGGCTCAGTCATCCATGTCACCAGGGGCCCGATCAGCGCAAAAGATACAGGGCCAGGAGGGGGTGCCGGCTTCTCTGCATCCCCAAGGAGGGCCAGGCAGGACGTGGCTCCCACAGCCTGAATGCAGCCCTTGGTCCAGACATCATAGGCCCAATGTAGGGGCTGCAGCCTCTGCAGCAGGGCCAGCTGCAGGGACCCCACCACCGCTGTGGGAACCAGGTACGCATGGGGCCGTTTCCATCGGCCCACTGCTTCAGGCGCAACAGTGATTGTGGACCAGGCTCAGTCAGTCCACCCGGCACAAAAGTCCTCTCTAGCGTGGCTGTTTGTAGCTGCAGGGATCCCCACAGTGCTGCAATGCGATGCTGGCCCAAAAGTCGTAGTGTTTGCCTGGCCGCCAGAGCCTCACATAATGACGACCACCTTGCAGCCCAGCTCGCCCCGCACCCCCCAGCCATGATGATGGTTATTTTTCACCTTTGAAAAGGACAAAAGGAAAAGTTTTGCAGCAGCAATTTCGCTCTGTGTAGTTTGTAAACCCATTTCCTTTTTTATTAAGTTTTGGAATCCACAAAATATGGGACAGATACATCTGCACAGCACTTTCACATTACAATCGATCACTTGACAAATCACATCCCCAAACCATGATAGGCTCTCCACCTCCCGCATATCGTGTTGTGTTTTTGCGGACATCCGTGCGCAGCATAGATGGACTTTCCACTCCTGCCATCCATTCCGCCAAAGACGGCACTTTTGGGGAGTTCCATCTTTGGGCAATGTCTCGCTTAGCAACCAGTGTGGCAACACGAGCATACAGTCAGCCAGGGACTGACAATCTCATCAACCATGTGCAATAGGGCCCGGTCAGCCAGGGGCTGACAATCTCATCAACCATGTGCAATAGGGCCGCCCAGGGGATTAGTTCAAGTCCCATCCCAAGACCTCAGAGAGTTCACGTCGCATTTGCTGCCATTATGGTAAGAGAGTCGGGCAGGCCCAAAACAAGTGGTAAAAATCTGCTGGAATTGTACAGCAGTGAAAGCCGGCAGGTTGGGGGATCCTGCCGCCATGGTGTAGGCGTATTGGGGTGAGGTATGCCATATGTAGGCAATTTGTTACCTATTTCCTTTTAACAGTGTTTTTTTATAAATCAGAAAGATAGAAAGACCTACGCAAAGTCATTGTTTATTTATTGTTGCAGAGATTTGATTTAGTGCTGGGACCCAGCATGTGTGCAGAACTATTTTAATACTTATGAATATTAATAAAGGTTCCATGATATAGAATACAAGCATCAATAACAAAGTATGCTAATGTCGCACAATATTGTGTTAAAAAATATAGCTGACAAAAATATTGTGTTAAGAATATCGTTTACCACAATATCATGTTCCTATACTTATAATGGCAAATATCAAAATATCATAAAAATATATAATTGGAAATAATATCATCCAAAAATATGAAAGATATCTGTTTTTTAATATAGAGTTTAAAGTAGTAACACACTAACAATAAAACACAATAAAAGCATAAAAAATAGAAACAATTCAATGAGAAAATAATATTAGTTAATGTAGATAATAAACAAAATATAAAAAATGTAAAAACCCAAAACACATTTACTAAAAATACTATAAGCATTAAATACATTAAAAAGGAAAAACAAATAATATACAATATAAAAACAAACAATGAAAGCTATAAAATTTATTTTACCAATATTATTCAAATTCAAAGTACTTTATTTCCAAGAAATATATTCTTATAGAAATATTACACACACTTTCATAAAAGAAAGAAAAGTCATAAAAAAGGACACAGTTATAATAATCTAAAACACGGTGCATGGTTATATACTTTTACACGACTACTTGTAGATTATGCCACTTCAGCTAAATAATCATAAAAAATGTTCCCTACCCTAACCCAATATAATCTACAATTCAAGGGCCAGATGTGCGACCATTCACTTTAGCGAGTCGCAAATTGCATTGAATTTTGACTTGCAATTTGCGACTCGCTGAAGTGAATGTACAACAGTGTCTGAGACACTGTTTGCAATTCCCAATGGGGTTGCAAATTGCATGCCTCATCAATATTTGTGAGGCAAGCGCAATTTACGACCCCATTGGGAATGGCTAGCACTCCCAGGGATGGTGGCCTGCTGGGGTCAGCAGACCACCATGTCTGTGACTGCTTTTTAAATAAAGCATTTTTTTTTTTTAAATGCAGCCCGTTTTCCTTAAAGAAAACTTTTCAGTTTCATTTTTTCAGGGCAGGCAGTGGTCCCTGGAACCACTGCCTGCCCTTAAAACATTTTTTGACCCATTCACAAAGGGGAAGGGGTCCCCTGGGGACCTCTTCCCGTTTGCGAGTGGTTTACCACCTACTTGAAGTAGGTGGTAAATTGCGACTGTTTTGCGGCCACAATTGCATCATAAATTGCATTGAGACTTGCTGTTAGGAAGGGTTGCCCTTGGCATGCCCCTTCCTAATAGCGAGTCGCAAACCATATTTTGTGAGTCGGTAATAGGTTACCAACTCGCAAAATATGGTTTGTGCATGGGGCAGACCCAATTTTGCGGTCGCAAACGGGCCGAATCCCCGTTTGCGACCACAAAAAACGGTTGTACATCGGCCCCCAAGTCTCGTATATATTTGTAACGTTTCACTAAAAATAGTAAAAAAGAAAATGGTGAATATAAGAACAATACATTCTGCCGCAATAACATTTTAAAGTGCAAGGTGCGTTTAACTCGCCTCAAGTTGTACATTTTCCCCAATCAGGATTCTAAGGTGCAATATACATAGCAGCTTTTCACATCATTCCTCTCTGGGAATCCACTAATTTACTTAACATCAACTGGCTGAGCGGTATTACATCCACACAGACCTAGATCTTCAACCCTAGTGCCAGTTGAGGCTTTATGGTTTCACACAAGTATTGAGCAACCGCAAAAACTACATCTCGAAATTAAGACTATAGATCAGCTCTAGCCCTACATCTCTGATTTGGACCACATATGTTTAAACACAGGCTGAAGGCACAGTATTTCCTCCCTCTCTTACAGGGGCACTGGCTATTGCTCTTAACCACCTCTGATTTAAATCCTTTAACTCCCTACCCGGGTCGATTCCCACCCTCAAGCACAAACTTTAATTCCGGACGCGCATGTCTGGGGTATTATATAGGTTTGGGGATAAAGGAGTGCGCTCCTGTGAAGCTAAGAAAGGAACAGCTGAGCTCTTACTTTTAAGATGGCACAGATCCTCTTTCCAACCGGTTTCTATGACACGTTGACTAAGTGAGCTCTTTATCTGGTTAAACTGTCACGTGGCTCATGTTCATGTCGTCCCTATGTTAGCATGAGCCCGTTGCAGACTGCCCTCTGCTTTTACTAAATGAACGTATTTTGCTTTGTGCCACGCTGCAACTTTCACATAGAACATTATGTTGTTTTCGCGTTCTGTTCTTTCCTGGAATTTAGTCTGAACATTGCAGACAAGGTCAAACAATGACCCTTATTATTCTGTTCTGGTCGGGCCCTAGCACCTAGACAAAACATGCAGCTGTTGTTTGGGAACAAGTGCTTTAGTTATATAGGTATACACGGAGAGGTAACACACACACTTGGAGAGGGAAGGGAGCGTGACAGAACCTGTGATGTAGATCTTCCATTTATACATTGAGTTACGGGGTCTGCTGCTAACACTCAGAGATCTTCTAATATACAGCTATTTTGCTTCTATAGAAGGGGAGGGAGGGAGGTTAGGCTACCCTGTCATATATAATCACAGCTCCTTTTATGATTTACGGACTACTTGCTATGCTCACCATATTTCTGTTAGGCATTTCTTACTCATTGTGGCACGTATACTGCATACTAGAGCATAATAGTTAAAATAAACATTTTAAACTTTTCTCGTGTCTCTGTCAAATCTTATTGTGGACGAGTAAAAGAGTGTGAGTGAAAGGTGTGTCCTGCAACCGCGATTATTGAGAGGATCGGGAGTGTTGTGTTCTGGGGTGTCTAATCACTTGTTCCTCTTTGAGTGAGTAGGAGGGCAAGTGAAACACTATAGCTGGTCGGTCCTGGGCTCATGGGTACTCAGGTGACAGGATGACTCAGTCCCTGCCTACTACAGTTCCATGACCCCAAGCATAGTTCTGTGACTTCGCAGAATTCCTGCAACATGGCACCCAATGTGGGGCGCCATGTTGCAGGGATTCTGCGAAGTCACAGAACTATGCCCGGGCTCATGAGTACTCAGGTGGCAGGATGACTCAGTCCCTGCCTACTAAGGTTCCATGACTACAAGCATAGTTTTGTGACTTCGCAGAATCCCTGCAACAAAACAAAACCACTTCCCCTCCTTCTATACACCTCTCTGGAACATTCAAGCATTTTTGCATTATTGTCACAGGATTGCTTTTCACAGAGAGAGTTGTCATCATCTCAGGTAAAATTTGCTCATACAGTTTGCCGCATGGGGGCCCAATTTTAAGAGAAGCATAAAAGCGCAACGCACTGGCATCACCCAGCGCACTCCAGGCTACACTTCTCAACTCCCTCCTTACAGCTTCAATCATAGAATTTTTGGGGAGATCAAGAAGCAATTTTAGAGAAGTGCCCTCTATCTCTTCCCATATTACTTGCCTGTCCAAAGCCAACATCTCTGCTCCATATAAGGCTTGCAGAATTAGCTTGCCCTGGTTAACTTTTCTTAGCGCCTCCAAGGTACTTAATGCCAAATGTACGGTCAAACCTTTTCATCCCATTCACTACTGCTGACAGGGCAAGCTTCAGAGCAGCCAATTGTTTTTTCCACCTCAAATCATCCGAGAAGGTTAGGCCTAGATATTTATACTTATATTTATACAGAGCTTCATTGCGCCTAAAGCCCAACTATGTTCGGTCCCATCTTCTACCGCTTGGTGTGAAAATTTGCACGATACAGGCTTTTTTCTGCTCCTGTAAAGGGGACACTGACGCGTCATTGGCATCTGGGGCGCCTCCTCTTTCTCCCTCTCACTCCCTTTCCGCCTTTGGTTCCATTGACCTTCATGACTCGCTCAGAATTCTTAAGAGCCTAAAATCGGGCTCCCCCTCCGACCCTTGCACGGCCAGACTCTTGGCCGATGTTGCAGAGACTGTTAACCCAGAAGTTAATAGACTTGTTAACATGTCCCTACAGGAGGCCTATGTTCCGGCCGCCTGGAAGCAGGCCAAGATTCTACCTCTTTTAAAAAAGCCATCACGATATCCCTTGAGCCCTGGAAGCTACCGTCCCATCTCCCTTTTGCCTAGCATTGAAAAAGTTTGTGAAAAAGTTGTTACCAAACAGCTGACGGAGTTCATCGAAAGCAGGGGCATATTACATCCGGCCCAGTCGGGGTTTAGGGCCTCATATAGTACAGAGGCAGCGTTGGTAGAAGTCTCCGAGGCCATCCGAGACTGCTTGGATGCCGGCGGGAGGGCAGCCTTGATTTTGCTTGACCTCTCGGCGGCATTCAACACTGTCCCCCACTCGCTGCTGCTCACCCAACTTGCCGAGATTGGCATATCTGGCACTGCTTTGGGCTGGCTTAATTCCTTCCTGGATGGCAGGATGCAACAGGTTTGGCTCCCCCCTTCATCGTCCTCACCCCAGAGGGTGCTTACTGGGGTCCCACAGGGGTCCTCTCTGAGCCCCCTTCTTTTTAACATTTATGTTACTCCCTTGGTGCAACTGGCAGAAGATTTGGGGGTCAAAATCATTGCCTACGCGGACAATACCCAGCTTTTGTTCACATGGGAAAAAAATGAGAGTTCCACTTCCTCTGCAAAAAACTGCCTTTCCAAGGTCTTTCAGTGGCTGGCCTCCGAGCAACTAAAATGTAATGAGGAAAAATCGGAAATTCTCTTGTATGGTAAATTTCCTCCTCATTTCAGAGAATCACTCTGGCTGTCCCATTCTACGATGCCAGCCTCAACAGGGCAACCCGCCAAGAATCTGTGGGTCTGGTTCGAGGGGAATCTCACGTTTGCGACCCAGATCAAGAAGTTAGCGGGGAGCTGCTTTGGGATACTCAAGAGCCTTTGGAAATTCCTCCCATTGCTCCCTAGGGCCGCAAAGGAAACGGTCACGCGAGCCCTGATTTTATCCCGGTTGGACTACGCTAATGCCTTGTATGCTGGCATCTCGGGATATCTGATCAACAAACTCCAGGTTGTTCAGAATGCTGCGGCCAGGCTTCTCCTCAATGTTCCTGCGAGAAGCAGCGTGCGACAACATCTGCGCGCCTTGCACTGGTTGCCCGTGGCGAAAGGATTAAATTCAAGTCCTTAGTTATAGCACACCGTGCTCTTCACGCCTCTGGTTCTATCTATCTCTGAGCGCTTCTCTTCCTATACGCCTGCAAGACATCTTCGCTCTTCCACTCAACTTCTGGCGCATGTTCCGCGTTTTCGGCTGCAAAGGTTGGGTGGCAGCTCCCTTGCTCTGAAAGCCGCCCTAGCCTGGAACTCGCTGCCGTTCGCTCTTCGATGTATTCAGGATCCCATTCTGTTTAAAAAAGAGCTGAAAACATTTCTCTTCATTTAATCTGGTGCTCACTCTCTCTTAGGCTCGCGCCGGGACACTCCCTGGAGTAGCCGTGCGCGTTATAAATAGAAATAACATAACATAACATACTCTCTAACCTGCTCTAATCTTACACGCAAATATCCTTTTTTCTCTTGGCAAAAAACAATGTTTTAGTCTTATCAACGTTTATTGTTAGCCTGTTTTCAAGGCAATAAGTGTTTAGGGCATTTAGTTTCCTTTGCAGCCCAATGGGTGTAAGATCCATCCCCACCAGATCCTTTGCATACATGAGGCAACTGATGGGCCTACCTCCAACCTTTGGTGAAAAACTGTGTGTAGCATGCAGCGTCTGTGGAAGGGCTGCAATGAACAGGCTGACCAGCAGGGGTGCTAAAACGCACTGCTACCGCAAGTCGTCCTCCACTGGAATTTTCCTAGTCAGATTCCCACACCCATCAAGATCAATCTGAACCCAATTACCTCTATGGAGTTTCATCACCAGGCCCAAGAGGGCCCCTGGTATCTTCCACTGATGTAATTTACGCCAAAATGTATCTCTGTCCACCTTGTCGAAAGCTGCTTGGAAGTCAACGAAGCAGCAACAAGTCCACCTACCAACTCCATTGACTTCCTTGCAACTCCACACAATGTGAAGCAGTGGTCCATTGTAGAGTGCTTCGGCCTAAAGCCTCCTTGCTCCATTGGGATCAAACTACTATCAGAAGCCCAGGCTACCAAGTGCTTTAACAAAGTTTGGGCATAACATTTGGATGGGATGCCTAAAAGCGAGATCAGATGATAGTTAGCTGGTTGATCCATTTTTTCCTTTTTATGAATGGGCTTCACTATAGCCCCCTTCCAAGACTTTGGGAGGGAGCCCATTAGCGTTACCCATTGAAGAAAATCTACTCAGAATGGATAACCATTTCCTTGGATATTTTTTAAATATCACTGCTGGGAGCCTATCAGGGCCTCCTACCCTAGAGGCTTTCATATTACAGATTATATCTGACAGAATTACTGCTGTCTGAGCATTGGCTATCATCTCGATGTCACCTTCAGAGCTATCCTACATCACAGATCTATTCTCCGTACTTCCACCCCCGTATAAAGCGGAAATAAACATAGCCCAGTCTTCTTCGCTTATTTGAGCCTCTAGCGAAGAAGGTGAAGAGAGGGCTACAGAGTTTACTAGCCACCAGAACTGTTCACTATTCTTATCAGCCAGTGTCGCTAACATTGCTTCCCAGTTTAACCAACAGTACTCCCTCTTTTTATACGCACACAGGTTCTTGTAGGCTGTTTTTGAGGCAATCATTTCCGTTCCTAAATTATCATCATTTGGATTTAGCAACCAGTGGCGGCGGCTCCTGTTTACCACCCTTCTACTCTCCCGACATTCACCATTGAACCAATGGTTCCTCTTATCTCTTGGACTGTTACCTAGGCACAAATGCCCTTTCGCCAGCTTAAATTGAGCTAGTAATTTCTTTGTTAGCCTACAGTACCAATCCAATGTATCTTGGCCTACTTCTAAGAGCAAGGGCTCAAAATCTACTGTAGAAAAAGCTTGCAATGCATCTTCCATAATCTGGACTCTGATTCTCTTGTGGTAATCCACTTCCAAATGGGTTATAGCATATGGACGTTGTAAAAGTGCCTCTCAAAACTCCAGGAAAGGGCAAGATGATCGCTGGGCCCCATATCTACCACTCTAAAGTTTTTCACTCAATGGAACTGGTGAACTGGGACCATCACATAGTCGATGGGGAGTTTGCTTTTGCCAACTTGAATGATCTCCCAGCCGGAATATCACCTTGACACCTACCACTTACATTACTCAAATTCAATTCCACTGGAGAATGCAAAACCTTCGCATCTCCTTCCCTTTGGATTTCAGAAAAGATACATTCCAGGATATTTAGCGCTAGGCGCAATTCTTTCGTAGCCTCATCGAGCTCTTTAAAGGCAGATTTTTAATTAAAATCCCCCCCACCACTAACAAGGCATCAGATAAATCCCCAAACAATGTTTTTACATCATTGACCAGATTTAGGAGCTCACACTCGGGGAGAGGGGAAATTGGCGGTACGTACACATTAAACACACCATTTGCTTAAACCCCACCGGACTTACAAACAGGTCAATTAAACAAACTAGAACCCATGAGCAAGAGGTTTGGAGTTTTGTCACCTTCCTCCCACAACAGACTAAAAGCAATGTGAGTAATCCACCCAGTCATCTTCCTCTTGGCGAGGCACTAGCATGCTGGGCTATGCAACAAACCCTCCCACTACAGGGCACTCCAGCAGCCAGGTTTCTTGAAGGAACAATATTGAATGATTCTTCAAAGTCTCTCTGTGATCTTCCATATCCGTAAATGTTTTGAATCCATGAATGCTCCATACTAGGGCTTGAACTGGCAGCGGGAGCCCTGTCTCCTACCAATCGATCTCATCTGCCCCTTCACTATTCCAAGGGAGAAAGTAGCTGTCCTGAGCATTTTAAAAAAGACAGCGCTCCCTCCTCAAAGGGACCTGCCCCCAAGTACTCTGGTCATTGTCCCTCTGTCGCTCATTGACCTGCCAGCGGTGGAACCTATTCCAACACCTCTAATCCTGCGCTCTCTCATTTGTGAACTATCCTTTCTTGATAAGCATCATGTTCCCACCAGCTCCTCCCAGCACCTGGTCTCTGCTTCTGCCCAGTAGGCCTGGCCAGATAATCCTGGTTCTGTTTTAGCACATTGTGTTTGCTTGAAAAAGCAATTGACCGTTTTCTCCTTTTCTGCACAAAGACAGATGCCATTTGACATCAGGGCTGAGCGAGCAGCCTCCATATGACTCTGGTTATCTCTTCCCCCGCGACCTCCCTAAAACGAACTAGTGCCAAATCCTTTGCAGAGACATTCCTCAACCTTTTGATATTAGCAAATATCTTTAGCAAATCGATCTATTAAGGGGCTGTTTGACTACCTGCCTCTTATTCTCTTTTGGTTGCGCCTTTAGGAATAAAACTGGAGTTCTCATCTGCTCACTACTGTCTCCAGCATTAGCTACAACAGCACCACTAGGATATTCCTTTTAGCTGATCCTCTTTCTACCGATCCTACACTCCGACCTAACAGATGTGGAGATCTTCCCCCTAAACTTTTATTATTTTTAATTATTTTTGATGATTTTCCTATTTTGTCCCCAGAAACCTCTGCTATTGAGCTTTCCTTGATTTCCTTGGTTTATTTCCTTATTTTTTATTTATGTTGAGGGTTATATATAGCGCGAACATGACCCTTGCGGGTATCAGAGCGCTCTACAAGGGCAGATATTTGAACAAAGAAAAACATTGAAACTCATAATTATGTCCTACAAAAACCAACAGTCGTCTTACAAGTTACATACATTGTTCATGTGAATTTAGACACGAGGAGAGATTTGACTTCTTTTTTGAAAGAGGCAGTAGAGGGATTCAGTCTGGTTTCTGGGGGCAATGCATTCCCAATCCTAGCAGCGATTCCCGAGAAGGCATGGTTGTATGTTTTCTTCTTGGCAAATCGTTGTGGTTTCAGAAGACGGTTACTGGAGCTCCTGGAGGATCTGTTGCCACAGGAGAGCGCCAGTTTATGGGCCAGATAGCTCAGAGTGTTGTGATGTAGGGCCTTGTGCGTCATGCATGCTATTTTTAGTTGAATTCTGTCTTCGAAAGGTAGCCAGTTGAGAGCTCTAAGGTCCGGGGAAATGTGGCCGTTTCTTTTGGCGCCTGTGATGAGTCTGACTGCTGCGTTGATTGAAGCTCTTAGAGGGGCCGTCGTAGATCTGGGAAGTCCGCAGAGAGAGACACTTCCTTATTCCACTCTTGGGATTACTGGCGCTTGAACTGCCAGTTTGAAGTCATTTGCGGGGAGGAAGGGTTTTCATTTTCTCAAGGTGTTCATCTGAAAGTTTGTTCCTTTTATTGCGGCGCTAATGTGTTTCTGCATGTTTAGATTTCTGTCAAGAGTTACTCCCAGCGATTTCGCTGAATCGATAATAAGAGGTTGGCAGTTGAGTGCTGTTAGATGTTTGAGCCATTCTTGAATGATGGTGGATTGGTTGGGAGGAGCGATTAGGAGGTATTCAGTTTTGAGGGTGTTTAGTTTCAGGTGGTTTTCGGCCAGCCAAATCTGAGTTTTTTGTAGCGTTAAGTTGAGAGATTTGATGTCCTCAAGAGAGTGGATCTTTAAATATAGTTGTGTATCATCTGCGTACATGTGATAATGGACGTTTGAGGAGCTGAGAATTTTGGTGAGCGGTTCCATGAATAGGTTTAAAAGTGTAGGTGAGAGGGATGAGCCCTGTGGGACTCCTAAGGTGACTGGGACAGACTTGGACAGGGATTGATTAACCTTAAATCTTTGTGATCAGTTTTGGAGGATGGAGGTGAACCAATTTAGAACTGACCCAGATAAGCCCATTCTATGTTTCAGGAGGTCTAGCAAATTGTCATGTTTGACGGTATCGAAGGCCGAAGATAGGTCAAGCAAGATTATCAAACAGGCTTCGTTTTGGTCTAGGATTTTTAGTGCATCGTCTACTATGTGGGTCATGGCCGATTCAGTGCTGTGCCCTGCTAGAAAGCCGGATTGGTATTGGTTGAGCAGCTCGAAATGGTCTATGTGGTTGCCAAGCTGTATGTGAACACATTTTTCTAAGAGTTTGGCCAGGGTTGGGATGTTGGATATCGGGCGGTAATTATTTAAGTCTGTGAGGTCAGCCGTTGGCTTCTTTAGGATGGGGGATACCTGTCCAGATTTAAGGATTTCTGGGTTGATTCCTTGAAGTAGAGAGGTATTGATAATCTTGGTCCGTAGTGGCAGTAACAGTGGTATGAAGTCTTTTAGGTAAGTTGCGGGAAGAGGGTCTGTGAAGTGGTTGGAGGGGTTCAAAGCCATCAGCGTCTTCACTGTAAGTTTTGAAGGAGGACCATGAGGCGCTATTTTTGAGGTCGAACTTAGGTGTGCAGACGATTGGGGTTACTGGAGGGGGAGATGAAGTGTCCATGTGAGTGTCAGTATGAGTTACTAAGTCGTTAAGCAGGTCCATCTTTATGTTTTCTGTCTTCATAGTGAAGAAGGAGGCAAATTCTTCGCAGCTGGGTAGTGTGCCTGGTTTAGCTGCGGGGGGGAATGGTAAGCCATTAGATTGTGTTTTGATTAGATCGAATAGTTTTTTGGGTCGGTTCTTGGCTTGGTCTAATTGCTTTCTGAAAAAGTCTGCTTTTGATCCTCTGATCTTTCTATAGTAGGAGTTTCTGGTGGCTCTTAGCAGCTTGAGGTGGTCAGGGGATGGTGCTGATCTCCATCGGCGTTCAATTAGTCTTAGGGATCGTCTGTCCTCATTGAGTCTACCATCGTACCAAGGTTTTGAGTCTTTTGTGGAGACTCTCTTCAATTGTAAGGGAGCAGCTGTGTCTAATAACGTGGTCATGGAGTTAAAGTAGTGGTTAGTGAGAGCTTGATCATCGGATAGGCCTTCAGGGGGTAGCAGGAGGTTGGCACTAGAGGTTGTGATTAGGTCGGCGCCGGCATTTTTAAGATTCCTCTTCCATATTTTAGTTCTCGTGGGTTGTGTAGCGTATAACTTGACAGATTCATTAATGAAGAATGTGATGGAGTGGTGGTCAGACCAATCACAGGGGAGGATCGTTTCAAGCTGAATGGATTCAGCATTGGAGATGACCAAATCTAGGATGAGCCTTTGTCGTGTGTGGGGCTGTTACAGATTTGGGTGAGGTCCAGGTCAGAGAGGAAAGCTTTGAGGCTATTGACCGCAGATTCATTAAGGTCATTCCAATGGAGATTGAGGTCTCCGAGGTATATTTGAGTATTTTGTTGTCCGGTATTTGTAGTTACGATATCCATGAATTGTTCGATGAAGGTGAGGTTATCACCTGGTGGGTGGTAGAATGTGTGCAGTGAACAGACTGGTCTGTTGTTACTTGTGATGTCTAAACAGAGGTATTCACATAATACCGGTGAGTGTGAGCGGTTCACTGAGAGACTGTTCCGATGTAGCAAGCAATACCGCCTCCGGGCCTATCAGTTCTGTCTAATCTGGTGATATCATGGTTTGGGGGAACCAGTATGTCTAGGACAGGTGTAGACGATTCATTTACCCATGTTTCAGTCAAAATTAGTAGGTCCGGTTCATGAGTGAGAATGAGGTCAGCTATTTCAGCCGCATGTCTTGATGCAGATCTACAGTTTAGTAGTATACATTTGAGACGTGCCTTGATGGGGGTTCGAGGTTCCTGTGTGAGGGGGACTCGCATAAGGTTGTCTTCGACTATACCTCTAGTATTGTGTTTTGGAACTCTGTGAGAATTGGAGGGGATGGTTTGGATTAGGGAATGTTTATGCAGGTTGTCTGAGTGCTCTGTGTTATAGGTGTATGAGGGAGATCATAAGAGCAGAGTAGTGAGAGTATGTCTTTGGACGATAAAGGATTTTTCCTTCGGACCGGACCGGTTGTAACATTGGGGTAAGGTACTGTTCTTCATCTTGGGCGCGGGTGTTTCAGGGGTCGAGAGTGCAGCTGGTGGGGGTATGGGGAGCGGTTACTGTGGAGGTTCATCCTAAGGTCCTGATCAAGTAGTTTGATCTTGGGTTGAAGTAAAATCAGGTCACGTAAGGTTTGGAGGTCATCTTTGACTTGTTGCAGTGAAAGTAAGATTTCATCAGGTCTGGGGTCTGGTGTGGGTAATGTGCTTATTGTTTGGACTAGGGGTAAGGGAGGGGTGGTTGGGCCATGGATGGGGCTTGCAGGGATATCGTAATCTGGTACGTTGTAGTGAGATCTGCCTGGGTGGCTATCTGTAGGGGGGGGGTGGAATAGAGGCCGGCGAAGAGGTATGAATCGGGTAGATGTGAAGCGGGGTTGGAGCAATGGAAATGTTCATGTGCTAGGGGTCGAGTTGGAGATAGGGGGATGGATGTCATCTCCATGGGTGTCTGCTGCAGCTGGGGTGGGTGTATGTGCAGGTTGGGTCGTAAGAGGTGAATGCCTTGAGGAGTTAGGAAGTGATCTGGAATTGGAAGCGCCTGGGGAGAGGGGATAGGGTCTTACGACTTTATCCTTGATGAGAGGAAAGATGTTATCCAGAAGGATTAAGCTGCAGTCCGATGATTGCATGAGGATGATCACATTATGATAAATGGTGATTGTTGCTGCCGCTTTGTAGATTGGGGAGGGGATGATAGAGATCGTAAGACCATGCACTGTTTTCCTAGAGGAGGAGACTGAAAACAGGGCGAAAAAGGCTTTCCTCCATTGGGCTCTTCTCTTAGTATAATAAATGATGTCATTAGTTATGTATCCTTTGCTTGTTGAGAAGTTGGGATCTGAGATTGGGGTCTCAGGGTGTAATTTTAGCAGATTATGTTTAAAGCATTTGGCTGCTTTTTTTGTAAGGTTAGCGGGGTACTTAATGGTATAAGTATGTAGTCCTGTGCGCTCCATAGTGGAGTTGACGCTTGTCAATAGGGGTAGAGAAAGGTATGGAGAGTGTGCTAGGCAATGTGGTGTTAGGTGAAGGGGTGGGGAGGTGAAGGGGAGGGGAGATTGTGCGAGAAGGTGAGGTTAGATGAAGGTGTGGTTGGAGGAGTTATGAGTGGTCGTGGATTTGGGCCATTTTTACGGGGGCATATTCTATGTAGGCGGGGATGGGGTTGGATAGATTGCAGTAAAGCGTGGTATGAGGGTAGGTACTGAAATAGGGGGATGAGGCCGGCAGGTCATGGGGTGTGTGGAGGGAGAGGGGGGGATTAGGGCTAGCTCAAGTCTGCGTAGGTAGTGTAGATGAGATAGAACTAGATCAAGAACTCTCACCTGTGTACTTGTGGAGTAAGGTACCGTAGGATGTAGTCTGGATCCTCTATGGAGCAGCCCATTGACAGTGAGGCAGTCCAAGATGGCCGCACAGTTATCTGAAGATATCTAAATCCTGAAAGGTAGTCCTATCACACTTTCTATTAGTGTATCATCGTTGGGTGTAGTCCTATGTCACTTTCTATTTGTGCACTGTAATGATTAGTCCTTTCTTCCTTTTTCTGGTGTGTAGTAAGGTAGAGTCCTATGTCTCTTTCTCCATAGGTATTAATTTGACGCCATTTTGTCGAGGAGAAGGGTAACTAGTGAATGTCGCATCCAAAAAGAAAGGAAAGCCCAAAATGGGTTCCCTGCAAAGCACAGATGAGCAGGCAAAAATGTTCACATGTATAGTAAGTGAACGGAGACCGCCCGGCAAGCAAGCGGCATCATTGGCCAGTGAGAAACCCTCATGACAAAGAGATCTCGCCTTTCAAACCAGTAAACCACGCTCGAGCGCTCTCTGGAGCGTGGACAAGCGGCATCCTCGCTCAGTTCTTTCCCTGTTGAGCTATCCGATGAGGGGAACAGGGGAGGTGCCCTGTCTCATCAGCGCGAGCGTTATTCAGCCTGAGCGTCCAAAGGCGAGAGCGTCCACGGGGCGTTCTTTATTGAGGACGGTTCACCACCTCCCACCTCTAAGATCCTGTTCCGCTGGGCCCCAGGCGAACCGGGCTAACCCGCAGGCGAGGTGAGGACAAGCATACAGGGAATATGCTTCTTCGTGTCTCCGAGCCTGTCTCTCATGCGAGCACAGGTCCGGGGGAGAAACAGCGGTGGTGACCAGAGCTGCGTCTCACTGGAAGTTTCCAGCACCACGTTGCATCCTTCTTGTCCAGCATCCCCTCAGCACTCAGTTACTTACGCATCTTAGGAGTTACCCTTGAGACTGGGGTTTAGGGGGACTGGGAGGCCGACTCAGGAACTCTACACTGAGGAACCACGAACAGTTCTTATCCTTTCTACCTCCTTTCCCTTCCTGAACTCTCTTTCTCACCCCAGCTCCCAGCAACATAGTGATGTTACACTTAGATAGAACCCTTTGCTTCCCAAATACATTTCCCCTTTTCAAAACTAGGTAGGGACATCTAGACACGTACATCTCATCGTTTGCGATACAATAGAGGATCATTCTCTAGGAGGTGGATGGAGGGAGAGGGGCTGGGATCAGGAATAAGACCATTTAAGTCCCCTACCAAGATCGCATCCCCAGTAGCATCTTTTAGTGATTTACTAATACTTTCAAGCCTAACATTTGGAGTATTCTCAAAACCAGTGCCTTTAACATTCCCTGGAAGGTTGTTTACATTAGGGAAAGGAGGTTCAACATTGACAAATCTTAAGCGCAATCAGAAACATCCCCCAGGGACGTAGCCCCCTTTGTTAGTTTGTGTTTGTCGTACTTGTCATCATCACCAGAGGTCTTCATCCTTGTGGAGAGGTGTGGTGCAGGTGGAGAGGTGTGGTGCAGCGGCCAGGGCAGCTGACTTCGGAGCACAGGGCTCACGGTTCGATCTCCGGCGGCAGCTCAGCTCAGCACCATGTGACTCTGGGCAATAGCTCACTTAATTTCCACGACGGCCCCCAGCGCCTTGAGACCCGTAAGGGTGAGTAGTTTGCGCTTTACAAATACGAATTTAGACCCAGCTACCTTTTCCTCCCGCTTCTCATACATTGTTGAGGCAGTTCATATGGATTGTCCATTATACGGTGGCTTGATCGAGGTTCCACCAGGCCCAACTTCTCTCATAACTATTGGGGGGGAAGAAGACCAAGGTGGTCGAGGTCCACAGGCTCCTTTCCACTGTCTCTGCGGCCACTCTAACAAATTAGATATACTCAATGACTCCAAGTCCCCCAGACTTTGTCTGCAACGCTCAAGAGGGGGGCTTTGGGGCTCTGCATCGACCTCTATTTCCATTTTTTCCTGCTGGTCCCACGTGTGAGGGGAGGTCAACTGTGGGGGCCTCATCCCCCCAGCATCGCCTTCTTCTCCGCAGGAGATAAATGACCTCTCCCCTCCAACAGATTCACTCTCGGGACCAACATAATTTCAAAATACTCGCACCCTCAGCCTAGCGGGCGTTAGACTCTTGACTTTAAAATGTTAAGCAACAAAATCCTGCAAGGAAGACGGCAACCCAGCAACAGCCCTGACTGACTTCTGCCCAGGCCCCAACGCAACTCTTTTTACTTCAGGAGGGAACGAAACAAGGGCGGCAGTGGTCGTAGTGGTAACTGTAGGCTCAATAGAAAGAGAATTTTCTGATGAAACAAGTGTAATCTCTATCCTTGGGTCCTTCTCAGGGGTGAAGTGGTGAAGTCCCCTCTTGAGTCAGCTTGGTCCGCCCGCAAAGAGGGAGCATGACAGCCACAATAGTCCTCCTTGGGTGGTGGCATAATTACAGCAATGGGACGCTGAGTCAAACTCCGAGTTTGACCCTGATTGGGACAGGGAGTCACATCCCTTAAGAGACCACCATCTGTCCACCCTGCGGTAGGGCGCACTGACGACCCAATATCATCATCGTTGAAATTGACCGTAGGAGGGGACTTAATACGAGAAGCTTTAGTGCTCCCAGCCCCCCAATAGGTTTCTTTGGGGTCAGCTGCAATGTCAGCATATTCTCCTCCCCCCTTCAGAAACAGCAGAGATCACAAAGACATCTGGGGTAAGGGGAATAGGCCTCACGGGCCCTATCAACACTCCATACCCTGTTCCCAAGTGCTTTCTAATGGTACTTTTATCCCCCCCTGCGTTGACCAAGATAGTGAACCCCGCTTCCTCTTCCTCTTGGTCTCAGCGTACTCTCTGCCATAGCCAAAGAAGTGATCAGAAATCACGCTGTACATTTTGCCAAGGACAACTGCTTTCCACAGTTGCTGGCTGTAGGAGAGTAGGATCTGCTTCACATGGGTACCCCCACTTTTTGCTGATGCTTCACTGTTTTTAGACCTTAGTCTGGCTGGGGCCCTGCTAATCAGAACCCCAGCCTAGCTGCTTCCTCTTTAAAATGGTTTCCATGTGCCTTAGGCACATCTCTGATTGGAATCTGGAGTGCCCTTATAAGTCCCTAGTATATGGTATACTATGTACCCAGGGCATAGGTACCTCAGAGGCCTACCAGGGGCTGCAGCATGTATTGTGCCACCCCTGGAAGGCCATCCAAAATGACACCACAGGTCTGCTACTGCAGCCTGGGTAAGGTGGTGCATGCACCCCTTACTGATATAGGCTACCTATATCACTACATACATACACACATATAAACCTATAAGTCACTCCTATGGCAGGCCTTATCAATCCTGAGCAGGGCCCCTCTGCAGCGTTCGGAGACCCTTCTCTGATGCTGTTTGTAGTGCAGCCTGACCATATACTCTTAAGCGCATTATAACCTCGCGTTAAATGCTAACTTTGGGATGGCTGCACGGAAACATGTCGTGTTTGGTGTCAAACATCTTGGAATACTACCCCCCGCCAGTTCTGGTGGTGGGGGTAGCATTCCACCCTTCTAGAGGGAGAGACATGTACACACCGGTATACCCGGTACTGACTTTCCAGAGCCCTGGCATCACAAAATGGATGCCGCTGCCACAGACACGAGTCTGGCCTCCTGCTGCTGACCGAAACTCCGGCAGGGGAGGCCTGGACAATAGGTTTCCTGTCCCAGGGAGGTGTAACCACCTCCCCAGACAGGATAGTGTGTATTGGGGCTGGGCGGGAGCACTCTCTGGTGCTTTGAAGTCCTGCACTGGGGGCACATTTGGTGTCCCTGTGCATACCCCAGTTCAAACCGGCTCAGGGGCTTCCAGCCCCTGCTCTGGCGCGAAACTGGACAAAGGGAAAGGGGTGTAACCACCCCTCTGCCCTGACCCTCCCATAGGTGGGGCCACAGAGTATGTCCAACCCCCTACCTTAGTATAAGTATGGGACCCCAGTCCTTAGGACTTTAGATTAACCTGGACGAAACTCTGACACAGAATCCTGGACCTTCGACGCTCTACTTCAAGATTAGAGGACTGAAGAATCTCCCTTGGGGTCAAGGAGTGACTCCCCTGCTTGGCAGGCACCAAAGAAGCAATTGTCCGGTCTGCATCGCTGAAGCTCCCGCCGAAGTCTTTGCATCACCAGAGGTGGATTTCCACACTTCTCCGAGGCTGCCCTGAGTCCCCAGCAAAGCTGAGGCCCGTAGCTGTCGTGGGTAACGTGGAACCATGACCCCTGGACACCGATCGCATTTGCAAGTGCATCCTCTTCTGGGTCTTCCACAAAGTCGTGCTTTGGGCTCCGAGTAGCCCCAGCTTCCAGCACCAACTGCACCAAAGATCACTGGCCTCCACTCCACGAGTGTCCAGTGAGCCAGCTCCACGTGTGTCGACTCGAGGCTCCTTTGCGGTCGCTAGTCCGTTGGCTAGTAGGCCCTCCCGAAGGCCAATCTTCTTCTGCTTGGGCTCCCTGGTTGCTCCAGGCGTGCCCTGACTTACCCTTGCTGGGTGAGTCCCCCAAACCTTGCTGGTCTGCAACATTGTCCTTCTTCCATTTCTACGAGACTTGCCGTTGCCAAGGCTTGTTGGGTCCAATCTGGTCGCCGACACCCCTGCAATCGACAAACGTCGTTGGACAGCTCGAATCCAGCTCCTGGTCATCGTCGACGCCTCCTGGACCTCGTGGCTGAGGAGTCAAGACGACCGTCAACCTACTTGAAGCACTCGACATCGGTGGGCATCTGCTCATCGCCTTCCTGGTCACTGGCTAGTGACCCAGACTCTGTCCCCTCTGCTTTCAGGTTCTTCAGATCTTCGATCCACCTTTGGATCCACCCGAACACTTTCGACTTGGCCGCCAGCAGCACTTTGCAGCAGACCGCCATTGAAAGCGACGACGAAACCCGACCCCGAAAGACACCTATGCACCCGGCTCCCCTGGGTGAGGTAACTCGAGTACTCCGGTGCTCCCGTGGGTATTGACACTAGAACAGCCTAGTTCTCAAAAGGTTTGCTCCAAGTCCTCCTCTAAGTGTCCCTTTTCTTTTAAATTCAAACCGCGACTTTCCCCATAGAAGTTAACGGCAATTCGCGGCTGTGTTCATACACTGCACGCGTCCCCCGTGGGTCCCCTGTGTCACTGCCTTGGGTGGTTCCTTGTGGTCCAAGCACTTCTACAGGCTCTAGGCCCTGTGTCTAGCTCAGTCGTGGTTCTTATACCACTTTATTGGTATATGGTTTGGTCCGCCCCTGGGGCTCAAACGTGTATTTGTGCTATTACTGTAGATAACTAACTTATAATTTATGTACTTCGAACTCTAGCCTCATAAAGAGACTAGAGGGGTGTGTTTAGCAATAAATACATATATTTTGAATATATACCTGGTGTGGTCCTCTTTCATTTGATCACTCAAGAGATTATAGACTGGTAAAACAAGCTGCTTTACATTCCTTCAAGACTTAGCCTGAAGGCTGCTCTCCATAGCTACCACTAGGATAGCTTTCAATAAAGGTTGTCTTTAACCTATCTCCAATAAGGGGTTGTTTGGACTGGTGCAAGGTGCCCACTATAAGTAGTGGACAGTATATACCAGGCCAACTTCTCACACTGGCTCCAACAATTTCAACAATAATTCTGGAAGTTCATTAAGTTCCTTAGATTGCTTTAATACAACCTTAGCACTGCTTCCGATTGGGTGCTGATGAGTGCTAGCTCAAAGAAGAAACTTTCTCAGACAAGCAGAGTAAATAGATGACAATAAGATACTAGGATCAAAGATGCCCAGATCAACAGTCGCTGAGGTACTAAGGTAGTGAGACTAGAGCAACAGGGAGCAACAGGTAGGGGAAACACAGGCGGTGCCACAAAAGCACAAGCTGCACCTGCTCACTAGAGAGGCCGCCTCCACACTCAGACAACCAGCACTGTAATGCCTACCACGGCCCCCTCACCTGTCACCCCGCTCACCTTGCTCACCTCCAAACCTGGCTGGAATGGGTCCTGTATAGGTGTAGGGAGTAGAGAAGGAGTGTCTGCTCATGAGATTATGGTCTACAGATAGTGGAGCTCAGTGAGGTCGACGGACCCTTTGGCTCACTCTTGAGTCCGTGGCTCTTTGCTCCTTACAGAGGTGTGTACTCTCGCAGCCATAAGCCTCTTGACGGTGACGCCACACTAGAAGACCCAGTAACTGCCTGCAGCTACCCCAAGCAGCAGTGGACAGCGGGCCTTCACGGGTAAAACACAGCTCAGCCCCGGGGTCCCCCAGGATGCCCCCCCTCTGGTCTCCGGTCTTTCCGAACCACAGCCTTTACAGCCCTACCCTGCCCCCCAGCACGTTAGTGTATTGGCGCCTCTCTCCTCAGCGCCCCACCTCTCTCTGTTCTCTCTCCAGAGCACATCAATGTCCTATCAAAGGTGAGGCGAGCAGTCAAGCGTAGAGAGGTAGGTAGGTGGACGTGACCGTGTGCAGAAAATAGCTTCAATAGAGCATTAAAGAGAGCAATCTGAACAGAGACTGTTGCAGCCTTATCCCGCCGCTGCTAGGGGCTGCTTGCTGCTTTCTGACGGCCCCCGGGGAAAGCAAGACGCAGTCTAGTCTTTCCCCGGGGGATTCGCGCCGGACAGGGAAGGCTGGAGGGGAAGGGGAGGGAGCAAGAGAGGCTATAAGGGAGCAGGAAGGGGAAACTACTTCCTCTTCCTGTTTCCTAGCGCCAGCGGGAGGGTCGAAAAAAGTTGAGGTGAGGGAAGTTAGGTAGGGAATTGGGGATTTGGACTACTCTGGTGCCGGTCGGCGCCCGGGAGTAGTGGGGAGCAGGAGGCACAATAATGGCAGGTTCCGATATGGAGGCAGTGCGGGAGGCCCTGCGTGTCCTCGGCCGGGCGGGGCGGGAGGACCTGCTACGCCCGGGGGTATTGGAGGAGGCGTGGGAGGCCGGAGTGGCGGCGGCGGTGGCAGCATGCCGTGAGTCCCCAAAACGGACACCACACGTGGTCGGGAAGGGGGGGGGCCGGGAAGAGCCGGGCGGAAGCGAGGGGGTGGGAGGAAGAGCCTGCCTGCTGGACGTGCGGTCGAGGTGGCCGGGAGGGGGGGGGGCTCGGGAGATGGGGAAGGACGGCCCGGGGGACTGCAGCAGGCTTTGGCCAGAGGCTCAGATGGGCTCGGGGAGGCCCAAGTGGGTCATTTTGAGGCGGCAGGGAGGGAGGGGGGTTGGTTCCGGATTTCAGCGGGGGATACAGGGGTGGGGTCTCAGGACCTGTTTGGGTCGGGGGGGCACACACAATGAGGGGGGGCTCCTGGGGGGAGTCACCACTGGACCTTTCGCAGTGGAGGGTTCGAAGGGATAGGGGTGCCCCTCCGGGGAGACACCGAGGGCAGGGGGTGGGGGGATGGTCCTGGCTGCGCAGGTGACGGCGGTAAAGGCGAGGGGTGTAGACGGGGGGCACCCCTCGGCAGCCGGAGGGCAGAGGTGGGAGTGCATGACATTGGAGGAAAAAATCCGGGACCAGAGGCGCGTGATCAACGACACGGAGGCGCAGTGGGCGGCTTTGTGTGAGGCCCGGGAGGCCAGGGGGGAGTTGGAACGGGCGGAGGGTCCCCCCACTCCCACATCAGAGGAGGAGGCTTGGGCGGAGAAACTTGGGCAGGAGGCCCCAAAGGGGGCAAGTGGGTGTGGGCGGAGGATGATAGCTCCCCCGGACGGGGGTAGGGGCGGCCGGGACAGCTTTGAGGCCCGCTGGCGCTGGGACCCTCTCAGGTTGGAGCAGCCTGGGGGGGGGGGGACCAGCTGGCGGCAGCCAGCAGACGGGGTGGGCCGGTGGGGCGCAAAACGGCCCCAAGACGCCGGGCAGAAGCAGCAGGGGGGTCCGCGGCGGCCTTCCCTCCACTGAAGGAGCGGGCATCAGCAAAGGGGGCAGGGGAACGGGGAGTGGTGCATGCCAAGACTGGGAAAGGTGTGAAAAGAGCGGTGCAAGAGTTGACTTGGATGCCTGAGGATACGGAAGCGGAGTTGATGTTGGATTACGGGGAGGACAGTGATGAGCTTGAGGAAGGTGAGTTGCGTGAGGAGGTTGAAAGGCCGGCCGGGAGGTCGGTGGGGGGGGCGGCAACGACGAAATGTGTTGATATTTTCCAGGCACCGGCGGTGGCCAGGACACAGGCCAAGACGGCCTCTGCGAAGAAGAGCGGCAACAGCAAGTCGGAGGAAGGAGCACAGACCACCTTGTCAGGTGAGGGCAAGTGGTGGGAGGCTTGGGACGATGGGGCGGGACGGGGTAGGAAGAAGTCCTGCCGGTCGGGGGGCGTGGGGGAGGGGTCAGTGCGGGAACCAAAGGGTGTGGCACCCGGGACGGGGGGCAGTCGGCCGAGTTGGGCAAAGAGGGGGGGAAGAAGGCGGTGGCCAGTGTCCAGACGGACAAAGAAGAGGGGAAGGACGGCAAAGGGGACGAACGACAGCATAAAGAATTGCCGTACATGGGGTTGGCTATGCCGTTGGGGTCGCATCTGTCAGAGAAAATACGGGCAAGAATATGGCGACACGAATATGTGGACGTTTTTAAACTGCTCCATAAGGAGATACAGGCCAAGGAGGGTTCCAAAGAGGAGGAATGGGAGCTGACTCGTAGACCGCGGGTGCCGGTGACCATGGAAAATTGGACGTCGGCCTTTCTGATTTATGCTAGCATATATTGCGAAAAGCATCAAGAAAGAGCGATAGCGATGTTAAAATATATGGACATCATTAGGAAGGCGCAGATGCATTTTGGGGGTTTGCGTGGCTCAGTTATGATGAGGAGTTTCGGGCCAGACTTGGAGCGAATCCCGACAAACCCTGGGGGAGGTGGACCAGGAACTGTGGATGCAATGGATGTCGTCCACGCAGTCGTCAGCAGCAACGCACACGGCGAGCGGGCTGCCAGTGACGTATCGGACATTTCCGACGCGTCCCGCTCAGTCTGGGGCGGGTAGTGGACAGGCCAGTGCAGGAACTGCGGGGGCGGACAACAGAAGCCAGGTGGGAGCAACACGGGAGCGTGTTGGAACTACAACAAAGGATACTGCTCCAGGTATCCGTGTAAGTTCAAACATGAGTGCTCAAAATGTGGTGGGAAACACGCACTCACCCAATGTTTTACGTTGGCGACACCATCAGAACAGTGGCGGGCCACGAAGGGACGGGGACAGCCTGGACCAAAGGGCGCCTACTCTGGTCAGAGTTGAGGCCATGGGCCCGTGGCTCTCGGTATATCCAGACAGAGAGGCAGCTTTGAAGTTGCAGTGGGGATTTACGGAGGGCTTCCGGGTGGGGTATCAGGGTCCAAGGGAAAGGAGATGGGCAGACAATTTGAGATCGGCTAAGGAGTTGCCGGAGGTGGTGTCCGCAAAACTAAAAACAGAAATTGAGGAAGGTAGGATAGCGGGCCCGTTTGTCGACTGGCCTTTAGCAGACTTGATTATTTCTCCGCTGGGGGTGGTGCCCAAGAAGGAGCCGGGCGAGTACAGGATGATACACCACCTGTCCTGGCCGGAAGGGAGGTCCGTGAACGACTTCATCGCGGAGGCGGACTCGAGGGTACTGTATGCTTCAGTGGACGACGCGATCCGCCTTGTACAGAGGTGTGGGCAGGGAGAGGAGCTGGCGAAATGTGATGTGAAGTCGGCGTTTCGTCTGCTGCCCATACACCCGGCGGATTTCGCGTTGCTGGGCATGCAGTTTGAGGGGGCCATCTTTGTGGACAAGGTTCTCCCCATGGGCTGTGCGATTTCATGCGCTCTCTTTGAATTGTTCAGCACCTTCTTGCAATGGGCATTTCAAAGGAGCAGTGGGCATAAGGAGGTGTCGCATTACCTGGACGATTTCCTTTTCATCGGACAGCAAAGGTCGGGTGCCTGTGGGCGAGCGTTGGCGCAGTTTCAGGAGATGGCCCGGCACTTTGGGGTACCATTGGCGCCGGAGAAGACAGCTGGGCCCAGCTGTCAATTGACGTTTTTGGGCATTGAGTTGGACTCAGTGCAGTGGATAGCCCGGTTGCCGGCTGAAAAAGTGGGAGACATACAGGCCTGTGTGTTGGGGGTGATGGGAGAAAAAAAGATTGACCTGAAGACGGTCCAAAGACTTTTGGGGCTGTTGAATTTTGCTTGCAGGGTGGTAAGAGCGGGGAGAACTTTTTGCAGGCGCCTAGGCATGGCCATGTCCGGGGCGGTGCTACCGCATCACAGGGTGCGGATTTCCTTGGGAGTGCGAGCAGACCTGAGAATATGGCAGACTTTCCTGACCGACTTCAATGGGGTTTCGCTGGATTTCATAGAGGACAGAACAGTGTGGCAAGTGCAGATTTTTTCAGATGCAGCGGGGGCGGCAGGTTTTGGGGTGTTCTGGGACGGGAGATGGTGCGCGGAGCGCTGGCCGGCTCACTGGCTCACACAGGGGAGGAGCATTGCGTTTCTTGAGTTCTTTCCATTGTTGGTGGCTCTAGCGGTGTGGGGCAGTGAATTCAAGAACCGTTCCGTGTTGTTCCATGTGGACAACATGACAGTGGTCGACCTGGTCAACGGGCAGAGAGCAAGGGACTTGAGGGTGTTGAGGTTATTGAGGTATTTTATGCTACAGTGTCTGCAGTTAAATGTGGTTTTCGGGCGAAGCATGTGCCAGGAGCGAGTAATGACATCGCGGATGCTTTGTCTCATTCGCAGTGGAGCAGGTTTCGCCGCATGGCACCTGGAGCGGAAGTCCTCAAAACGCAGTTGCCGGACGGCATCTGGGCCTGGGGGAATGAGAGTCTGCAGCCTAGTGGAGAAGTCGATAGCGGAGACGACGCGGCGCACTTACAGATTGGCTTGGACGGAGTTCGGGGTCTTTATGGGCTGGACCACTGACAGTGGGCACATGTCCGTTCAAGCGATGGAACAGGGAGTGATCCGTTTTGTCTTGCACTGTATTGAGAAGGGGTTGTCCCATACGACGATTGCAGGGAAATTGGCGGGAATCTCCTTCTATTGTAAGTTGTTTTGGGGATTTGATCCGGCGAAAGATGAGATTATCAGCAGAATGCTGAAGGGATGGGGCAGGGAGAGACAGGAGGGGGCTACGGGGGGCCCCGGGAAGCCGTGACTTTTGAGGTGTTGCAAGGTTTATTGGGCATGTTGCCCATTTGTTGTTACGATGTCACGGAGGTGGCTTTGTTTCGTTTGAGCATGGTGTGGATGTTTTTGGAGCATTCCGGGTGTCAGAGTTGTTGGGGACGAAAGGTAAGGCAGGACGACAGTATGAGGATGTGAGATTGGACGGGGGTCAGCTGGGGATATGGTTGGGCCACTCTAAAACGGATCAGGCAGGGAGGGAAAGTGGATATGGTTGAATGAGAGTGGGTGCCAGGGTGTGTGCCCGGTAAAGGAGTGGGAGGTTTTCTCGCAGGATGGGGCCGGAAAAAACGGGGAGATCTTCCTGCATGGCTCCGGCGATAGGTTGACGGCGGCCCAGTTGCTGGCAGTTATGCGTATGGCGTTGAAGCGGATGGGGCGGGACCCGAAGGGATTTGGGACACACTCTTTTCGGATTGGGGCAGCCACGGCAGCGGCACGTTTGGGGTGGTCTTGGGATCGGATTCGACAGATTGGGAGATGGAGGTCCCGTTGCTGCGAGCGCTACGTGCGGAAGTGACAAGTGGCGCTGCGAAAGAGAGGAGTAGAGGGGTATTAGTGGGGCCAGGATGGTTTTTAACACCTTTTTTCTCATCGTAGGTTGTGTGAGGGGCCTAGGGACCAAGACGGTCACCTGGATAGCCGGGCACTCTTTCGTGCATTGGGCGGCACAGTATGCAGATCGTCAGGTTTACGGCCGTAGCCTGGGACTGCGGAGCAGCCATCACGAGGTACAATGGTGGGGAAAACGAGGAATGCGCTGGGGGCATTCTTGCCCTGGTTAACGAAGATGGTGTCGCAGAAAGGATGTCCTGACTTGCTGGTTTTACACTTGGGGGAAAATGACTTGGTGCGATTGTCAGGCCTGGCAATCATGCAACAGATGCAAAGGGACTTGGACGTGATGAAACAACGGATGGCGGGCACCTGCTTGGTGTGGACTGAGTTTGTGCCACGTAGAGTGTGGAGGGGAGCGGTAAAACCAGTGGCAGTGGAAAAAGCCAGGAGAAAATTGAACAGGGCGATGAGGGTTTTTTGCGACAACAGAGACATTAAAGTTATTGCTCACAAGGGGCTGCGGCTGGAGGAGCCGCTACTATTCAGGGACGACGGGGTGCACCTTTCGAGGATGGGTAATGCATATTACATGATGGAGATGAGGGACACGATCAGTAAGCTCTGGAATGAGTCCATTTGGTGTCGAAGGGTGTGAGGGCGAAAGGTGCATGGCGGCAGGGTGGGGCAGGTAACCACCCAAAGGGGGTTCCCTGGTTGGCGGAACTTTGGAGGGGTGGGGGGAGTCCTGGACGGGCCCACCCACCTCTCGGGGGGGGAAGAGTGATTGATGGGGCTGCGGGATGCAGGAGTGCGATGACAGGTGATGCAAAAGAGGACGTCAGGAGACAAATGAAGAAGGATTGAGAACGGAAACGGGTTGTTGTGGAACGTGAAGAGAGATGGGGTGCAAGGGGAAAGAATAGAGCAAGTGAGACGAAGAAGCGGGGGGGGAAGTTTTGTTGAGGTTATTGTTAATATGTATTATGGTTAAAGTTATGTTTACAGCCTGTCCTAATAAATGGCCTTTTACGCTTCACCGACAGCGTGGACTGGTTATTTGGCGCGATGACGGCCCCGGGGAAAGCAAGACGCAGTCTAGTCTTTCCCCGGGGGATTCGCGCCGGACAGGGAAGGCTGGAGGGGAAGGGGAGGGAGCAAGAGAGGCTATAAGGGAGCAGGAAGGGAAACTACTTCCTCTTCCTGTTTCCTAGCGCCAGCGGGAGGGTCGAAAAAGTTGACCACCCACCCACCCTACAGTAAAGAGGGAAGGGTTAACTGAGGTGGATGGAGCATGCCAGTTTAGGGCAGGTTGTAGGGAGGTAGGCGGAACTTTGGAGGGGTGGGGGAGTCCTGGACGGGCCCACCCACCACTCGGGGGGAAGAGTGATTGATGGGGCTGCGGGATGCAGGAGTGCGATGACAGGTGATGCAAAGAGGACGCCAGGAGACAAATGAAGAAGGATTGAGAACGGAAACGGGTTGTTGTGGAACGTGAAGAGAGATGGGGTGCAAGGGGAAAGAATGGAGCAAGTGAGACGAAGAAGCGGGGGGGGAAGTTTTGTTGAGGTTATTGTTAATATGTATTATGGTTAAAGTTATGTTTACAGCCTGTCCTAATAAATGGCCTTTTACGCTTCACCGACAGCGTGGACTGGTTATTTGGCGCGAAGGTCACCCGGACTCCCGATGCACGGGCCTCTACTCCGGAAACCTGCTTTTCGGTGTTCCCCTCCTCCGGCGTTCCTCCTCTAGCTGAGCGCGGCTTCCAGCAGCTCTGCCATGCATTCTTCCACAGACGTGTGACGTGCCTCCCTCCACAGACGTCAGAATTGATTGTAGGGGATTGTCCAATCAATGGTTAGTGTACAGGAATCAATGGTTAGTGTGCACGATCAATCAACAGTTAGTGTACAATATTAATTACAATATAATACAATACGCCTATTCGGCATTAGTTGCGCTTTACAAATTATATAAATAAATAAATACTCCAAACAGCGCCACAGTAGGGAAAGTGTTGAACTGCGAAGAGGTAAATTTTACTATTCCTACTGCAGTCTGAACATGAGTAGGGAAAATACTTTACTTCAAACACATTACATATATAAGTAACCCATGAATGTAGAATGTAGAAAAAATATGAAACTCAATATAAAAATGAACATGAAACTATACGGATCAAGACCGTGGAAACGCGGTCGAAACGCTTCAGGCTGGGCACTTGCTTGCTTTATTCTTGGATGCACTTTATTTTGCAATAAAAAGGACTTTATTCTAAACTCCACGTTGTGGTCCGTACCTGCTTTTTGCTGCTGAGGACGCGGCAACAAGGACTGTGGTTATCTTATATATACATATATATATATATATATACACATACATATATATATATATATATTTATATTGAAAAACTAAAATAAATCAATTTACATAATTACTGTTTAGTAAAATAAGGAGTTATCAATTAATAAATAATTGTAATTCAATTAATAATTAACTTCCCACTCTATACCTCTACAAACCTAGCGGCCTAGAACCTAAAATATAACTAGAAAACTAAGTATTCCATAATTTACATATTTAAAGGCAATCAAATAATTATTTTACAATTAATTAACTAGGTATTCCATAATTTACATATTTAAAGTCAATTAAATAACTAATTAACAATTAATTCTTAATTATTTCTATGGAATTCACTTCCCAGCCTAGACCCCTAGAAACCCAGCAGCCCACAACTGAAATATAATTAAAATAAAAAGTATTTCATAATTTACATATGTAAAATTCAAATAAATAACTAATACACAGACAATAATTAATAGTAAATTATTTATTACTAAATGAACTTCCCACCCTACCCCCTACAAACCTAGCGTCCTGCAGCTAAAATATATGTAAAATCAGTATTCCATAGTTTACATAATTTAAAATCAATTAAATAATTGATAAGCAATTTACAATAAATTGTTAAATAATTATTACTTCATTAAGTTCTCACCCTCTACCCCTACAAACCTAGCAGCCCTAAATATAAATAAAATAAATAGGTATTCCATAAATTACATATTTAAAAATCAATAAGAAATTTAATTATTTAGGAATTAATAATAAATTGTGCATTAATTGTTACTTAATTAACTTCCTACCCTAGATGTGTACAAACTTAGCTGCCCGCAACGAAGCTATAAGTCAAATTAATAATTATTCCATAAAATTCATAATTAAAAACAATTAAATCATTAATTAAGAATAAATAAATAATTGTTAGTTATCACTTAATTAACTTTCCACCCTACACCCCTATAAACCTAACAACCCACAAATAACGTATTATGAAAATAAACCAGTATCACATAAACATAATAAATATCAATCATATAATTAAATAAAATGTATTAAATAATTCATAAATAATTATTGCCTAATTAACTTCCCACCCTATCTCCCTACAAACCCAGCAGCCTGCTATGCCGCTATACATTACTATTAAAAACTAAATAAAAAATGTAAATCACTTAAAATTACAAGCTTTAGTTAAAAATATAAAATAACATTTCTATAAACAATAGTAACATAAAAAACACATTCAAATAATTAAAAAATTACATTTTAACCACTATATTATTAACAATATTAAAAATATCAATCTAATTTAAAACAATATTACTTATCTCAAAAAAATATATTCTTGTCAATGATATTTGTGCATCAAAATATTTGTGTTTCATGATATTTAATTCCCAATATTTCTGTCTCCCGATATTTTTAGCTCAATATTTTGTCCAAACACCGCAGGAGCCTCTAATTCCCTGCCCCAGGAGTTGTGTGCCCCTGAACACCTTAATCTGTAGGCGTTGCTCTGTCTACAAGGCACTTGGCCCAGATTATGGCTACACCCTGCCCTGTGTCCAGAACCCATCAGAGGTAGATATGCCCCAAAATTAACAGTGAGGGCTTGGCCAGAGCAGAGCCAAGGGCCTGGATCGGCTCTAAGAGCCCAGGCACGAGCCAAACTATGAAGTCGTATGGCAAGTAAATCGTGCAAGAAACATCATGTAAAAATCGGATAAAGTCTCTTCAGAATTCAAACGTGTATTTTTTAACACGCGGAAGTGATTCACCCTAGTACTTCAGATCATTACCCCCACCCTGATGGCAGTGCCATTAGTGAACTGAGAGGGAAGTCAGTTGTCATCGGCTCCCTGTACGTGGCCTGGGTTGTTATATGTAGAGCAACATCCTAGTCCATTAAATCAAACTTGTACAGCGCACTCCTTGAACCTATGCATTTCGAGATACTTTCAAAAGTGATAATGAAGAAAAAAGACGCTCTGTGAAATTAAATAACCACCCAGGCTCACAGAATCTGGTCAAGCAGGGAAGCCTGGATCGATCCTGGGTTCTTTGGGTTCACATTGCGTAATTCAGCCACTAGAGGGGGATCTATTGCTCTCGCCTGCTTTACTTCATAGGTAAATAATTTGTTATTTAAGAGACCCTATCAAAATCATAGGTTAGTGATGTTATTCAAGAGACCCTATCAAAATCATAGGTTAATGATGTTATTTAAGAGACCCTATAAAAATCATAGGTTAATGATGTTATTTAAGAGACCCTATCAAAATCATAGGTTAATGATGTTATTTAAGAGACCCTATCAAAATCATAGGTTAGTGATGTTATTCAAGAGACCCTATCAAAATCATAGGTTAATGATGTTATTTAAGAGACCCTATCAAAATCATAGGTTAATGATGTTATTTAAGAGACCCTATCAAAATCATAGGTTAATGATGTTATTTAAGAGACCCTATCAAAATCATAGGTTAATGATGTTATTTAAGAGACCCTATCAAAATCATAGGTTAATGATGTTATTTAAGAGACTCTATCAAAATCATAGGCTAATGCTTTGTTATTTAAGAGACCCTATCAAAATCATAGGTTAATGCTTTGTTACTTAAGAGACCCTATCAAAATCACAGGGTAATGATGTTATTTAAGAGACTCTATCAAAATCATAGGCTAATGCTTTCTTATTTAAGAGACCCTATCAAAATCATAGGTTAATGATTTGTTATTTAAGAGACCCTATCAAAATCATAGGTTAATGATTTGTTATTTAAGAGACCCCATCAAAATCATAGGTTAATGATTTGTTATTTAAGAGACCCTATCAAAATCATAGGTTAGTGCTTTCTTATTTAAGAGACCCTATCAAAATCATAGGTTAATGATGTTATTTAAGAGACTCTATCAAAATCATAGGCTAATGCTTTCTTATTTAAGAGACCCTATCAAAATCATAGGTTAATGATTTGTTATTTAAGAGACCCCATCAAAATCATAGGTTAATGATTTGTTATTTAAGAGACCCTATCAAAATCATAGGTTAGTGCTTTCTTATTTAAGAGACCCTATCAAAATCATAGGTTAATGATGTTATTTAAGAGACTCTATCAAAATCATAGGCTAATGCTTTCTTATTTAAGAGACCCTATCAAAATCATAGGTTAATGATTTGTTATTTAAGAGACCCTATCAAAATCATAGGTTAATGATTTGTTATTTAAGAAGACCCCATCAAAATCATAGGTTAATGATTTGTTATTTAAGAGACCCTATCAAAATCATAGGTTAATGATTTGTTATTTAAGAGACCCCATCAAAATCATAGGTTAATGATTTGTTATTTAAGAGACCCCACCAAAATCATAGGTTAATGATGTTATTTAAGAGACCCTATCAAAATCATAGGGTAATGATGTTATTTAAGAGACCCCACCAAAATCATAGGTTAATGATGTTATTTAAGAGACCCTATCAAAATCATAGGTTAATGATGTTATTTAAGAGACTCTATCAAAATCATAGGCTAATGCTTTCTTATTTAAGAGACCCTATCAAAATCATAGGTTAATGATTTGTTATTTAAGAGACCCTATCAAAATCATAGGTTAATGATTTGTTATTTAAGAGACCCCATCAAAATCATAGGTTAATGATTTGTTATTTAAGAGACCCTATCAAAATCATAGGTTAGTGCTTTCTTATTTAAGAGACCCTATCAAAATCATAGGTTAATGATGTTATTTAAGAGACTCTATCAAAATCATAGGCTAATGCTTTCTTATTTAAGAGACCCTATCAAAATCATAGGTTAATGATTTGTTATTTAAGAGACCCCATCAAAATCATAGGTTAATGATTTGTTATTTAAGAGACCCTATCAAAATCATAGGTTAGTGCTTTCTTATTTAAGAGACCCTATCAAAATCATAGGTTAATGATGTTATTTAAGAGACTCTATCAAAATCATAGGCTAATGCTTTCTTATTTAAGAGACCCTATCAAAATCATAGGTTAATGATTTGTTATTTAAGAGACCCTATCAAAATCATAGGTTAATGATTTGTTATTTAAGAGACCCCATCAAAATCATAGGTTAATGATTTGTTATTTAAGAGACCCTATCAAAATCATAGGTTAATGATTTGTTATTTAAGAGACCCCATCAAAATCATAGGTTAATGATTTGTTATTTAAGAACCCCATCAAAATCATAGGCTAGTGCTTTGTTACTTAAGAGACCCTATCAAAATCATAGGTTAATGATTTGTTACTTAAGAGACCCTATCAAAATCATGAGGTTAATGATGTTATTTAAGAGACCCCATCAAAATCATAGGTTAATGATGTTATTTAAGAGACCCTATCAAAATCATAGGTTAATGATTTGTTACTTAAGAGACCCTATCAAAATCATAGGTTAATGATGTTATTTAAGAGACCCTATCAAAATCATAGGTTAATGATTTGTTACTTAAGAGCCCCATCAAAATCATAGGTTAATGATTTGTTATTTAAGAAGCCCCATCAAAATCATAGGGTAATGATGTTATTTAAGAGACCCCATCAAAATCATAGGTTAATGATTTGTTATTTAAGAGACCCCATCAAAATCATAGGTTAATGATTTGTTATTTAAGAGACCCTATCAAAATCATAGGTTAGTGCTTTCTTATTTAAGAGACCCTATCAAAATCATAGGTTAATGATGTTATTTAAGAGACTCTATCAAAATCATAGGCTAATGCTTTCTTATTTAAGAGACCCTATCAAAATCATAGGTTAATGATTTGTTATTTAAGAGACCCCATCAAAATCATAGGTTAATGATTTGTTATTTAAGAGACCCTATCAAAATCATAGGTTAGTGCTTTCTTATTTAAGAGACCCTATCAAAATCATAGGTTAATGATGTTATTTAAGAGACTCTATCAAAATCATAGGCTAATGCTTTCTTATTTAAGAGACCCTATCAAAATCATAGGTTAATGATTTGTTATTTAAGAGACCCCATCAAAATCATAGGCTAATGCTTTCTTATTTAAGAGACCCTATCAAAATCATAGGTTAATGATTTGTTATTTAAGAGACCCTATCAAAATCATAGGTTAATGATTTGTTATTTAAGAGACCCCATCAAAATCATAGGTTAATGATTTGTTATTTAAGAGACCCTATCAAAATCATAGGTTAATGATTTGTTATTTAAGAGACCCCATCAAAATCATAGGTTAATGATTTGTTATTTAAGAACCCCATCAAAATCATAGGCTAGTGCTTTGTTACTTAAGAGACCCTATCAAAATCATAGGTTAATGATTTGTTACTTAAGAGACCCTATCAAAATCATAGGTTAATGATGTTATTTAAGAGACCCCATCAAAATCATAGGTTAATGATGTTATTTAAGAGACCCTATCAAAATCATAGGTTAATGATTTGTTACTTAAGAGACCCTATCAAAATCATAGGTTAATGATGTTATTTAAGAGACCCTATCAAAATCATAGGTTAATGATTTGTTACTTAAGAGCCCCATCAAAATCATAGGTTAATGATTTGTTATTTAAGAGCCCCATCAAAATCATAGGGTAATGATGTTATTTAAGAGACCCTATCAAAACACAAAGGCGACCCTACTCAACAAGAACCAGGGCCTTAAATAGTATTATCAACAGCAACGCGCCTCGTTGGAATTATATCTGTTTACTTGAATAAGTAAAAGCACAATCGCACAAAGAACTCTAGCGAGATGTAGTTAGAGAAAGCCATACATTGAAATCCCATGTAAAGAATAATGCCAGACCAAGAGATAGTTATGATATTATTCAGTATATATTGTCATACATGTGCAACAAACATAGTGTCCCATGCGAGACTGAACCCAAAAGCACAAAAGAAACTGTTATGTTACGTTATGTTATATTATTTCATAACGCGCGCAGCTACTCCGAAGAGTGTCCCGGCGCAAACCAAGAGGAGTCAGCAAACTAACACTAGGCAAAAAGATAGGTTTTTAGATGTTTCTTAAAGGCCAAAGGGTCTTGGGTATTGCGAAGCGCAAAAGGAAGGGCATTTCATGCCTGAGCGGCTTTCACGGCAAGGGAGCAGTCGCCCAGCCTGTGACGAATGAAGCGGGGCACTTGTGCTAAAAGAAGTGCTGATGAGCGAAATTGTCTCAGCGGGACAGAAGGAAAACCGCTTCTGCAGATAGGCGGGACCATGACCATGGAGGGCACGATGGGCAATAACAAGGGATTTAAACTTAACCCGGTCGGCCACGGGAAGCCAGTGAAGTGAGCGTAGATGGTATCGCACACTACTCCTAATGGGAATTTCAAGGAGAAGCCTAGCGGCCGCATGCTTGGACAACCTGGAGTTTATTCAGTGAATATCCCGGGATGCCCACATACAGAGCATTGGCATAATCCAATTTAGAGAGAATCAGGGAGAATCAGAATCAATACAAAGGGCGAGGTGTACACAATAGGACACAACAAAAACGGATTTCCAAAGTTATATCAAACGACCCAAATTTGTATACACGTTTATTTCAATCAAACCATTTCATCAATAAAAGGGTTGGGTTACAATGTTTGTTTGGCACAGTTGACGCCGTTTCGACCCTCTTTAAGATATGGGTTCTCATCAGGATCATACAGTGTAAGGGACATCTGATGGTGGCGAAAGAAACCAAAAGTAGCGAACACCACCCCACGTGCTCAACAAAGCTAGAGTACTTACACGGGGAACTCAGGAGGGAACCCATATGGAGAGAATCCTGTTTGAGATAAATAGGACCTGCGTGCCCAATCGCCATTATTGATTGTTTATGTGAACGAAGTGACCCGATTAGGGCCACCCGGGTCAGTCGCGACCACCTTTCAGCCTTCCATACAAATGAAGAGTCGGTCAGACAGAAGAGAATACAAAACAAGTATATTTATTCCAGTACACTCGAGCGGAGTCCAGTCTGACCAGCCTCCGTGGATTGCTGCAGAGGGACTGACATCAGTAAGCATGGCGATACATTATGCACAATTCAGAACCAATGTAGACACGCCCTGGCTGGAAATTTCCAGTTGGAGGCAGCTAGACAAAGAAAGTACAGAAGGATGAGTTTCGATCCTGAGACCGGGCACACACTATCTCTACACCAAGGTCGTTCTGCCCGTGCCCACCGCTAGACTAGTGGGAGCAGGCCTCTATCTAGTGGGAAAGGTGTGGCTAATACGAACAGTGTATTCATTAGTACAGCAAGGCCCAACCTTGGAGAAACGAAAACTGTCACAGCTGCTTTCAGCAGAGACAGAGAGAAATTAGTTTCGATCATAACACAAAATGGCGGCCAAACATAAAATGGTGCTGCGAATGCTAACTTAAGACGTGCAATACATAAGCAGCACAGCTAAGACATTTTTATTCTAGCATATGTGCAGGAAGGTGTCCTAAAGGAATCATGATGGAATTCCAGGCTGCTTTGACCGGGCTCTCTGAGAGTGTCTCAGTGCAGGGCAGGCTCTGTGCTCTGAAGGAATAAAGAGGACAGAGCTATGGAAAAGGTGAGGGCGAGATGGCAGAGAGGTGGGTGGGTTGGTTGCCTATTATTTTTTTACATGTGAGATTGAGAGGAAAAGCCATGTTATGTACGCACCCTTTAATCCTCTTTGTAGCAGTTGAATGCAGGAGCTGATGATTTTGGGGGCACACGTAACATAAAATTATGCATGGGCCAAAAGTGAATAAAGGGCATGTTTTCCACTTTTGGATTCTGAGTGACATCATAGACATCTCAAGAGTTGCTCTTGTCTATTTGATGTCACTCAGCTCGTTTTGGGTTCAAAGCTCCTAAAGAACTTTGAGCTTGAGCTAGAGCTAGAGCCAGGCATCTGGGCCGAGCCTAGCATCAGTCTTCATTGTCTCGCCCTCCTCCAGCACCTACACAGCCAGAACCCTCGCCCGCCTCCAGCACCTACACCACCAGAACCCTCACCTGCCTCCAGCACCTACACAGCCAGAACCCTCGCCCGCCTCCAGCACCTACACCACCAGAACCCTCACCTGCCTCCAGCACCTACACTGCTAGAACCCTCACCCACCTCCAGCACCTACTGCCCACCTCCAGCACCTACACCGCCAGAACCCTCGCCCACCACAAACACCTACACCGCCAGAACCCTCACCAACCTCCAGCACCTACACTGCCAGAACCCTCGCCTGCCTCCTGCACCTACACTGCTAGAACCCTCACCCACCTCCACACCTACTGCCCACCTCCAGCAACTACACCGCCAGAACCCTCACCAACCTCCAGCACCTACACCACCAGAACGCTCACCCACTTCCAGCACCTACACTGCTAGAATCCTCGCCTGCCTCCAGCACCTACACTGCTAGAACCCTCACCCACCTGCAGCACCTACTGCCCACCTCCAGCACCTACACCGCCAGAACCCTCACCAACCTCCAGCACCTACACCACCAGAACGCTCACCCACTTCCAGCACCTACACTGCCAGATCCCTCACCCACTTCCAACACCTCCACCGCCAGAACCCTCAATGACCTCCAGCACCTACACTGCCAGAACCCTCACCCGCCTCCAGCACCTACACCGCCAGAACCCTCGCCCACCTCCAACACCTACACTGCCAGATCCCTCACCCACTTCCAACACCTCCACTGCCAGAACCCTCAATGACCTCCAGCACCTACACTGCCAGAACCCTCACCCGCCTCCAGCACCTACACTGCTAGAACCCTCACCCACCTCCAGCACCTACTGCCCACCTCCAGCACCTACACCGCCAGAACCCTCACCGACCTCCAGCACCTACACTGCCAGAATCCTCGCCCACCTCCAACACCTACACCACCAGAACCCTCACCTGCCTCCAGCACCTACACTGCTAGAACCCTCACCCACCTCCAGCACCTACTGCACACCTCCAGCACCTACACCGCCAGAACCCTCGCCCACCACAAACACCTACACCGCCAGAACCCTCACCAACCTCCAGCACCTACACTGCCAGAACCCTTACTTGCCTCCAGCCCCTACACTGCTAGAACCCTCGCCTGCATCCAGCACCTAAACCACCAGAACCCTCACCTGCCTCCAACACCTACACCACCAGAACCCTCGCCTGCCTCCAGCACCTACACCGCCAGAACCTTCACCTGCCTCCAGCACCTAAACCACCAGAACCCTCACCTGCCTCCAGCACCTACACCACCAGAACCCTCGCCTGCCTCCAGCACCTACACCACCAGAACCCTCACCTGCCTCCAGAACCTACACTGCTAGAACACTCACCCACCTCCAGCACCTACTGCCCACCTCCAGCACCTACACTGCCAGAACACTCACAAACCACAAACCCCTACACCGCCAGAACCCTCACCAACCTCCAGCACCTACACTGCCAGAACCCTCACTTGCCTCCAGCCCCTACACTGCCAGAACCATCGCCTGCCTCCTGCACCTACACTGCTAGAACCCTCACCCACCTCCAGCACCTACTGCCCACCTCCAGCAACTACACCGCCAGAACCCTCACCCACCTCCAACACCTACACCGCCAGAATCCTTGCCTGCCTCCAGCACCTACACTGCTAGAACCCTCACCCACCTCCAGCACCTACTGCCCACCTCCAGCACCTACACCGCCAGAACCCTCACCAACCTCCAGCACCTATACCACCAGAACGCTCACCCGCTTCCAGCACCTACACCGCCAAAACCCTCACCTTCCTCCAGCACCTCCACCGCCAGGACCCTCGCCTGCCTCCAGCACCTCCACTGCCAGAACCCTTGCCTGCCTCCAGCTACTTCACCGCCAGAACCCTCGCCTGCCTCCAGCACCTACACTGCTAGAACACTCACCCACCTCCAGCACCTACTGCCCACCTCCAGCACCTACACTGCCAGAACACTCACAAACCACAAACCCCTACACCGCCAGAACCCTCACCAACCTCCAGCACCTACACTGCCAGAACCCTCACTTGCCTCCAGCCCCTACACTGCCAGAACCATCGCCTGCCTCCTGCACCTACACTGCTAGAACCCTCACCCACCTCCAGCACCTACTGCCCACCTCCAGCACCTCCACCGCCAGAACCCTCGCCTGCCTCCAGCACCTACACCACCAGAACCATCAACTACCTCCAGCACCTCCACCGCCAGAACCCTGGCCTTCCTCCAGCACCTACACCGCCAGAACCCTCACCAACCTCCAGCACCTACACCGCTAGAAACCTCACCCGCCTCCAGCACCTCCACTGCCAGAACCCTTGCCTGCCTCCAGCACCTCCACCACCAGAACCCTCGCCTGCCTTCAGCACCTACAGTGCAAGAACCCTTGCGTGCCTCTAGCACCTCCACCGCCAGAACCCTCGTGTGCCTCCAGCGCCTCCACCGCCAGAACCCTCGTGTGCCTCCAGCACCTCCACCACAATAACCCTCGCCGCCTCCAGCACCTACACTGCCAGAACCCTCACCCCCCTCCAGCACCTCCACTGCCAGAACCCTCACCAACCTCCAGTACCTACACCGCCAGAACCCTCACCCGCCTCCAGCACCTCCACCGCCAGAACCCTTGCCTGCCTCCAGCACCTCCACCGCCAGAACCCTCACCCGCCCCCAGCACCTACACTGCCAAAGCATCACCTGCCTCCAGCACCTACACCACCAGAACCCTCGCCTGCCTCCAGCACCTACACCGCCAGAACCCTCACCTGCCTCCAGCACCTATACCACCAGAACCCTCGCCCACCTCCAGCACCTACACTGCCAGAACCCTCGCCTGCCTCCAGCACCTAAACCACCAGAACCCTCACCAACCTCCAGCACCTACACCGCCAGAACCCTTGCCTGCCTCCAGCACCTACACCGCCAGAACGCTCGCCCACCTCCAGCACCTACACCGCCAGAACCCTCGCCCACCTCCAGCACCTACACCACCAGAACCCTCGTCCGCCTCCAGCACCTACACTGCCAGAACCCTCGCCTGCCTCCAGCACCTACACTGCCAGAACCCTCGGTTGCCTCCAGCACCTACACTGCCAGAATCCTTGCCTGCCTCCAGCACCTACACCGCCAGAACCCTCACCCACCTTCAGCACCTACACCACCAGAACCCTTGCCTGCTTCCAACACCTCCACTGCCAGAACCCTCGCCTGCCTCCAGCACCTACACCGCCAGATCCCTCGCCTGCCTCCAGCACCTACACTGCTAGAACCCTCACCCACCTCCAGCACCTACACCGCCAGAACCCTCACTTGTCTCCAGCACCTACACCGCCAGAACCCTTGCCTGCCTCCAGCACCTACACCGCAAGAACCCTTGCCCACCTCCAGCACCTACAGTGCCAGAACCCTTGCCTGCCTCCAGCACCTACACCACCAGAACCCTCACCCACCTCGAGCACCTACACCGCCAGAACCCTCACACGCCTCCAGCACCTACACTGCAAGAACCCTCACCTGCTTCCAGCACCTACACTGCCAGAACCCTCGCCCACCTCCAACACCTACACTGCCAGAACCCTCGCCTGCCTCCAGCACCTACACTGCTAGAATCCTCATCCACCTCCAGCACCTATACCGCCAGAACCCTCACCAACCTCTAGCACCTACACCACCAGAACACTCACCCGCCTCCAGCACCTTCACCGCCAGAACCTTCGCCCACCTCAACACCTACACTGCCAGAACCCTTGCCCACCTCCAGCACCTACACCGCCAGAACCCACACCGACCTCCAGCACCTACACCGCCAGAACCCTCACCCGCCTACAGCACCTACACCGCCAGAACCCTCGCCCACCTCCAACACCTACACTGCCAGGACCCTCGCCCACCTCCAGCACCTACACCGCCAGAACCCTCACCTGCCTCCAGCACCTACACCGCCAGAACCCTCACCCGCCTCCAGCACCTACACCGCCAGAACCCTCACTTGCCTTCAGCACCTACACTGCCAGAACCCTCACCCGGCTCCAGCACCTCCACCGACAGAACCCTCGCCTGCCTCCAGCACCTCCACCGCCAGAACCCTCGCCTGCCTCCAGCACCTCCACTGCCAGAACCCTCGCCTGCCTCCAGCTACTCCACCGCCAGAACCCTAGCCTGCCTCCAGCACCTCCACCGCCAGAACCCTCGCCTGCCTCCAGCACCTACACCGCCAGAACCCTCACCTACTTCCAGCACCTGCACCGCCAGAAGCCTCACCTTCCTCCAGGACCTACACCGCCAGAACCCTCACCAACCTGCAGCACCTACACCGCTAGAAACCTCACCCGCCTCCAGCACCTCCACTGCCAGAACCCTTGCCTGCCTCCAGCACTTCCACCGCCAGAACCCTTGCCTGCCTCCAGCACCTACACTGCAAGAACCCTCGCGTGCCTCTAGCACCTCCACTGCCAGAACCCTTGCGTGCCTCCAGCACCTCCACCGTTAGAACCCTCGCCCGCCTCCAGCACCTACACCGCCAGAACCCTCTCCCACCTCCAGCACCACCACTGCCAGAACCCTAACCAACCTCCAGTACCTACACCACCATAACCCTCACCTGCCTCCAGCACCTCCACCGCCAGAACCCTCGCCTGCCTCCAGCACCTCCACCACCAGAACACTCACCCGCCTCCAGCACCTACACTGCCAAAGCATCACCTGCCTCCAGCACCTACACCGCCAGAACCCTCAACTGCCTCCAGCACCTACACCGCCAGAACCCTCACCTGCCTCCAGCACCTACACCACCAGAACCCTCGCCCACCTCCAGCACCTACACCGCCAGAACCCTCGCCTGCCTCCAGCACCTACACCACCAGAACCCTCACCCGCCTCCAGCACCTACTGCCCACCTCTAGCACCTACACCGCCAGAACCCTCACCAACCTCCAGCACCTACAACTCCAGAACCCTTGCCTGCCTCCTACACCCCCACTGCCAGAACCCTCGCCTGCCTCTAGCACCTACACCGCCAGACCCCTCACCTGCCTCCAGCACCTACACTGCTAGAACCCTCACCCACCTCCAGCACCTACACCACCAGAACCCTCACTTGCCTCCAGCACCTACACCGCCAGAACTCTCGCCTAGCCTCCAGCACCTACACCGCCAGAACCCTTGCCCACCTCCAGAACCTACAGTGCCAGAACCCTCGCCTGCTTCCAGCACCTACACCACCAGAACCCTCACCCACCTCCAGCACCTACACCGCCAGAATCCTCGCCCGCCTCCAGCACCTACACTGCAAGAATCCTCGCCTGCTTCCAGCACCTACACCGCCAGAACCCTTGTCCGCCTCCAGCACCTACACCACCAGAACCCTCGCCCGCCTCCAGCACCTACCGCCCACCTCCAGCACCTACACTGCCAGAACCCTCGCCCACCTCCATCACCTACCGCCCACCTCCAGCACCTACACTACCAGAACCGTCTGGGTCTTTGTGCTGCCCCAGTAACCCTCCTTGGTGTAGTGTGGAGAAGATGTAGAGGCATTGGCCTGACTGTAGAGTAAACACACTTCTCTTTAGACTCAATGTATCAAAGACAGGCGACATTCTCTCGTCCGGTTTGGTCAACAATGGAGACATTTCATCTGGAGCTGCCCTGTGCTCACTCATGTGTTCATTCATGTGTCCATTCATGTGCTCACTCACGTGTCATTCATGTGCTCACTCATGTGTTCATTCATGTGTTCATTCATGTGTTCATTCATGTGCTCACTCACGTGTCATTCATGTGCTCACTCATGTGTTCATTCATGTGCTCACTCACATGTCATTCATGTGTTCATTCATGTGCTCACTCGCGTGTCATTCATGTGTTTATTCATGTGCTCACTCACGTGTCATTCATGTGTTCATTCATGTGTTCATTCATGTGTTCACTCGCGTGTCATTCATGTGTTTATTCATGTGCTCACTCACGTGTCATGCATGTGTTCATTCATGTGTTCACTCATGTGTTCATTCATGTGCTCACTCCTGCTCGCACCCGCTCTTGCTCCTTCAAGTCCCTCTCACACTTTTGGGCCAGACCTTACCTGGAGCCATCTTAATCTGCACCAGCGAGCTTTGGAGGACGGAAATGTGATTAGAGGGACAGAAAAAAATGTCTTTTTGAGAATAATAGGCAGATGAGAAGGCAGCGTTTACAAAACGAGGGGAGGTGCCTGGGGTGTCCCCAGAGACACCCCGAGCCAGCCCCTCTTTCTAGCCTCTGAGGACCCCCGCAGTGAGGTCTGACTCATTTTGTTTCAAAGATCTTTGAAAGTCCCCGAGCTTTGTTTGCAGAAGCTTGAGATGGCATCAGATGGCGGCGCGGGCCCCTGTGTCCACACACGCACTCTGGGGCACTCGGCTGGCCCTCCAGGAGGCATCACGGGCCCCTGTGTCCACACACGCACTCTGGGGCACTCGGCTGGCCCTCCAGGAGGCATCGCGGGCCCCTGTGTCCACACACGCACTCTGAGGCACTCGGCTGGCCCTCCAGGAGGCATCGCGGGCCCCTGTGTCCACACAGTGCACTCTGGGGCACTCGGCTGGCCCTCCAGGAGGCTTAGCGGGCCCCTGTGTCCACACACGCACTCTGGGGCACTCGGCTGGCCCTCCAGGAGGCATCACGGGCCCCTGTGTCCACACACGCACTCTGGGGCACTCGGCTGGCCCTCCAGGAGGCATCGCGGGCCCCTGTGTCCACACACGCACTCTGAGGCACTCGGCTGGCCCTCCAGGAGGCATCGCGGGCCCCTGTGTCCACACAGTGCACTCTGGGGCACTCGGCTGGCCCTCCAGGAGGCATAGCGGGCCCCTGTGTCCACACACGCACTCTGGGGCACTTGGCTGGCCCTCCAGGAGGCATCGCGGGCCCCTGTGTCCACACAGTGCACTCTGGGGCACTCGGCTGGCCCTCCAGGAGGCATCGTGGGCCCCTGTGTCCACACACGCACTCTGGGGCACTCGGCTGGCCCTCCAGGAGGCATCGCGGGCCCCTGTGTCCACACAGTGCACTCTGGGGCACTCGGCTGGCCTTCCAGGAGGCATCGCGGGCCCCTGTGTCCACACAGTGCACTCTGGGGCACTCGGCTGGCCCTCCAGGAGGCATCGCGGGCCCCTGTGTCCACACACGCACTCTGGGGCACTCGGCTGGCCCACCAGGAGGCATCGCGGGCCCCTGTGTCCACAAACGCACTCTGGGGCACTCGGCTGGCCCTCCAGGAGGCATCGCGGGCCCCTGTGTCCACACAGTGCACTCTGGGGCACTCGGCTGGCCCTCCAGGAGGCATCGCGGGCCCCTGTGTCCACACACGCACTCTGGGGCACTCGGCTGGCCCTCCAGGAGGCATCGCGGGCCCCTGTGTCCACACAGTGCACTCCTGGGGCACTCGGCTGGCCCTCCAGGAGGCATCGCGGGCCCCTGTGTCCACACACGCACTCTGGGGCACTCGGCTGGCCCTCCAGGAGGCATCGCGGGCCCCTGTGTCCACACACGCACTCTGGGGCACTCGGCTGGCCCTCCAGGAGGCATCGCGGGCCCCTGTGTCCACACACGCACTCTGGGGCACTCGGCTGGCCCTCCAGGAGGCATCGCGGGCCCCTGTGTCCACACACGCACTCTGGGGCACTCGGCTGGCCCTCCAGGAGGCATCGCGGGCCCCTGTGTCCACACAGTGCACTCTGGGGCACTCAGCTGGCCCTCCAGGAGGCATCGCGGGCCCCTGTGTCCACACACGCACTCTGGGGCACTCGGCTGGCCCTCCAGGAGGCATTGCGGGCCCCTGTGTCCACACAGTGCACTCTGGGGCACTCGGCTGGCCCTCCAGGAGGCATCGCGGGCCCCTGTGTCCACACACGCACTCTGGGGCACTCGGCTGGCCCTCCAGGAGGCATCGCGGGCCCCTGTGTCCACACAGTGCACTTTGGGGCACTCGGCTGGCCCTCCAGGAGGCATCGCGGGCCCCTGTGTCCACACACGCACTCTGGGGCACTCGGCTGGCCCTCCAGGAGGCTACTCGAGTTAAGAGTTTTCTTTCAGGGATGGGAAACGCTCTTGCTGTCAGCAGACTGTGACGGATGGCTGCTGTGCCTGGAGCCAGGCCCTTGTACTGCGCCCGAAGCACACTGACCTGTGCGGAGGGCAGCAGAAAGCGCTTCATTCGGGCTGTATTTACTAAAATGTCTCGCAGCGAGCAGCCAAGGTCGTGGTGTGCGCTGTATGGAGCTCTTACAGTGACCACAACGCACGTCTCTCCTGACACTGACCCCAAACTTCACAGAAGTGAGCATACGGAATCTGGTTTGCTTTGTGTGCGGTACCATAACTAAAACACTGTCAAAAACATGTGGAGCCACACTTCAGTAGGAAAAGACACGCTAGCAGCACAGACATGTATAAAGTCAGTGGTGGCCCTTGCGGGCAGTATCTGTCGCACACGCAGCACCTGTACAAGGCTTCACAGACATCACCCCAGCCCCTGGGCCGAGGGTGGGCTCCGCAGACCTGTACAAGGCTTCACAGACATCACCCCAGCCCCTGGGCCGAGGGTGGGCTCCGCAGACCTGTACAAGGCTTCACAGACATCACCCCAGCCCCTGGGCCGAGGGGGGCTCCGCAGACCTGTACAAGGCTTCACAGACATCACCCCAGCCCCTGGGCCGAGGGGGGGCTACGCAGACCTGTACAAGGCTTCACAGACATCACCCCAGCCCCTGGGCCGAGGGGGGGCTCCGGAGACCTGTACAATGCTTCACAGACATCACCCCAGCCCCTGGGCCGAGGGGTCTCCGCAGACCTGTACAAGGCTTCACAGACATCACATCAGCCCCTGGGCCGAGGGTGGGCTCCGCAGACCTGTACAAGGCTTCACAGACATCACCCCAGCCCCTGGGCTGAGGGTGGGCTCCGCAGACCTGTACAAGGCTTCACAGACATCACCCCAGCCCCTGGGCTGAGGGGGTGCTCCGCAGACCTGTACAAGGCTTCACAGACATCACCCCAGCCCCTGGGCCGAGGGGGCGCTCCGCAGACCTGTACAAGGCTTCACAGACATCACCCCAGCCCCTGGGCCGAGGGGGGGCTACGCAGACCTGTACAAGGCTTTACAGACATCACCCCAGCCCCTGGGCCGAGGGGGGGCTCCGGAGACCTGTACAATGCTTCACAGACATCACCCCAGCCCCTGGGCCGAGGGGTCTCCGCAGACCTGTACAAGGCTTCACAGACATCACCCCAGCCCCTGGGCCGAGGGGGGGGGCTCCGCAGACCTGTACAAGGCTTCACAGACATCACCCCAGCCCCGGGGCCGAGGGTGGGCTCCGCAGACCTGTACAAGGCTTCACAGACATCACCCCAGCCCCTGGGCTGAGGGGGGCTCCGCAGACCTGTACAAGACTTCACAGACATCACATCAGCCCCTGGGCCGAGGGGGGCTCCGCAGACCTGTACAATGCTTCACAGACATCACCCCATCCCCTGGGCCGAGGGGGGGCTCCGGAGACCTGTACAAGGCTTCACAGACATCACCCCAGCCCCTGGGCCGAAGGTGGGCTCCGCAGACCTGTACAAGGCTTCACAGACATCACCCCATCCCCTTGGCCGAGGGGGGGCTCCGGAGACCTGTACAAGGCTTCACAGACATCACCCCAGCCCCTGGGCCGAGGGTGGGCTCCGCAGACCTGTACAAGGCTTCACAGACATCACCCCATCCCCTTGGCCGAGGGGGGGCTCCGGAGACCTGTACACGGCTTCACAGACATCACCCCAGCCCCTGGGCCGAGGGGAGGCTCCGGAGACCTGTACAAGGCTTCACAGACATCACCCCAGCCCCTGGGCCGAGGGGGGCTCTGCAGACCTGTACAAGGCTTCACAGACATGACCCCAGCCCCTGGGCCGAGGGTGGGCTCCGGAGACCTGTACAAGGCTTCACAGACATCACCCCAGCCCCTGGGCCGAGGGTGGGCTCCGCAGACCTGTACAAGGCTTCACAGACATCACCCCAGCCCCTGGGCCGAGGGGGGCTCCACAGATCTGTACAAGGCTTCACAGACATCACCCCAGCCCCTGGGCCGAGGGGGGGCTCCGCAGACCTGTACAAGGCTTCACAGACATCACCCCAGCCCCTGGGCCGAGGGGGTGCTCCGCAGACCTGTACAAGGCTTCACAGACATCACCCCAGCCCCTGGGCTGAGGGGGGGGGGGCTACGCAGACCTGTACAAGGCTTCACAGATATCACCCCAGCCCCTGGGATGAGGGGGGGCTCCGCAGACCTGTACAAGGCTTCACAGACATCACCCCAGCCCCTGGGCCGAGGGGGGGCTCCGCAGACCTGTACAAGGCTTCACAGACATCACCCCAGCCCCTGGGCCGAGGGGGGGCTCCGCAGACCTGTACAAGGCTTCACAGACATCACCCCAGCCCCTGGGCCGAGGGGGGCTCTGCAGACCTGTACAAGGCTTCACAGACATCACCCCAGCCCCTGGGCCGAGGGGGGGGGCTCTGCAGGCCTGTACACGGCTTCACAGACATCACCCCAGCCCCTGGGCCAAGGGGGGCTCGGCAGACCTGTGCCTCCACTTGGCTTTTCCTGTCTCAATGTCTCTTTAGACGCACCCTGCTGTCTCACTCTCTGCTCGCTTTGTTCTGGTAAACAGGGTCTTATTAGAATGCTAGTCTGTTTTTCCAAGGAGTGTTAATATTGCCCATAAGAAAGAAGGCAGAACATTTTTATTTTGCATTTCACAAATCTGCCAAGTGGCACTATGACTTGCCATCAACAATGTTTGTCTTTTCAGCCAGCAGCCTGTGCCATTGTGGGGTTGTAGCTTTGCTTTAAGACTTTCACTATGGGTTCAAAATGTCAGCTTGAAAACTGATGCTGGCTAACATGCCAGCACTGACAAAGATGTTATATATCACAGGCAGCTTTTTGTCAGTTATGTTTTTAAATGGTACAATACAGTTTAGAAGATTCCAAAAACTGTTTGTTTTAAAAGAAAACTCTGCTTACATATTTTGTGAAAGGTCACTCTTTCCTTCTGATCAAGCTTTAAAACAAGCATTTGCAATGCAAATAGTTTTGTCTGTTGTCTAGTTTGTGTAGTGGAACGTTTTGTTCTAACCCTCGCAACACAAGAAATGTACAATATGAACAGCACAACATTCCCTAAAACAAAGAAAGATTAAAGGACATGTGACAATAACAGAAGGAACAACACAGGATTCTCTCACACATACATGACAGGCACAATCCATAAAGGAAACACACTAAAAGAGGAAGTGAGAGGAGTTAAAGGATTGGGGTGTGCTCTCTGTAACCAGAGATAAGCATATGAAAAATACAGAACTCCAGGATGAAACAGCCAAACCTCTCATGGGAAGAAACAGCACAAGCTTCCCTCTGTCAGAGGACAGGTACAGCCAGGGCAGCAGCGCAAGCTTTTCCCATCACAAGATCCATACAAAATGGGCCCCGGAAGTGCAGGCTTTGCTTCCTCACAGAACAGGTGCAGGATGGCAGTAGCAAAGCAAGCTTCCCTCACATGTATAATCCTTGATTCCGTGCAGAACAGATCCTGCAGTGCAGACTAGTGCAAGCTTTAGTCACTAACAGAACATTTATAGTTAAGGTGTGACCAACATGTAAGTTGCAATCAGACAGGGCCAGTTCTAGGGTGGTGCGACCGGTGCCAGCGCACCGGGTGCTGACTTCGATTGGGGCGCCCTGTTTGCAAGTATATTATGGTTTTAAAAGCACTTGCTGCCCCGTTCCTGGCCTCCAGCAATTTCAAGGCAACAATAAAAATGTCAAGATAACTCCAATGATTAATGTTCTTCCTGGAGAGAGATCGGAGTTCTGTGTAGTTGAGGTTTTGACTCACGATAAAGTAGGGACGAGGGTTAATGTGCCTGCTGCAAAGAACGTGTACCATGAAGGTCACAGAGTGCATAAAATGTAAATTGGTCAGTGGGTTACTGCGTTTGTCAGAGATCCTGGGGCTTATTTACAAGCCCCTTGCGCTGCCGGTGCGCCACTTTTTCCCATGTTAAAAGTGACGCACCGGCGGCGCAAGGGGCTTGTAAATAAGCCCCCCTTTTGTTACTTGCAGTTTATAGGTTGAAATTCTAACAAAGAACAGTGAGATATTAACTGTCATCAAAGAACTGCATGCAAACTGCAAGGTATAGATGAGAGAGCTATGATGTTTCCCCCGTCTTTCATTGAGCTAATGTTGCAAAAAGGCTTCATTTGGGTGGAAATCAGTTATTATTATTATTAAAGAGAACACCCAATCATTGTGTTACATTTTAAATTCTGAGTTTGTGCTTCTCCAGACCAAGCACTCCTAAACTATCCTGCCTACCAGAATGGATGACAAGTGACTCCTACACCTTGTAGTCCTCTGTCTCAGGCACCGTGTCCTATAGACTGATTTACAGATGGATGATTGACTGTCTCTGATGTAAAGTGCTCTGACACCCTCACTGGTATTAGCAGCGCTATAAAATAAATGAAATGCACCTGAGAGAGAGAAGTTATGGAGATTGAGGGGCGCTGTTGAAGAGAGGTAGTGAGGGAATTCATGGTGGAGGTGGTCATTGGGGGGCGTCAACAAACATTGTCGCACTGGGTGCCACCAGCGCTGAAGCCAGCCCTGCACACAGATCTCCAGAGCAGGAGGAACGTGTCATTGGACGAGTGAGTGAATATGTGACGTCTGTTCTCGCTTGGGTGATATTCCACTTCAGCATCCTGAGAGTTCTGCTGCTGTCACCTGGAGATCTATTGTTTGTGTTGAATCTTTGGTTTTCCAAGTATTGAGCGGTGGCCGTTACCTAACAGGTCATTGGTTTTAGAGCAGTCCAGTCACAGCCTAAAGAACTATGCCCTAGAGAGGCGTCAGGTGCCAACCTCTCTCTAAAGGGTTTCAATGCGTGGGCACCGGGAGCTGCGTGAACTCAGCCTCGGTGCTGCTCCTGTGGAGGGCAACCACTGGACGAAGTCACCGAGCTTAAATATATACATCTTTCTTAAACACGCAGGGGTTTATTTACAAGCCCCTTGCGCCACTTTTGCGTCACGTTTCCCATGTTAAAAGTGACGCAAAAGTGGCGCAAGGGGCTTGTAAATCTGCCCCCAGTACATCTGTTCTCCTGTAAGAGTCCCTCTCTCAGTGTGTGTCGAGGCCGGGTTTGGCATTCATCTCTTTTATTCTTTATTGAGGACTCAGAGCTTATACAGCCCCAAAACAACGATACATTCATGGGGTATCTGTGAGAAACGGCCTCTGTTTGCATCACCCTGCTTTTGCAGACTGAGGCTGCTGGCTTTTAACTCTGCGTTTTGGGATGCTGCTGGCCAGGCCTCAGCGCATGCGCCCTGGTCCCTAAAACATGAGAACATTGGCTAATCCCCAATTGGTTTGTTTAACTTTCAATAAGGCGCAAATTATGGTGCAAGAACATACACCAAAGGTATAGAAATATACATTTCACCAGTGGACCGCTGCACCTATTGACCCATCCGGTGGACTGACCAGGAAACATGGCTTGTGTAGTCTGACTCCTGCAGCTTTAAAACCTGCAGCCAGACCTGTCCAAATGTACCTTTTGACAGGAGGGAAACCTTACTTTCAAATATTGAGGAAGTCACTCCTAAGGACACTTTGTAGCCCACAAAGAAGGGTGCCTGGTATTTAAAAGTAGAACATGTAAGGATTTAGGGGCATATTTTCTTATCTTTCACGCAACACAGAGCAGCAACCAAAGTGGGCCTGTGTGAAAGGGAGCGAGCAGAAATACTCCATATGTTTGCAAAACTATGGAGCATTTCTACTCTGTCCTAGCACTGGTGCACTGTCTGCTGCCTGGCTCCAACGCAGTCACCGTTGCACGACAGGCAGGATAGTTTTTGTGCAGGATGGGGCACCTTCTTGCACAAAAACAACCCTTAGAGGCGTTTTCCTATTTCTATATGTTCTGCAGAATACAACACACTTGGAAAGAGGAAATAATGAGATGAAATAAAGATATTTATCCTTGTTACACCTCACTGGAGAAGGCACAGCATTTTAACGTATTCCTAGGTTAACTATATTTTGTCAATCTGGGAGTGCGCCCAAATCCATGGGTGAAATCTTGGGAATGCCCAGGCTCCACCCATTGAACGCCTCCCTAGTGGAAATGTAATGTAACTCAGCGCAAGCACCTACGCTGCTTTACATTTCCATACATTTTATTTCAAAGAACTTTTTTTCGGCTTAAGCCATAAAAGAGAGCAAATAAATCAATACAGATCATACTTAAGCACAATAAAGTTAACAGGAGAATCAATACCCAAATATCCGTGTCCTTAATTGCAAAGTCGATAAGTCACTACAATAAAATTATTGATACAAATTTCACACTATGTTATAGAATAAAACCGTTATAAAAATACTATAAAAATAATACACTAATCAAAACTTTAAAATCACTTAGCAGCAACAACAGCCCCCCTTTTTTCTCACATCAACACCAAGAATTTTGCAGCTGCGCATACATACAAGGGAGGTGGATCAGTACATAGCATTCTATACAAAGCCTCACATGAAAACACAAATCATGCCTTGTGCGGCTTTGTAATTCCCAAATAAGCCTTTGTTTTGCCCTGTCATGCCTTGCATGACACAAAGGTGATGGAAAAACTTAGGGCCTAATTACGAGTTTGGCAGGCCATAGGACCGCTAAACCCGTGGTGGCGTGGCGGCTACAGCCGCACTGCCGGTCTGACCACCGTATCACAACTTCAGCGGTCGGACCGCCATGGGACCGCCGCAACCACTGGGGTCCGCGATCCTTCAGTGGTAGCACGGCGGTCTGGGGCAGCAATATGCTGGCGGTGCCACTGCAGCACTGCCAAGCATATTAGGACTTTACTGACCTCCACACTTTTCATGGCAGTGATCCTGCCATGATAAGTGTGGCAGTCAGGAAAGTACTGGTGCCCCTGTGCATGGAGGTGCATTCAGGGGGGTCACATGGTGTGCCCCCCTGTGTGCTTGCACCACAGTTCCTGCATGGCATGGACTGCACAGTCCATGCTGTGCAGGAACTTGCTTTGACGCTCCCTCGGTGCTGCAGTTCAAAGGCTTATGAGCCTTAGAACTGCACCGCCATAGGACCGCTAAAGCACCACCCGCCATACCACGAGGAAACTGATAATCTGGCGGGCGAGTGACGGTCGAGTTTGGCGGTGTGGGAGCAGAGCGCTGGCGTGGCGGCCCGCTCCCACACTGACAAACTCGGAATCAGTCTCTTAGTAAATCTAGGCCTTAATGTTTTCATGTTCCTATAGTGACTATCCCCTAAAAATAAATTCCACAGTTAGGGCTGTAGATAGTTCTATGAAGAAAAAGCTAAACTACAGCTAGTATGTTAATTGTATATAGATGGTTTTGAGTAAGCTGCATAGATGGTTTAATCACTGTTTTTAATACATAAAAATCTAATTCAGCGGTGAACTTGGATTTTTGATACATATTATTATTATGATTGAATTCCTGTATAGCACGTAGCTACCCACAAGGTATCCCAGCGCTTTGAGTGCAGGTGGGACAACTTAGAAATTGAAGCTAAAGTAACCAGGCAAGCTGATTTTATGCATAAAGGAGAGCGCCTTGATATTGATCCGCTTGTCCACTGTGAGCCAGTGAAGGTCGCAGAGGAGGCCGGATACAGAGGAGTATTTGGGAAGCCGGAACAGAAGACTGGCGGCAGAGTTCCGGGCCACTTGGAGGCATCTTATCACAGCCTTATCTGCCCCTAAATACAGGATGTTGCCATAATCTAGCCTTGATAGTATTATGGCTTGGATAACTGTCCTTTTGGCTACTTTAGCCACCAGTGGCTTCATGGACAGGGTGGAGTCTAGCCAGAAGCCAAGGTTCCCCACCTTATTGGTGGGTTCATGAAACGCTCCTGGCATAGCAGGGCCCCCAAAGCTGGGGATTCTTGTTCAATACCATTACCTCAGTCTTGTCACTATTTAATTTTAGAGTGTTGGTATTCATCAAGGTAGAGACAAGGCCGAGGCAGGAATTTAGATCTTCGGAGTTGACTTCCTGCTCGGACAACACAAAGACAATAATCTGTGGGTCGTCTGCGTAGAAGAACAGGGTGAGATCACAGCTTTCCACCAGGTCCACCAAAAGGTGGACGTAAATGATGAAAATCATAGTGCTAAGGGCTGATCCCTGCGGAATGCCCGAGGTGAGTGAGTGTGAGCCAGACACTGCATTCATCGAGAAGACCTGGAAAGTAAGATCCGCCATGAAGGAGGTCAGCCGTGCAAGCGCCGTACCTTAGAGACCCAGCTGAGTCAGTCTTTCAGCAAGAGGGTCATAAGACACGGTGTCAAAAGCCACGCTGAGATCCAATGAGATCAGCGCCGCGGTGCCACCCATATGCAGGAGCCGGTCTTAGATATTCCATGACTCCGAGAAGGGCAGATTTGGTGCTGTGCCCCACTCTAAAGCCTGACTGGGAGGAATGATGGGTATCCGGGGCCTCCACGAATGAGGTGAATTGGGTGTTAAAATGCTTCTCCAGTATCTTGGAGAGAATAGGCAGCAAAGAAATGGGTCTAAAATTGGACCAGTTTTTAGTTTTTATGTATTTATTTATTTTGATAGTTTTTTATAGCGCGAATATGCCCCTTGCGGGTATCAGAGTGCTTTACAAATTTACAGAGAGCAGAGCAATATTAACAATAATATCATATTTGAGGCAAATGCAGGACAACGGAGTATCCAGAAAAGGAGGGTATGCTTTACAATGCTCAAAGAGCAGAGTAGATAAACCAATAAAAACAAAAGTATCATAGTCAAGAAAACTGCAGGATCAAGCAGTGCCGAGAAATGGGAGTGTAATATCAGGACTGATAAGTTGAAAACACAATGCAGTCTCTAAGCCGTAGTCTTGAGAAAAAGTGAGGAATCGGGATGGGTATCTTAGGAGCAAGGGAAGAAATGTGTTCATAAGGAGCACCTTGACTTCTTTCTTGAAGGATACAGTTGAGGATTCATTCTGAATCCAAATTCTCAGTGCAATCCCAGAGAAAGTTTGGTTGTAAGTTTTTTTCTTCTGGAATCTCTGGGGTTTCAGAAGTAAGGTGTTAGAGCTTCTGGACGATCTGGAGCCACCAGAAAGTTCGAGCTTCTGAGCAAGATATCAAGGGGATTTAAAGTGGAGGGCTTTGTGTCTCTCGCAGGCAATTTTTCTTTTTTTATTAACTCTTTTTATTGCAAGCAGTATTGCAAAAATACAATGGCATGATATTAACACCAAAAGGTTCTTACATGCTTCTGACAAGAGATTGCGATGATACATTAAGCAAGCAAAGTCACACACAGTTAGACTGTACATTAATCAAGTGACACCTCTTCATCAAGGGCAGGGAGGGTAGGGAGCAGCGGGGGAGCACATATTGTACCACGATATTCGTTCCATTTCGCCCATAATTGAGCCCATTTCTTTGGACACCCCCTGGATACATAGACTGTTTTTTCTCGGAACATACACCAGTCCATATCTTGCTTCCACAAAGCCAGCGTTGGGGCCTCTGTCGCTCCCCACAATCTAGCAATATTGCTTTTAGCTATCATGTGCTCCAAAGTCACCCACAGCTTCTCCTTGCTGTTTAGATCTGTCGGCCCCCATATATTAAGTAGGCACCTTCTGCCCTCCAGATCGAGTTTGTGACCCATCACCTCCGTCATACATCCCAACACCCTCGTCCAGTAGTTGCGTATGATCTGGCAGTCCCTCAGAATGTGGAAGAACGATCCATCACCTCCACATTCTCTCTTACACCTTGCGTCCTCTCCATAGCCCATTCGGGCCAGGGCTGTTTGTGAGTAGTACGTTCTATGTAATATTTTCAACTGTACTAGTTTAAGTCTCGATGAGATTGCCACTTCCCGTGGAGACGCAAGGGCTTCCATCCAATCCTCATCGTCTAATTCTGACAGGTCTTCTGTCCACTTCTCTCTCAACTTTATCAGGGGATCTGTAGCGTTGTTAATCAATTTACGGTACGTGAGAGAGATTAACTTGGTGGCCATATAGCCATCAAGGAGCCTGTCTTCCAGCGGCGTTGCTTCAGGCAGAGTTTCTCCCTTTGGTATGTGCGCGTATAGGGCGTGTCTTACTTGACCATAGCGAAATTTTTCTGAGTCTGCCATAGCATATTCCTGCTGCAACACAGAGAACTCAATTACCTTTCCCCCTTTCCACATGTCCCCCACTCTTGACAGTCCTATCAGGTCCCACCTGTTGAATCCTCTAGAGTTCCTAAGGGTGCCTAATAAGTACGAATCCCACAGGGGGGTGGCTTGCGTAAGTTTCTTGTCCCAACCAAGGCTCTTGTGGGCCGTGTGCCAGACCTGGACTGAGTGCGCCGTTAGCCCGGTAAGGTTTAGTTTGGCTGGTTTAGAATAGAGCGCCTGTATGTAGGACCCTCCAGGCAGCAACCACCTATCCATTAAATATCCCGGGGCATTATGCGGACGGTAAATACCCTGGTTAATTGCGGCCAAGTGTGCCGCCCAATAGTACCTTTTGATATCCGGGAGTCCTATTCCCCCATCATACCAGCTCCGCACCAGTTTGGGAAGCGATATTCGAGGTGTACCTTCAGCCCACAATAGGGCTCTCTGTTCGCCTTCTATTGTAGCGAAGTAGGAAGCCAGGACCGGGGTGGGCGAATTGTGCAAAACGTATAAAAAGCGAGGAAGGGACATCATCTTAAAAAGAGCCGCTCTGCCCAGTAGGGAGAGCGGAAGGGTCTTCCAGTGCTCCACGTCACTCTGAAGCCGTCTCAATGGGGGCAAAAGGTTGCGTTCATAATACTGCTTGGTGTCTGTCGTGATGTAAATGCCGAGATACTGAAAGCCATCGATCGATTCCGTCACTGTACACCCCTCGGGCATAAGCGGGAACTTCCCCCTTAGCACATAAATCACTGACTTGGCCCAGTTGATTGCATAACCAGAGTACCTACAAAAGACAGTAAAAATATCGAGAACTCTATTGATCAAGGCCCGCGGCGATGCCAGGTACAAGAGGATGTCGTCGGCGTAGAGGGAGATACGATCCTCCCAGTCTTCCGACCATTTCAGCCCTCGCATTATTGGGTCCCTATGAAACCAGCTCGCTAGGGGCTCCAGTGCCAGGGCAAAAAGCAGCGGAGACAGGGGACATCCCTGCCGTGTCCCTCTTCCGAGGGCGAAGACATTTAATTTCCTGTTGTTCACAACCACTTGTGCCAGTGGTTCCGAATATAGGAGTTTTACCCACCCAATATATCCAGTTCCAGACCCCATCTTCTCCAGCACCGCAAAGAGATCGGGCCATTCGATTGTATCAAATGCCATGGCGGCGTCCAAGGACACCACCACCGCGTCTTCTCTGAGTGTATCTACTCTTCCGAGTACCCCTTGGAGATGGCGTAGATTCAGGGAGGAATTTCTAGATGGCATGAATCCCGACTGATCCGGATGGACCAGTTCGGAGATCACTCCGATCAACCGAGTAGCCAACAACTTGGCTAGGATCTTCACCTCAGCATTTAAGAGCGAGATAGGCCTGTATGAGGAGCATTGATCCCTTGGTTTACCCTCCTTATATAACCACCACTGTGGCCAGCCGTTGATCCTGGGGCAGTAGACCGACCTCTAAGCTTTCCTCGTACATAGCCTTGAGATAGGGGGCTATTTTGTCAGGTTTTAGTTTATAGAGTTCTATGAGGAGCCCATTGGGGCACATAGCTTTTCCTGACTGCAAATCTCTGATGGTTCGTGCTATTTCATCATGCATTAGCTTACTATCGAGGAAGTCCCGGTCTACTTCCGACAGTACTGACAGTCGAATGTCCTTTAATAAGACTCTTGACTCTTCTATTGGATAAACCGAGTGAGATTTGTATATCCGAGTGTAGTGTTTTGCGAACTCGTCTGCAACTAATTGCACATCAGTGATCGTCTCCCCTTCTGCAGTAGTGATTTCCATGACCAGGCGGTTGGCCTGCTCACGGCGGTGTAACCACGCAAGCAATTTGCTCGCTCTGTCCCCAAGCTCATATACCCTACCGAGTTTGTCCCTCTGCATTTCTTTAGCCCTGTCGGTCACCACACTTTTGTATTCTTCCTTCTTGAGGCTTAATTTATGCACAACTTCCGGATCCCCGGATGTCAAAAAGTCCCCTTCTAGTACTAGTATTTCACCTTCCAGCTGTAATATAGCGGCATTTCTCTCCTTTTTTGCCCCTGCTATTTGCGAGATTGCTTGTCCACGCACCACGGTCTTAAAAGCCTCCCAAAGTGTACAGGCGGATCCCACTGACCCCTCATTCTCCTGAAAATAATGCTCAATTGATGTAGTAAGATTGTGCTTTATATTAGGGTTGCGTAAATGCCACGGGTTTATGGGCGCCACCATACCCAGATGTACCCATATTGGAGAGTGATCAGAAATGCCCCTTGCCATGTGTCTGATTTCTGTTACCTGCCCCGCCTGATCTGCCGGCATGAGGATGTAGTCTATACGGGAGAGACTATTGTGTGCCCCGGAGTGGAATGTAAACTGGGAGTCCCTGGGATGGCAGATTCTCCATACATCAGCCAGTCCCGTTGCATCCAAGAAGGTGGACAGAATCAGATGAGCTGGACCCAAGTCCCTCGGGGGATAGCGGTCTCGCCTGCCACATACCACAGAATTAAGATCCCACCAATTATCAATTTACCATTTGGAAACTCTAGCATTGCACCTCCGAATTCGCGAATTGTAATGGCTTGTAAACCCGGGGGAACATAGACCGATACCAGAGTCAGTACTCTGCCCTCCCATCTTCCTGATACCGCCGCATATCTGCCCAATTCGTCCGTCCAGGTGCGATCCATGGACATCGGAAAGGACTTGCGAATCATTATGCCCACCCCTCGTGAACCCGAGGTAAATCCAGAATGTGTGACAAGTCGGTAACCGTACCTGTCCAATGCTTTACATTTGTTTCCTACCAGATGTGTCTCTGAAACAACACCACGTCTGGGGCGTGCCTTTTAACATGTTGTAAGACTATTCCCCACTTTAGTTTGTCGCCCAGACCATTTACATTCCAGGAAAGAAGTTTAAGCCTCTGCTCACCCATGAAGTCCTGTGCCACCCCCCCTCTCCCCCCGGCTCCCCCCCTGCCCCTCCCGGATCCCGCCCATTGACGCTTGCAAGCTCGTGATTTGTCACTCACTGTTATGCCGCTGTTGCATGCATGTATCGCCTGTGTACCATCTCTCTGAAGTCCGGCATTATATTGAACCTGCTGAAATCTCAAAGCAACTGACTGAACCCTAAATCCCCAACTTCCCCCCACCCTGCCTCCCCGCACTCTGGGCTTGAAACTGCCCATACCCCAATAGTGCAGAGTGCCCGTAGCCCTGGTTCCTAAACTAACTATAAACTCGGGGGGTGACAGAACCCTCCCACGACCACCCGCCCGCCACAACATACCCCTGACTGTGCATTAGAACGCAGTTACATATAGTGTAAGTCACTTAGCGTGTGTATTATTGTCGTGTGCCAATGAGTCTATTCCTCTGTGACCACCCAGGAGACGACGCTCGCTGTTCTGCCCAGTTCCCAGGAGCCAGTTCCATTTAGGATGAGGAGCCCTCCCTCATCTCGGATTATGTTCCTTCGCCGGCCTCCAACCCTCCAACCACTCCTGTGCCGCTTCTGGACTGTCGAAGAACCGCGTTTTATTGTCTGCCTCTACCCGCAGCTTGGCCGGAAACAGCATTGAATATCGGATTCCCTTATCTCTCAGTTGCTGTTTAATGTGCAGAAAGGTTCTTCTCTGTCTCTGCACCGCTATGGTGAAATCCGGAAAGAAGGATATCTCGCTGTTTTCGAATTTGAGGGGAGGGCTCACCCTAGCTGTTTGTAATATAATATCACGGTCTCTAAAATTCAGCAATCTCGCTAGAATCGGACGAGGGGGAGCCCCCGGCTTGGGTCTTCCCCCAGGTACTCTGTGCGCCCTTTCGACCGTAAAGTACTTTGAGAGGGTTTTTGGCCGGAGGTGATTCAATATTAAGTCCTCTACAAAGAGATCCACCGCCTGCCCCTCCGCTTTCTCGGGAACTCCAATAATTCTAACATTATTGCGGCGCGACCTGCCCTCATAATCGTCCAGTTGGGCTTCTGTACGCTTCTGAGCAACTTGCAGTTCTTTTATCTGCTGCCGCATTTGCTTAGAGTCATCACTTAACTCAGCGGTCACACATTCCATGGATTTTACTTTATCGCTTGTTTTCTGGAGGTCGGCTCTAAACAACATCATCTCGACCGCAATGGTATCCATTCTTTTTTCCATCGAGGAGCGTACCCCCGCGATGGCTGCCATTACATCTTTAAGGGTGGGTTCATCTGTAGTCGGAGTTTGCGTCGCCTCCCCCTCTCCTCGGTTTGCGGTGTCTGCCTCTCCCTGCTTATGCGTTGCATATTTATCTAACTTGGTTTGATGCGTGATCTTCTGTCCCTTGGTCCCAGACATCGCCAACCGAGGCGTCCGCTCTACAATGCTCGTTAAGTGGACACTTGACTGATGGTTCCCTACACCCTCCAACTGGCTGGTCAGTTGTTTCAAGACGTTGCTTATAGTGCCTCAACCTCCTGCACACCCTCTCGGCAAGTTGTGAGAAATCTGGTTCAGGGCACCCAGCATGAACGACGTGTTGAGCTGCTCATGGATTCACTGGCGCCCAGATGGACGTTCACGCACTCCACTTAATTGGCCACTGTGACCTTATGTTCCCAGTTGCGCCCAGTCGCTATGCGCCAGATCCGGCCTGTTCTTCAGCCCACGAGGTCGAGGTCCGCCTCAAGCCCGCTTCCCGGTCAGGGGGCCGTCACTCAGTCACTCTCCGCCCAGCCTGCCGCTACCACACTTATTTATGCACCGATGGTGGGATCGTCAATCAGGATTAGACAGTCTCTCCGGCACACCACTAGGGCATTTCCCGGGTCTTCTCTACTCACACCGTATTTTTCAGGCACAATGACTCCGCCTAACCTCCACCACCACCAGCTTCCAGGAGGGGAGGCTGATCCCAGCCCGATGCCACTCAGGGCCACACTCGAAGGATCCCGGCTGCGATGAAATGCGGGGCCACCGCGCCCCCGAGGCTGCGTACTTCCCCGCCCCTACGAGACGCCGCCGCCTCCAGCCCTGGGCTCCTCGGGTACGCCCAACGCCCGTGCCACATCCACTTGAGCACTTGCAAAAGATCTACGGAGTCTCACTCTTCCCACGTTGAGGCGAAGACGTCCCGCATAAGCAAGGGGCCGACACCCAGCCCCCTTTGTTCTTGCACCTGCAGCGGCCGCCCCACGCCGTTGTTTTCTGGCCCCACTGATCCGAGCACAGGCCGCTCCAGCGACTCCACTCTCCTTCAATTAATACCAGGAAGGGGGGTGGGGGATGGTGTCCCAACAGGTCCCGTCAGATGTCTAGCCTGCGTACCACCCGTGGAAAAAACGGGAGTCACCACTACGTCACTCAGTTTTTGGCCGCCTCTCGTGGAAGTCCCCGCCGGCTGATGCCAAACTTGAGCCCGGGGCTTCTCAGGCCCAGTCGGCACCCGGCTCAGCACTGCTGTTTTCTCACCCTCCGGGGCTTCGTTTCTCGCTCCGCGCTATGACGGAGGATCGCGCTATAACTCTTCTCTCTCCTGGGGTAAATTCGGATGAATTTGACGGATAATGCGGCGGGCTTAGGCCGCGGAAGGTAGGAGCCTCACTAACGTGTGGCCATTCCGAACGGCAACCAAGCCACGCCCCCCTTGCAGGCAATTTTTAGCTGGATTCTTGCTTTGTAAGGGAGCCAGTTGAGGGATTTCAGGTCAGGGGTGATGTGGTTGTTTCTTTTTGAGCTGGTGATGAGCTTTGCAGCAGAGTTGAGCGAGGCCCTTAGAGGAGCCAGTTTGGATGTGGGCAGTCCAGAGAGGGTTGCCCTTCCACCATCCAACCTGGGAATCAATACGGCTTGCACTGCATACTTGAAGTCATTGGGGGGGAGGAAGGGTTTTAGTTTTCTTAGAATGTTCGTTTGGTGATTCGCTCCTTTGGTGGTGGCACTGATGGGATTCTGCATGTTGAGGTTCTTGTCGAGAGCTAATCCCAGTGTTCTCGCGGAGTCAATGACTTGTGAAATGCAGTTGAGGGCTATTAGATGTTTCAATCATTCTTCAATGACAGGTGACTGGTTAGGTGGGGCGATTAGGAGGAATTCAGTTTTTTGAGTATTTAGTTTGAGGTGATTGGATGTTAGCCAATTTTGAGTTTTCTGAAGAGTTGTGTTGAGGGAACTGATGTCTTCTGGGGTGGAGACTTTTAAGTATAGTTGGGTATCATCAGCGTACATGTGATGGTGGATGTTGGATGAACTCAATATTTCCGTAAGTGGTTCCATGAACAGGTTGAAGAGAGTGGGCGCAAGTGAGGAGCCCTGTAGGACCCCTAAAGTGACTGGCTTGGTCTGCTACAGTGAGTGATTAACCTTGACTCTTTGAGTCCTGTTTTGATGATAGGAGGTGAACCTGTTAAGGACTGATTCTGATAACCCCATACAGTTTTCCAAAAGGTCAAGGAGGTTGTCATGCTTAACCATATCGAATGCCATCGATAGGTCAAGGAGGATTAAAATGCAGGATTGGTTCTGATCCAGCATTGTTAGTGCATTGTTCACTATGTGTGTCATAGCCGATTTGGTGCTGTGCTCTGGAAGGAAACCGGATTGAAATTGGCCTAATAATCAGAAATGATCAATGTGGTTACAGAGTTCAACGTGAACACCTTTTTCAAGGAGCTTTGCCAAGGTAGGAATATTGGAGATAGGTCAGAAGTTGTTTAAGTCAGTTTGATCTGTTTTTGGATTTGTTAGGATGGGGGACAACTGACCGGACTTTAGGCAGTCCGGGAAAGTGCCTTGAAGGAGGGAGGCATTAACAATCTAGTTCCAAAGTGGTAGTATTGAGGGTATGATCTCAATGAAGACGTTAGGAGGAAGAGGTTCATTGAAATGGTTTGAGGGTTTCAGTGTTGTCAGAATATTGCCAATGGCACTTTCCTCAAAGGTTTTGAAAGAATTCCATGAGGCTTTGGTTTTGGGGAAGTGCCCAGGGGGACACAAAGGAACAGTAGTCTGGGAGGTGGAGAGGATGGTTTGAGGTGGGAGAGGATGTTGTTCCGTGGTGGTCTGCAGATCATTCATCAAGCTCTCTGTCCTCTGGAGAAAGAAGGAGTCAAAGTCCTTGCAGTTTGGTAGCAGACTAGATCCAGCAAGGGACGGATTAAGTGCGAAGTTCGATTGAACTTTTATGAGTTCCAAAAATTTTTGGGGGTCAGTTGTTGGCTTGATCCAGCTGGTTTCTGAAAAAATTTGCTTTCTAAGTTCTGGTGCTTTTGTAGTATCTGTTCCTCAGCGACCTCAAGTGCTTGGGGGTGCTCAAGAACCGGAGCTGATCTCCACTGACGCTCAGCTAGCCTCAAGTTGTATCTTTCTGTGTTGAGGCTACCATTATACCATGGTTTGGAATCTTGTGCGGACTCTCTTTTTATTTGTAGTGGAGTGATCAAGTCTAGAACAGTCTCCATGGAACGAGTGTAGTAATTTGTAAGATCATGGACATCTGACATCTCACCAGGAGGAGGCAGGATGGTGTGGCTTAGAGAGGTCAGTTCACTACGGTTGATGTTGTGAATGCTCCTTTCCCAGAGTCTGGGTTTGGTTAGTTGAGCTGTGTTAGTTGTCACCACTTCCCTGATGAAGAATATGATGCGGTGGTGATCGGTCCAATCATAGGTGAGGATAGATTCCAAATTAATTGGGTTGGACTTCGCAATGATAAGTTCTAAGGTGGACCCTTTGTTGTATGTGGGCTTGTCACAGAATTAAATCAGGTTAAGGTCAACAAGGAAGGTTTTAAAGCTTCGCCGCACTATCAACTGCTCCATCGAGACTGCCACCTTCCCCGATGACTGGAAACACACCGAGATCAACCCCTGTGCTAAAGAAGCCATCCGCTGACCCGACAGACCTCAAGAACTTCAGACCCATCTCCCTGCTCCCCCTCCCAGCCAAGGCCATCGAGAAGGCCATCAACGCCCAACCACATCCTGGACATCTCCCAATCCGGCTTCCAAAGCAACCAAGCAATCGCACTCCTCGCCACCTCCGACGACATCCGCTCCCTCCTCAACCAAGGCGAAACTGCAGCCCTCATCCTACTGGACCTCTCCCGCTTTCGATACTGTTTCCCACTGCACCCTAATCACGAGACTCCGGGACGCCGGCATCTGTGACCAGGCCCTGGACAGGATCCACTCCTTCCTTACCGGCTGAACACAATGAGTCAGACTACCTCCGTTCCTCTCAGAACTTACAGAGATCAGCTGTGGAGAGCCCCCGGCCTCCTCCCTGAGCCCTACCAACCATGTCTACATGGCCCCCCATACGGCCATCGTCAGAAACCACGGACTCAACATCATCTCCTACGCCGATGACACCCAGCTGATCCTCTACCTCACCAACGAACCCACAGCCGCCAGAATCAACTGTCACAGCGGGATGAAGGCCATTGCCACCTGGATGAAAGATAGCTGCCTCAAGCTCAACTCATACAAGACCGAAGTACTCATCCTAGGACCTGCCCCCTCAGCCTGTAATGACTAGTGGTGGCCCGCCGCACTGGAAACCCCCCACCCACATGGACCACGCACATAACCTTGGCATCATACTGGACTCATCGCTCACAATGAACCACCAGATCAAAGCCATATCCTCATCCTGCTTCCACACATGAAGATGGTTACCCACACACTCATCACCAGCAGACTCGACTACAGCAGTGCACTCTATGCCGGCAACACCCAGAAACTGTTCAGGAAACTACAGAATGTTCAAAACGATGCAGCCAGAGTGGTCCACAACATCCCCCACCGCAGCAACATCACCGAACACCTTCGACAACTCCACTGGCTCCCAGTCAATAAGAGAATCACTTTCAAGCTCCTCACACATGCCAACAAAGGTCTCCATGATGCAGGGCCAGCATATCTGAACCACTGCCTCTTATTCTACGTACCCTCCAGACAACTTCGCTCCCCCAACTTGCCCTGGACACCGTCCCACAGATCCACAAGAACAGAACCGGAGGAAGGTCCTTCTCCTACCTCGCCGCCAAGACCTGGAACACCCTGCCCCTCCACATCAGACAATCCCCGTTGCTGAGCCTATTCAGGAAGGATCTCAAGACCTGGCACTTTGACTGAACCTCCATGCCCAGTCAGATGAGTAGCTGCCCCCCCCAACCCCTCAGCACCTTGAGACCCTCCCAAGTGAGTAGCCGCGCTAAATAAACCCCTGAAAGATTGATTGGTTAATTGAGAATGGTTCAAGAAGAAATGTGACCCAGTTTAACCCAAGCAGGACAGTTTAGGAGTGTCAAGGAACCTCACCTTAAAACGGACAAGGAATGGCCGCTGCTTTTATAGTTTAGTGAGAAGGGGGACCTGGAAGAAAGGGGTCTTTTGATCCCAAAACGCACTTCTGCCTTTAGTTTCAGTGGAGGAGAGAGCTGCCCCCAGAAACATTTTGGAGTGGTGAAGTGGGTGCCACAAGCTCCCTCCTGGGGCAGACAGATTTTTCCACCTTGGATTTTAGAATGGTGCACTTTGGGCTAGTTTGCAGTGAGACAAACAGGATGTGCTGCAAAAGTGGGAAGGGTTGCCTTTGGGTACCTTTTGCTCATTGGTCAGGAAGTGGACAGGAGTCACCCCACACCCACTGGCTAGTGAATTGAACAAAAGTAGAACTTCACCCCCATTCCCTCAAAACTCTTTCTGGACCTGTGGCAGAACAGAAGAGGGCTGAACCTGCTGTCCGTGACATTGGTGGTGCCCTGAAGTGCTGAGCCTGTTCCCCTTGTATCCAAGACTAACAGGGGTCAGTTGGCTTAAGTCCTGTGTGGCTACAGGGACAATAACAAGCTGCATGAGGCCTTTTTCCTTGAGCTGCCAGTGGATCAGGATAACTGGAACTGGACTGGACCATGCTGGCGGCCTCTGCTGGAGTGTATTCTGGCCCCTAAGTGGGCCCCTGAGAAACTGGGAGCAGTAGGCGTGGCAGAGAGGATTTTCCCGAGAAAGTCTGGGAAGTTGGGCCTCCCGCAAAGGTGTCTGACTTTGGAAATACATTTTCGGATACAGCCTCAGGCTTGTCCCATCAGAACATTTTGAATTCCAAAAAAGGGTCTAAGTCTGAAGGAAGAAACCCCGACCGGGAAATATGTAAAAAAGTATTCACGCAATGAGAGCTTCAGTGGCCATGAAAGTTTAAATTTCCCACTCTGAGCTTTTCCTGCCAAAACCAAGGCCTTCAGCAGGACTTTGTCCAGTCTTATGCAAAGAGACTTTGTCAGATACAGCCTTCAACCTTGCCCTTACTTCCATAAAAATAGCCAGAGGGTAATAACTTTGGCTGGGACTAGGCCTGGGTGGGGTTTGCGGAGTCCCGCTATGCAGAACTTTGCGAAGTGACCAAAAAAACTCCACCACACTATGCGGAGTTCCGCAAGCATTGGAGTACGTTTGGTCACGTATTTCACATTGAGTTTCAGTGCCGGTTGTTTGTCACGTGCTGTAAAATCAGCACGAACGGCACCATGCAGAGCGCCAGAGGGTGCTGCTTCCTTCTGCTGCTCAAGTAAATTTACTACTCGAGTGGCAGCTTCCTCAACGGGAACGGAAGGTTTCTCAACGTGAGCGTGCCTGACCATCCGCGACCACCCACGACCACCCGCATTGAGAAATCTGACTGCCCGTGTTGAGAAATCGCACCAGGTGGTGAATTTTCCTCACTCGCCAACTTGCCGTTGGTGAGTGCGAGCGAGGAGCAAACTCCGCGACTGGAGCGGAGTTCATCGCCCAGGCCTAGCTGGGACGTCCCACTTGGTGTATCCGAATTGCGCCTAAGTCCTGGTCAACCACGAAGAGTGATTTCTAGTTGGCGCTGTACTTTTTCTTGGTGCTTTTTTCCTTAAAACTTTACAAAGTTACTATCTGTGGTATCCTTTATTGGATTTTAGCAATTTTGGTTTCATTTTTTTATTACATTTTTCTTACATTTTAGAAACTGGGTGTGGGATTTTCATTTAGTTCAGTTTTGACTTTTTGACTGTTTTATTGTTGCTAAATAGTTTGCACAATTTCCTAAATTAAGCCTATCTGCTCCCAGGGGTTTAGCCCAGGATAAAATTATTGAAACTATGCGTTTGACCTTACAGGATTTTGGGACTTATTTCTCACATCCTCCCCAACTAATAATCCATTTTCTTACAATAACTGACAAAGTTTTAATAGGGCTTCACATGGTATACCAACACAACAGCTTTGGACCATTAGGAAAAACGTACATAATTTGTAAAATTACACCAATTTACATAAATACAAAAGGGTCACCAGCTACAAGGCAATTCTCAAACTAACCCTGAAGTGTTCACAATGACAGCAGCAAATAATTTCCAGCTACCAGTGAACACAGAAAGGTGAACCGTTGTCTAAGCCTCCCCACGCTAGAAACAGCCAGCCAACATCCATGAAAGTGCTAAGCAGTGCCTTGCACTCTGCTGGTATTATAGTATTAGGATCAAGATCAAACATTGCAAAGCAAAATCTGGTACCACGCAGAAGCCTGTGAAGGACCTGGGTGCTTTGGGGAGGTGTTGCAGTTTCCCAAGACATCCGCTCATTTTTCTGCACGGGCTGAGAAGGAAGCAGAGTGGCCTGGCAGAACACAAGAAGTTTGTAATGGCTGCCCAAGTAAGTGTGGAGTGCCAAGGAGGTATGTCAGTGTGGAGGCCATCAACAGCTGAGGCAATGAGGGTGTTGGCAGAAGTTGAGCATGGTGACAGCCGGGAGATGGCCAAAGATGGGGTTGTTGGCAGCAGCTGAGTATGGTGATGTTGGACATGACCCTTCTTAGGGGAATTTCCCTAAAACCTTTTGCTTTTCGTCCTCCTTTTCCTGACCGTAGGACTCTGGGCACTTTCCCACTGTACTGCAGCGGGAAAGTGTGCACGCCCTTCTTACACATGCCAGGACAGGGTGCTTCCTTGATTGGTTTAGATCTCGTACCTGTGAGTGCCTGGTAACCCTGGGCGGAGTTCGCGGAGTTGTACTACGCGAAACTCCGCGAAGTGGAAAAAAAACTCTGTTGCGCTACGCAGAGCTCCGCAAGCGGCGGAGTGCGATAGAAAAATGACGTTCACTGTGATTTTCAGTGCCGGATGCTTGTCCGCACTGTGCAATCATCGCGAATGGCACCATGCACAGCGCAAGCGAGCGCTGCTTTCCTTTCTGCCGCTCGAGTAGATTTTTACTCGAGCAGCAGCTTTCTCAACGCGAACGGGCAGTTTCTCAACGCGAGCGGTAGCGAGCATATACGACCACTCGCAATGAGAAACCCGACCCCCCCGCGTTGAGAAATCTCGCCGGGAGTTTTTTTTTCCACGCTCGCGCTCGCCAACTTGATGTTGAGGATCACGAACAAGGAAAAATCTCGCCGGGAGGTGGATTTTCCACGCTTGCGCATGCCAACTTGACGTTGGTGAACGCGAGCGAGGAAAAAAACTGCTCCGCTGCGCGAAGCGGAGTTTTTCGGAACTCCGCGAGCTCCGCGTAACGCGGAGTGCGGAAAACTCTGCAAACTCCGCGAGCGGAGCGGAGTTCACCGCCCAGGCTTAGTGCCTGGTAAAGAGGTACACCATATACTCAGGGTGGGTGCTAAACTGGCTACTAAGGGGGACGCTGCACTGATTGTGCCACCCACCAGAATAGCCTATCAAAAATGTCTGATGCTCAGATTAGCCTGGCTCACTCCATAGCAAACCCTGAGTGGGCCGTTCACTACCACCACACTGGGGTAGGTGAGGGGCCGGGTAGGTACATCTACGTGTGCACTGCCCGGGTAGAGATGTACTCCCATGTGGGTTTTCCTTCCCTATTTGTCCCTCACACCAAAAAGATGGTTCTCCAGGCCTTAATAACCTCAAAGTTGGACTATGGCAATGCCCTCTACTTTGGTCTGCCAGAGTATCTGTTTGAGAGGCCTCAGGTGGTCCAAAATGTGGCAGCTCACTTTCTTTTGAATCTGCCAGTCAGAATTCACATCTCCCCTCATCAGAGTGCCCTTCACTGGCTTCCTATCAGGAAAAGGATCTTGTTTAAGGCTCTGGTGTTAGTTCACGGGGCCCTGTATCAGACTGGTGCATTCTATCTCAGAACCAGGTTTAGCTTCCATGTTCCTTCTAGAAACCTGAGGTCGGCCAATAAGCTCTTAGTGGAGATGCCCAGAATTTGGCATGCTAGAGTGGAAGGCAGGTCCCTTGCTCATCTAGGATTAATAGCTTGGAATAAACTCACTCTTGAGATCTGCGCCGTAAGCAACATGACTTTGTTTACAAAAAGGCTGAAAACCTGGCTTTTTGTCCAGGATTAAAACATTCAGATCTACTTTCGACTTTGACCTGGGCCTGGTGCCTGGACACTCCATTGAGTAGCTGTGCGCGTTATAAGTTGCTTTCTTTCACTCATTCATTTTCTGAACCTACGGGGTCGGCCCTCCCTATGAGGGACACCTCCCGGGTGTGGCTGATTCCCTTATTGTGGCTGTAGGGCCTGGGGCACTTTCCCACTGTAAATGCAGTGTGAAAGTGTGCACGTCCTTCCTACACAGGTTAGGAAGGGGTGCTCTCCTGTGGTTTCAAAACATAGGTCAGATCTGCTAGTGCAGGCCGTTGTGTATGCGCACTCGCCCCTAGGATGATGGTAACGCAGTGCCCAGCCTGCCATTGTGGGCCGATGTGTGCACTTGCACATGTGATGTTTTAAAACATGTGTCTAGCCTGCCACTGAAGACAGGGGGGGGGCGCATTTGCATTGATGGTGTCCCTGAATATGTGTCTAGCCTGCCATTGGAGGCTGGGGTATGCAGTGGCACTGAATCGGACCCGGTGTGTCTAAACATGTGCCCATTGCTGGCTGGTGGGCTCACTAGCACTGATGGTGTCTCTAAATACGTGTCCATTGCAGGCTGGTACTTCAGGCGGTCATAGTGGATTGCAGTGGAGCAGCCTCAACATGTTTCCTATCATTAGATTTGCAGTGACAACCCCTTTCCAGAGGTAAAGGTGGCTTAGTCATAAATCACGTAGAAATGCCACTACTGCAACATGGGCATTTCTCTGCTCTAAAACTCTTTTGTGTGCCTTTGTCCTTGGCTCCAGTCCACACTGGAGGTTTGGGGAGCACATTTGTGCATTCCCCACCGACAGATATAAAACATTGGGCATGCAACTGGAATGACAGACTTCTGCTATTTGCGGGTCTGGATGGGGAGATTGGAGGAAGATGTTTTGGCACTTGGCCTCTGGAGCCAGATCGTGGCCCCACTAAAGATGAAGATCTACATTCCACGGCCTCCTGGCAGACAGGACTGAGATTTAGGGGAGACGTGTATCAAAAGAAGACCCTTTGAACCACCCCCAACTTCAAAGGCACACTGTAGTATAACTACTGGTGCCATACTTCAGCAGGGCAGTTACGCTTGTGGGGACTTGGGACCGGAGACCCTGCAACTACGTTGTGCACACTGCCAGAGGAATCAGTTGTGTACAAGGAGGATTACCGCCATTGAAAGTGACTGCGTGCCCTTCCTGAATAGTGGCTGGCCTGGGCCAACTAACTGCTGCTGTGTGGCAACCTGAAGTGGAGGGCTTGTTGAGCTTGCCCCCTGTTCTTTTGGAGGTCTAAGCGACATCTAAGATCTCCTACGAGGCACCCACACCATCTACCTGTGACACCTGGAGAGCAGTGCCCACTCAAGTGCCCACATTGTCTGCTAGAATCCAATTGGTAGACCGGCATGGGTGTGGAACTAAGAATAGTGCCTGGAGACAGGATTGACTCCTGCGGAGCCCCGAAGGCTTGCTCGCATCGAAGGCGTTTGGCCCCTGGACCTTGGCACGTATAAGCATCTTGTTGGTGGTGAGCAGATTCACCGGTTGCAGGATCCAGCATGGCCCGCTTCGTCGATCGTCCTGCATCTCTCTCATGCGACACGCCGAGTGCATGCTCATTGCGTGCGTTGTCTGATTCACAGATTGTGACCCTCGAAGGTGGGGGCGTAACCGTAGTAGTGCCTCATTCTACCTCGTGAGGCATTCCTGAACTTGCGCCTGTGTGTGTAATCGGAACTGTCTGGTACAACCAACATCAACATGCACTGGATGTTGTGCCACATTTCCAGGGAGGTATGAAATTTGCAATTCTTCTTCATGGTTGACTGGAACAGTATGGTGCGACTCGTATCATTGCACACTAGATGTTGTGCCCAGATTGTCTGGTGCGACTGATATCATAGTGCACTGGACATTGTGCCTCACTTCTTTGGAGGTACTGATTTTGCAACTCTTCGTTGCGTGCGACGGAATCGGTCTGGTGTGACCCGTATCTTCACGCACCAGACGTTGTGCCTGGATTGCCTGGGAGTGACTCTGATCAACGTGTACCTGACAGGGTGCCTCCTCCTTCCGAGAGACCCCCCTTCCCCTGTTTCATTCTCCATTCCTTGATTCTTCCCTTTCTGGCCCTTAATACGCCGGACCAACTGCCCTCTCCTCACCTGTCCTTCCCTGACGACATTGTGTTGCCAGGTAGTATTGCCTGACTAGCGCCTGCGTGGTGAGAGTGATTGACTGGGCTGGAGGAATGCTTCTGAGAACGATTGGAAACAGGTCAAGAGACTGCGTGACCACCCTGTGCTCTGCAGAACAGGGCTGATGCCAGAAGGCGCTTGTGGACCCCTTTGGTGTGACTGACTATTGCCCTCAGCCCGTTTCTGCTCCTCATCCTGTGAGTGAACTTCTTGAGTGGCTGCCAAACCCCTTTTGACGACTGCCTACTAATTACTCCTGCTACCTACCCTAACCTGCCTCCCTGAGACCATGACTAAGAGTGACATCAGCCACGAGCGGCCTAGTGCCTGAGAAGAGGATTGGGTGTAGGATAGTCAGGGGGAGTTGGAGGGAGGCTTAGGGCTACAGGGTCTGCAGCATGTTAGAAATTGCCCTACCTGATAACTGTTGCACCGCGTAGCAGTGCGGAGTGAGTGTGTGTGTGGGAGTGACAGTAGGTAAACCACCTGTTATTCAAGACACTGGTCGGCAGTTTGCCATATACGTTTATTTCTCGTTAAAAAAGCGTTACGTTTGACATTGGTTTTACCCGTGCGGCCTCGGCCTGCGGTACTGCTAAAAACTAAGTGATATAATTCTGTGTATGCACATATTTCTGATATCGTTGTGACACAGGTTGCACCCACTTACTGTGTGGTATTGAATTATAAGAATTGCTAGGGTGGGCCTAGGGTGGACAACGTGTTGCACCGCATAAGGGTGCTGGCGGGGTGTAGAATAGGATCTTTCCCAAATGTGCATATTGCTGTTGTCATTCGAACACGAGTGGGCCTAGTACTGCTAGAAATAACTCCAAATGTGACTTACGCCCAGAAGTACATGATGTTCATGTTGTGTTGATTATTGTGTGTGTACTGTTGAATACAAACTTCGTTTACATACATGACGTATTTATCGTGAGTGAGTGCTGTGCCAATGCTTTAACATTGCCTCTGTGGTAAGCCTGATTGCTCAGTGCCAAGCTACCCAAGGGTGAGCACAGGTTATACAGTGTGTGCAATCACCCGCCCCTGACGGGAGTGGTAGGTTCTGCCTGGCTGGGGGATTGCCTCAACCAACCAGAAAGTGCCAGTTCCAACAGGTGATAGCTTGGAGATGGCCAAAGATGGGGGTGTTGGCAGCAGCTGAGGATGGTGACAGCTGGGCGATGGTCAAAGATGGGGGTGTTGGCAGCAGCTGAGGATGGTGACAGCTGGGCGATGGTCAAAGATGGGGGTGTTGGCAGCAGCTGAGGATGGTGACAGCCGGTAGATGGCCAAAGATGAGGGTGCTGGCAGCAGCTGAGGATGGTGATAGCTGGGAGATGGCAGAGATGGGGGTGTTGGCAGCAGCTGAGGATGGTGACAGCCGGGGGGTGGCCAAAGATGAAGATGTTGGCAGCAGCTGAGGATGGTGACAGCCGGGGGTGGCCAAAGATGGGGGTGTTGGCAGCAGCTGAGGATGGTGACAGCCGGGGGGTGGACAAATATGAGGGTGTTGGCAGCAGCTGAGGATGGTGACGGCCAAAGATGGGGGTGTTTGCAGCAGCTGAGGATGGTGAAGGCCGGGAGATGTCCAAAGATGGGGGTGTTGGCAGCAGCTGAGGATGGTGACAGCCGTGGGGGTGGCCAAAGATGGGGGTGTTGGCAGCACCTGAGGATGGTGAAGGCCGGGAGATGGCCAAAGATGGGGGTGTTGGCAGCAGCTGAGGATGGTGACAGCCAGGAGATGGCCAAGATGGGGGTGTTGGCAGCAGCTGAGGATGGTGACAGCTGGGAGATGGCCAAAGATGAGGGTGTTGGCAGCAGTTGAGGATGGTGACTGCTGGGAGATGAGGGTGTTGGCAGCAGTTGAGGATGGTGGCAGCTGGGAGATGGCCAAAGATGAGGGTGTTGGCAGCAGTTGAGGATGGTGACTGCTGGGAGATGGCCAAAGATGAGGGTGTTGGCAGCAGCTGAGGATGGTGACAGCCGGGAGATGGCCAAAGATGAGGGTGTTGGCAGCAGTTGAGGATGGTGACAGCTGGGAGTTGGCCAAAGATGGGGGTGTTGGCAGCAGCTGAGGATGGTGATGGCCAAAGAAGGGGGTGTTGGCAACAGCTGAGGATGGTGACAGCCGGGAGATGGCCAAAGATGGGGGTGTTGGCAGCAGCTGAGGATGGTGACAGCTGGGAGATGGCGAAGATGGGGGTGTTGGCAGCAGATGAGGATGGTGGTAGCTGGGAGATGGCCAAAGATGAGGGTGTTGGCAGCAGCTGAGGGTGGTGACAGCCGGGTGTGGCCAAAGATGGGGGTGTTGGCAGCAGCTGAGGATGGTGAAGGCCGGGATATGGCCAAAGATGAGGGTGTTGGCAGCAACTGAGGATGGTGACAGCTGGGAGATGGCCAAAGATGAGGGTGTTGGCAGCAACTGAGGATGGTGACAGCTGGGAGATGGCCAAAGATGGGGGTGTTGGCAGCAGTTGAGGATGGTGATGGCCAAAGAAGGGGGGGTTGGCAACAGCTGAGGATGGTGACAGCTGGGAGATGGCCAAAGATGGGTGTGTTGGCAGCAGCTGAGGATGGTGACAGCTGGGAGATGGCCAAAGATGAGGGTGTTGGCAGCAGCTGAGGATGGTGACAGCTGGGGGGGGGGCGGCTAAAGATGGGGGTGTTGGCAGCAGCTGCTGGTGACAACCAGGAGATGGCCAAAGATGAGGGTGTTGGTAGCAGCTGAGGATGGTGACAGCCGGGGGGGGCCAAAGATGAGGGTGTTAGGAGTAGCTGGGGATGTTGACAGCCGAGGGGGTGGCCAAAGATGAGGGTGTTAGGAGCAGCTGGGGATGTTGACAGCTGGGCGATGGCCAAAGATGTAGGTGTTGGCAGCGGTTGAGCATGGTGACAGCCGGGAAATGGACAAAGTTGAGGGTGTTGGCAGTAGCTGAGTACGGTGACAGCCGGGAGATGGCCAAATATGAGAAGCAGAGCCATGCAGGAAGTAGGTGGAGGGTGCTATCCAGGGCAGCAGAGCCGGGCATTGGTGCATCAGTGGCTGCCTGGGCCAAGATGTCAGTAATGCGGTGGACATTGGTGCCCTGTGAGGGAGCCAATGCTGAGTCGGCCCCCATTGAAGGAGTGTCGTCAAGGGAATGAAGGTCCCTGGGTGTGGCTGGCTTGCTGAGTGAGGGCACCACAAGAGCAACGTCCTGTGGAGTGGAACCAGGTGCATTGACAACAGGGAGGCTGGAAGACAGGGAGGCTGATAGGATCTCCAACCAAGAGAGAGCCTGTCTGAAGTGGCGTTAAGAATAGGGCTTGAGAAAAATTCAAAATTCTGCAAATGGGCAGAAAGATTTCACAATCATGCTGGAGAGAAGCTTGACAAGGGAAGCGGCATGAGGGAATGATAGAGGTGCAGATAGGGATCCCATAAGGGACATTACTGAGAGTCGTTTGTTGAAGAGAGGTGATGGCCTGCCAAACTGAATGATGGTGACCCAAAATCTATTGGTATGGAGGAGTCCAAAAGAAGAATCATAGAAGCTTTGCATAGAAGCAAGCTGTTGGATGTCAGACTTAGGGTCAGGATATAATCAGTGCAGACGGTGATATTAGCGACAGGTCATCTGGATTTGGTAGGAGCAGCACAGAGAAATAACACAAGAGACAGGAGAGGGCGTGGGCGTCCAGGATACCATGAGAGAGGAGGTGTGCCAAGGGCCTGAAAAGGGAAGATATGGGAGTGTGGTGGAGAAGTGAGAGAAAGAGATGACACAAGAAGAACTGCAGGTGGATCAGCTGGTGCATCAACATGGTGAGCAGGTGATAGGGTGACAATTGGACACATCATGAAGGAAAATAAAGTTGACTCGGTCTGGGAGGATAGGCATCCAGTGAAGCCCTTTGATGCTGATGATTTTTGAACCGGGGAGTACAAGGAAGAGGCCAGACCTGTTGATTATACTATGGGGGGGGGGAACAATTTGCTGCACACAACAGGGATTGAGTTAATTACGATGATGAAAAGAGATCTCCTAGAGTTGGACAGGAAATGCCTAGCGGTGATTTGGGGGCAGACCAGGCAGTTGCTGAGGAGTATGGAGAAATGCAGTGAAAGCTGCAGTGGTGGAAAGAGTCTAGATGGAGTTGGGCCGGGAAATGTCTGTTTTCTGTAGGATATAGGGATAGGAGACAACTGATCGCACAGGCACAGTGCACTTGTCCTTCGCCGGGACAGAGATGTATTTGGTGCATTTTTTGGTGATGGTTCTCACATTGTGGAACATATGCCTGTAGTGACGGAACATATGCCTGCAGCGGTGGAACATATGCCTGCGGCGGTGGAACATATGCCTGCGGCGGTGGAACATATGCCTGCGGCGGTGGAACATATGCCTGCCGCGGTGGAGCATGTGCCTGCAGTGGTGGCGCATATGTCTGCAGACGAGGTGGGCAGAAATTAACACCACCTGGAGAGGGTTTTTCCTGAGTGGCAAGAAGAATACAAAAGCATTGGCATAGCCAATAGGTCTCGCCTTTCAGACCGTATAGTGTTTAATCATGCAGCACATTATCCTGGGTACTGTGCCACTAGGGATTGAAGAGCTAGCTATACAATTACTACACACTGGGTCATGCAGTCTGATTCAGAAATACATGCTTGCCTCAGGAAACAATTATGGACACATTCCAAGGCTTTTTAATGCAAAGTCAAGTGTCTCGATGTAAGTCAACAGCACTATAACATTCTGTGTGCGACTGCATCACTAGAGTATCGAGCAGCCTATGTAAAAAAGCAGTGAAGTACTTTCCAATGGCGGAGACGTCACATCCCTCCTCCCCCAGTCCTCTGTTCACCAAGCGCCTTTCTCCAGAGTTTTCCACTCAAACACTGCTCGCACCATCCATTTACCAGCAAACCACCGGCCCTGCCCCCTGTCCCAGCCCCCTGGGTATAGGAGCACTGGACACAGCAACAACAATAAAATGCTCCCATTTGTCAGGTAGAGGGGAAATAATGAACAAACAGGGACGGTGTTGGCGTCAGTTAATCTCTGCTCACCTAAAACCCAAAAAATGTACCTGACCTTGTATAAGCCAATGCTTTTGCTTTTGTAAAGCGCTCCGATACCTTTGGGTCAGTCAAGTTTGCGCTCTATAAAAATGCCCCCCAAAATTAATCTGACATTGTGAAATGTATCTAGCGCTCATGTAAATTGCTCCAACATTCGGGTCGCTCGAGTTCAGATTATATTAACAAGCATCAGAGAAAATGCAACAGGAGTTGACAAGTCTTGTCCTTAACTGTTCTGCAAGGGTGGGCTGCTGAAGGTCCGATGACCGAGACTTGCTAAAGCAACAAGCAGCAAAGTGGGAGGGGTTTGGAAGAAATCCTCGCACTTTGAAGTCAGAGAAAATTAAAGAGGCGATTTCAAAAACAGCATCTAAAGCGTCTGACATTTCATCTTGGTATTTGAATGGTACGGGGAGATTAAGTGGCGGACGCCGAAGTTGAACCACCGAAGACAGGCAAACAGTGACATGAGAAGGAATCAAATCCAAAAAAGTCCCCAAATGAACACATAAACACAGAAGGGTAATGTTAACAGTAATTAGACAGTGCTCTGTGGGAGGAAACCAAACACAAAAAGGAGGGACAAAGAGGAAGTATTAACCACTAGCAAGCAAGCATTTTTGAACGACAATCGAAGGGACAAATAAAAAGGCAGTGGGCGGGCTGTAAGCCCACAGAGTGAATACAGCATGTCTCGAAGAGACAGCGCATGTGCTGCCTAGGCACGACCTAATAAAAAAGGAATCAGTGATAGTTAAGAAGATGCAGTTGATACATTTGTCAAGAAAAGAAAAGGAAAACAGCACTGTTGCCAAGAGGGGACAGGCTTCGGGACAAGTACAGTCCTGACAGTCTTGTCCTCAGCACTGGGTCATCGGACAAACAAAATAACAATCTACACCCATAAAGTTGCATAGAAAGATGACCTCTGGCCCGCCTTATCACCAGAGGATCCGGACATTGAAATCACTCCTTGAGTGTTTGTCCTGAGAGATAACCTAGTACTTTTTTGCCCTCAAATTATTTATAAAGCAATCTTTTCCACAAAAGACATATGCATCTCCTGAAGGCAGAACATTTAAGGTCTGTGGTTTTTGAGGTGTATAAACAGTCACGACACTTGTTGGAAAGATGAAGAGCCTTATTTAGAGATTGTCAGGCGTGATATCCTGTCCGCCGCAGTACAAGGGCCATAGGATGCAATGCACTTGTAATGCTTCGGGCGGGGTATCCCTCCCATTGTCACGGATGTCCCATTCATCGATCTCTAAATTTAGCCAAAGTCCACTGACTTTCCAGTTCATGATCTTAACATTCTTAGTTGTAACTGTGGTTACTGTATTTTTGCATAATAATTTTGAAGCCCAATGCTTAATAAAAACTGTTGATGATTTGTTCAAACAGTTCCAGGTCTCTCTTTTGTCTTGTACCAATGACTGAAACAACCCCTCTGGCAAACTGCATGCCACGATGTCTTGATCAGTGCACTCATAGCCTCATCCATTGCTCTCTGACAGGGTTAACTGGAGCCAGTAGGTGCTGGTGGGCCCCACCTGCACCTACTTTTGGGGACAAGGACTTAATCCTTTCGTCCTATGGCACCAGTCCGCTGGTCCATCATCAGGCCACAAAAGAAAAGCAGCCTTCAGTGCAAACGTTTCTCTATTGGAGCGTGCTGCTGCCACTGACGTGTACCTATATGCCTGCTGCCATCCACCCAAGCCTAGGCATCTGCTTGCATGCTTCAGCCGGCAGTGGTGCAGTGCTCAATTTGTGAAAAAATAAGTCCTGTCCCCCTGTCAGGAGGCCACTAAAGCTTTCACCACTCATTGTCGCTGCAAGGGCTGCCAAAGACAGTATCAACACATCTACTAAGCATCAGACTCCTCCAAGTGTGACAATTCAGACTATTCTAGGCCCCTAAAGCTATAAGAATGGCTTGTGAGGCAGGTATTAGTCATTTTTAGAGTATATTGAATTAACAAGCAACTCTTTTTGTGCTTGTCTCTAAATTAGACATACAGCACCACCATGTGGCAGACTATAATAAATGCCAATGTTGACAATTAAGTGCCAGTGCCGGACACCGGAAACCACCAGCTCAAATTAAGCACTGCAGTGGTGACCTCAAGGCATCAGTGGACTTTTACACACAGCTCGTTTCACTCCATTCCGACTGGTTCACCTCTGTGCATTACATTCTAATAGCACAGGTGTCAGATTGTGCTGTCGTCATCGGTACTGCAGCCCCACCTGGTCCCATTGTGCACAGCAACACCACATGCAGCAGGAAAAAGCTGCCCTCCGAGTGGACACCAGCCCCACGGCCTCACCCCTGCCCAGTATTGTAAACAGAGAAGGTTCTGAGGTGCAGAGGCTTAAGTAGGACATCAACTAACGAGAAAACAGATACTGAAAAAGAGATATTTTTATTATATTAAAAGATTTAATGGGAGAGGATGTGGTGTAATGGCCAGAGCTGCCGAATTTGGAACTGGGGAACCGGGGGCATGTTTAAGAGCCCCTTGCACAGCAGGAAGATCACTTTTTTTAACGCTCCGGCAGCACAAATCAGCAAATCCTATTTATAAAGCCACTTTGCGTGGCTTTGAATGGTCTCATAGATATGGAGTAAGGCAAGGCAGTGTAAATCGCTGCGTTGCCTTACTCTGCCCTGGGAGATGTTTTCCCACGCAACACCCATGGATTTTGACACTTCCCAAGATATACAGGAGCATGTAAACCTGGGAAGCACCAAATCCTTACACCTCCTGAGGTGAGGCATAATGAGGAGAAATGTTTCCTCTTTCTATGCTTATTCTGCAGCACAGATAGAAGGAGGGAAACGCCTCTTATGATTGTTTCTATGTTCCTGCACAAAAACAATCCTGCCAACAGCGCCAAAACGGCACCAGCGCAAGGGGAAAGGACAGGAATGCACCATATTGCATAAATACGGTGCATTCATGACCTGACCCTTCACATTGGCGTAGGGCAGCGCAGCAAGAAGACTTACTGTGTTGCCCTATGCCACACCCAAATAAATGAGGACCCAGGTTCGAGTCTCGGCATCAGCTCAACATCCTGTGATTCTGCACAAATCATTTAGGGGAATGTTTATGAGCCCCTTGCTCACTCCGGCAGCGCAAACTACAAAATCATATCTACGAGGCCACACAGAGCCACTTTGTGTGGCTTTGAATGGCCTCATAGATGTGGATTAAGGCAAGGCAGCTCGGGAGGCATACCGTGGGCATTACAATGGGTGTTTCCACGCACCGGATAGTCCTCAACCCTATAAGGGGTCTGCCAGAATAGACTTGTGGGGCACCCAGGCTCCCCTGCCTAAGTTGGCATCACTTATGCCTCAGCCAACCCGGAGTACCAAGGGGGTGGTAGGCTGAAAGCCGGATGGCCACATATGGATGTCCCCTGCCCAGGTAGTGAGGAACCCCCCAAATGGGGCTTCCCCTGCCTTCGGGGGTTGTCAATTCTCTGGAGTGGCCTTAGGGCCCTGCACACGTCCTCACTATCAAGGCTCTGTGGAAGTGCGTGCGCATCCTTACACAGATTAGGAAGTGGTGCTGACACGCGGTTCTGGAAAATTGGTTGGCCTGCCAATGTAGACTGGGGTGTGAGCACCGGTCCTGATACTATTCTGGGAGTCAGGTTGGTTATCCTTCATCCGGGGTATAGGACAATCGGAGTGAACTAGAGGGTGGAGGGAGGCTTGGACCAGGGAGTCTGCAGAGGGTGAACCATTGACCCGCTGGGTACCAGTGGCACCACATTAGGGTACTGAGTACGTATGTGTGTGTAAGAGCATGCTGTATGGACTCGCTGATACCTGTTGCACCGCAAAGTTGTGCGGAGTGAGTGTGTGTGAGCAGGAGTGATTGTGTGTTGACCGCCTGTCATTCACAACACTGGCCAGTGGTGTCGTATTACACATTTGATTGTTGCCAATAACTTTTGACATTAGGATTTCCTGCGTGGCATCGGCTTGCGGTGCTGCTAAAAAGTGTTTTGTTTTTTGTGTATGTGCATACTTTTGATACTGTGCACCGCATAAGGGGGCTCTCTCTCATCTGGGGGGGTTAGATTAGGTCATTGTTCATCAGTGTGCATAATATTGATATCATAACAATACGATTGGGCCTATTACTGCTAGTAATATTTCCAAATGTGTTTTATGTCCAAAAGTACATGATGCTCATGTTATAATGAGTGACTATGTGTGTTGAATATAAATGATTTTACATACATCCTGTGTGAAGTCTGCTTTGTGACTCTCAGTGTATTTATTGCGAGTGACTGCTGTGCCTTTGCGTTACACATTGCCTCTGTAGTGAGCCTGAGTGCTCAGTGCCAAGCTACTCAAGGGTGAGCACAGGTTATACCGCGAGTGTTATCACCCACCCTTGACGGGAGCGGTAGTTCTGCCTGGCTGGGGGCATCACTTCAGCCAACCTGACACTGCCGGTTCCAACAGCTGCCCCATGTCAAATCCCCACAAATGAGGCCCTTAATTTCCCGGTGCCTACAAAAAAGGAATGTGTCCGTGTGTAATATAACTGGAGCTAATGTAAAGCCTCCAATACCTCCGGGTCGAGTTCAAGCTATGTAAATCAGCAAAAAACACAAAATATTGAAACTGGTGCCTGTAGCAGCGACCATTACACTGCCCGTCATGTCTCCAAGGGGGCAATATCTCAATAGGCCTTTTGGGTCAGTTTCAAAACCTGCAGAGCTCCCTTTGTTTTGCTAATTCATGAAATTCCCCTCGTTGAGGTGCTGACCCTCCCATCTTTATTTTTTGTTGAGTCAGGAAGGCGGTGTGTGAGTACGTTAAATAGCCTGCTGCCTTCCTTTGGTGCTTGTTTACAAGAGGCCTGCGCTGTTGGAGCGTCCCTTTTTTTGATGCTCCAGCAGTGTAAGCCTCTCAATCATATGTATGAGGCAACGGAAAGCAAGTCTGCATGGCTTTGAGTGGTCTCATAGATACGGAGTAAGACAATGCTGCACAAGCCACTACGTTGCCGTACTCTGCGTCCAGAAGGCATTCCATGGGCGTTGCGGTGGGGGTTCCCACGCAGCACCCAAGGATTTCGATGCTGCCCCAGATTTACTTAATCACGTAAACCTAGGAGAGTGGCAGAACCTTACACCTCCCCAAAGCAGGCGTAACGAGGAGAAATATTTGTATTTCTCCTCGTTTCTTCCTCTTTCCATGTGTGCTGCATTCTGCAGCACATATAGAAGGATGAAATGCCTCTCAGGATTGTTTTTGTACAGAAAGGTGCCCCTTTGTGCACAAAAACAATCTGCTTGTAATGGAGGCAACCGTGCACCATGGTGCAATGGGTGCCTTCATTGGCGCTAGGTAGCTGATAATGCGCCAGCACAGGGGCACAGGACAGGAATGCACCGTATTAGATAAATACGGTGCATTCCTGCCCTTTCACAGTGGTGTAGGGCAGCGCAGCGAGATGACTTGCGGCGCTGCCCTACGGCATTCCTCATAAATGAGGCCCTTTATGCTTAACTTTGTCCTGTTTTCAAAAATGATATTTTGATATTTCTTATGTGTGTCCTGTCAGTTTCAGTCAATACTTATTGAACTTAAAATTACGTTGTGAAATGAATGAAGAGAAAACATTGTCATTTGGAGGTAAAAGTATAAGTGGAAAATACATTTTCAGTGGCAAAATTGCACAATGTGTAACCAGGAAACATGGGCTCAAATCCCAGCTTCCCCGCTGGAGCAAAATTGTGCGATCCTATGCACATTTTCTTTACTTTACTGCGCCTTCTTTTGATTGAGTGTCAAACCTGAGAGCAGATTCGAGGGATCCTCTTAAGGATTTATTCAATATAAAAACCTTGCTGATGTATGGTTTAATAAACAATAAAGTTCATCGACATGCAATGGCAATGCCCCTTTGTATACAGTGCCCACGACAAACGGCCATCGCTTGACTCCCTCTTACCAATGTAGTCTGGGCATTTGAGGTTAAGAAAAGATCATGATTAAAAACTATTACATTTAACAGATGTCAATCCAGTGATATTTTCTTATGTACTAAAGTTAACCCGGGAAATAAAGTAGATTTCTCATATTTTTCCGTGCAGTTTGCTGTATCACTTTCATGCCAAGCCTTTTGATGGTTCAGCTTGTGATGTGGGACTTAGAGCCAAGCCAGACCCCTGGCTCAGCACTCCCTGCGAATTTGCTGGCCGGCCCCCCTTTACTAAGTAGCCTGCGGCAACTCCAAATTTCTAATGTAGCTGCTTATAACAGTGCTTGCTGCATTCACAGTGGGTCTGGGGTCTGAGGACTTAGGGCCTCATTTGGGGTTGGCAAAGAGATGGTTTTGCTTTCCCCAAGAGAGGACATGGACGTGGTTCACAGAGTTCCGCATAATTCTGCTATGTGGAACTCCACAAAGTGACAAAAAATCTCCGCGGAGTCCCGCAAGTGGCGGTGTGCGGCTCGAACTGCCGCTCATGCTGACCTTTCTGCCGCTTTGGTAGAAATTCTACCCGTGCAGCAGCTCGCGCTCGCCAACTTACCATTGGCGAGCGTTTGCAGGGGAAAAACTCCACTGCGCTATGCGGAGCAGAGTTTTCTGCACGCCGCCGCGAGCTCCACGGAGCACGGAGTGCAGAAAACTCTGCAAACTTCGCAAACAGAGCGGAGTTCACTGCCTAGGCCTAGACATGAGCTCGGTGAGGCCAGCGGATAACCGTCTGCCATACTTAGAGTTACAACAGATGGATGCCATATACCATGGCGAGTCAGGATTATCTGCGGTCCTTTGGTCCTCCATTATCGGTTCCCAGTCCTCTGTTGACGGAGAAAACTCCGTCATGGTTGGTATTCGTCCACCACAGTATGAGGGAGGTACTGCCCTGAAGAGGACAGCAATGGCAGACACATCCACTCCTCAAAATACACCTGTTTAAAAACAACTAATCTCTGACAACTGCAGTTTCCACTACAAAAGGGGCGCCTTAAGCAAACCCCATGCCCTGGGGGGAGGGGAGTGTTGGTCATACTCCCCACTCAAGACATTGCTGGAATTTCAGACAGAGCGGACACTGGTAAGTACAAGCACATCTCTCTGTCACTAACCAATCCACTCTCCTCTCTCTGGAACCCCTATTCCCACCACTCACACAGCAGGACACACACTCAACCTCCTCTTCGCAGGAGGAAACTGCGTCTTCTTCAGCCACACCACGGAACAGCTCTGGACTGACCACCACTGCATCCATTTCTCCTTCAGAAAACCCACCACACACAAGCACGCGTGCCGCATCTCACGCAGAAGCTGGAACAAAGTCACCGAAGAACACCTCACCAGCACTCCACCTCCAACCACGCCAGACACCAACACCGCGGCAAGTAACCTCTACCGATGGATCACCGTCTGTGCCGACCCACTCACCCCCCTCCAGAAGGCTACAGGACGACACAACAAGAAAGCAAGCTGGTTCACCACGGCACTCCAAGAATCTAAGTGCTCCTGCCAACGACTAAAAAAGACATGGAGAAACAGCAAAACCCCAGAAACATGCACCGCCTGCAGAACAGCCACCACAGCACACCACCAACTCATCAAAGCCACAAAGAAGAACTTCCTCCAAGACAGAATCCTTTCCAACACCCACAACTCCAAGGAACTCTTCTCCATCATACAGGAATTTTCCAAACCCAACAGCAAAACAACAGACGTCCCACCCTCTCAAGACCTCTGCAACAGACTCAGCTCTTTCTTTCACCTCAAGATCAAGATGCTCAATGACAACTTCGACGACCAAGACCTCTGCACTGCCTCAACTCCCACCCCAATCGACGCCACACAACAGACCCTACTCACCTGGACCCGCCTCATGACAGAAGACATCTTGAAGACCATGAGGAGCATCCACTCCGGAGCATCCTCAGACCCCTGTCCGCCCTACATCCTCAGACCCATGTCCGCCCTACATCTTCCACAGCCATCGCATCCGAGCTACATTGAACAATAAACTGCTCCCTCGAGACCGCCACATTCCCCGAAGACTGGAAGCATGCCGAAGTCAACCCCCTCCCGAAGAAACCCTCCGCAGACCCGATGGACCTCAAGAACTTCAGGCCCATCTCGCTGCTTCCATTTGCAGCCAAGGTCATCAAAAAGGCTGTCAACATCCAGCTAGCATACTTCATCAAAGCCAACAATGTCCAAGACCTCTCCCAATCCGGATTCCTCAGCAACCACAGCACCAAGACCACCCTCCTCGCTGCCACTGACGATATCCGTGCCCTCCTTGACCAGGGCCAAACAGCAGCCCTCGTCCTCCTGGACCTATCAGCAGCCTTCGACGCCGTCTCCCACCGCACACTAGCCATCAGACTCCATGATGCAGGCATCTGAGGAAGGGCTCTAGACTGGATACGCTCATTCCTCACAGGCAGAACACAGAGAGTCAGACTCCCGCCCTACCTCTCAGAACTGACAGAGACCAGATGCGGAGTACCCCAGGGATCCTCCCTCAGCCCCACGCTCTTCAACATCTACATGGCCCCCCTCGCTACCATCATCAGAAACCACGGGCTCAACATCGTCTCCTACGCCGATGACACCCAGCTCATCCTCTCCCTCACCAAGGAACCCAACATCACCAGGCACAACTTCCAAGAAGGGATGAAAGCCGTCGCAACCTGGATGAAGAACAGCTGCCTGAAACTAAACTCAGAGAAAACAGAAGTCCTCATCCTCGACCCCACCCCCTCTGCATGGGACGACACCTGGTGGCCCCCCACCCGCGGAAACCAACCCACCCCTAGGGACCATGCACGCAACCTCGGCATCATACTGGACTCATCGCTCACTATGAATTGCCAGATCAACGCTGTCTCCTCAGCCTGCTTCAACACCCTCCACATACTCCGTAAAACCTTCAAATGGATCCCCTCCGAATCCAGAAAAATGGTCACACACACCCTCATCACCAGCAGACTGGACTACGGCAACGCCCTCGATGCCGGAATCAACAAATACCTCCTCTGCAAGCGCCAGACCGTCCAGAATGCAGCAGCCAGACTAATCCTCGACATCCCCCGGCACAACCACATCATCCAACACCTCTGCAATCTCCGCTGGCTCGCTGTCGAAATAAGGGCAACTTTCAAGCTGCTCACGTACACCTACAAGGCCCTCCACAACATCAGAACACAATACCTCAACAACCGCCTCTCCTTCCATGCCCCCAAGAGAAACCTCCATTCAGCGGACCTCTCCCTGGCCACAGTCCCCCGCTTGTACAGGAACAGAGTGGGTGGAAGGTCCTTCTCCTGCCTCACAGCCAAGACCTGGAAAAACCTCCCACTCCACCTCCGGCAAAGCCCTACACTGATCCAGTTCAGGAAGGACCTCAAGACCTGGCTCTTCAGATGACCCCCAACGGAGCTGCACACAACCCCCCATAGCGCCTTGAGACCCTAACGGGTGAGTAGTGCGCTTTACAAACCCATGATTGATTGATATTCCCTGTCACAACTCTCTGCTCTAATGGCACCCCATTCGTATAAGTGTATCTGTGACACCACACAGAATTCACTATTGAATGACAATCTACCATTCCCTCACTCTGGAATCCCACTCTCCCCACCACAACTCCCACTAGGAACCCATTCGATATCAAGTTACTCATCCCACTGTAAGTTGGGCCCACTCCAATTGCATTCACATAGCGCATACCAACCAGCAGGAGGCACTACAGTGCTGCTTAATGAACACCCAGCAGTGCACTACTGGCACACATGCTCCTGGGCCAGGAGAGGGACTTGGTTGGGGGTGCAAAATGCAAGAACCCCCCTTCTTTCAAAGATACTCCACATCCAGCGATCCACCTACAGTTGTGTGGGACTAGAGGGCTCTCACTGTTGGGGGGGGCTGAGGGTTTATCACCTCATCTGAATGAATGCTGAGGACACATGCCGTATCCAAATATGACACACAACCCGAGATCCTCAGATGTGGGGGATAAGGGGGGGCTATGAGTTGAGGTGGGGTTCATTGACACAGGCGCCAACATTTGGGAGTCACAGCACATACTGGTTTCCATGCGAGTAGATCTGGGGATATTTGTCATAGAAGCTGAGTGAAAGGAGACACACGGTTGGTTTGAGGGGCTAAAAAGGAAATCACATCATGAGAATGAAAAGTGCATTACCTGCATTCAATATTAAACTCCCAGGAAGAATTAAAATGAGTGTGTGGGTGACACAACAAGCGGTGATATTTGTGAAACATGATCACTCATAGGACACACGCTGCGTCCAAACTTAAAATATGTAGGAAATGATTCCTTGAGTATGTGGCACACATTACTACTGCAAGGGCACACTACGCCCACACACATTACTACTGCAAGGGCAAACTACGCCCCGCACACATTACTACTGCAAGGGCACACTACGCCCACACACATTACTACTGCAAGGGCAAACTACGCCCCGCACACATTACTACTGCAAGGGCACACTACACCCGCACACATTACTGCTGCAAGGGCACACTACGCCCACACACATTACTACTGCAAGGGCAAACTACGCCCCGCACACATTACTACTGCAAGGGCAAACTACGCCCGCACACATTACTACTGCAAGGGCAAACTACGCCCGCACACATTACTGCTGCAAGGGCACACTACGCCCACACACACTTACTGCAAGGGCAAACTACGCCCGCACACATTACTACTGCAAGGGCAAACTACGCCCGCACACATTACTACTGCAAGGGCAAACTACGCCCGCACACATTACTACTGCAAGGGCAAACTACGCCCGCACACATTACTACTGCAAGGGCAAACTACGCCCGCACACTTTACTGCTGCAAGGCCACACTACGCCCACACATTACTGCTGCAAGGGCACACTACACCCGCACACATTACTACTGCAAGGGCAAACTACGCCCGCACACATTACTACTGCAAGGGCAAACTACGCCCGCACACATTACTGCTGCAAGGGCACACTACGCCCACACACATTACTACTGCAAGGGCAAGCTACGCCCGCACACATTACTACTGCAAGGGCAAACTACGCCCGCACACATTACTACTGCAAGGGGCAAACTACGCCCGCACACATTACTACTGCAAGGGCACACTACGCCCGCACACATTACTACTGCAAGGGCAAACTACGCCCGCACACATTACTACTGCAAGGGCAAACTACGCCCGCACACATTACTACTGCAAGGGCAAACTACGCCCGCACACATTACTACTGCAAGGGCAAACTACGCCCGCACACTTTACTGCTGCAAGGCCACACTACGCCCACACACATTACTGCTGCAAGGGCACACTACGCCCCGCACACATTACTACTGCAAGGGCAAACTACGCCCCGCACACATTACTACTGCAAGGGCAAACTACGCCCGCACACATTACTGCTGCAAGGGCACACTACGCCCACACACATTACTACTGCAAGGGCAAACTACGCCCCGCACACATTACTACTGCAAGGGCAAACTACGCCCCGCACACATTACTACTGCAAGGGCAAACTACGCCCGCACACATTACTACTGCAAGGGCAAACTACGCCCCGCACACATTACTACTGCAAGGGCAAACTACGCCCACACACATTACTACTGCAAGGGCACACTACGCCCACACACATTACTGCTGCAAGGACACACTACGCCCGCACACATTACTACTGCAAGGGCACACTACGCCCACACACATTACTACTGCAAGGGCAAACTACGCCCCGCACACATTACTACTGCAAGGGCAAACTACGCCCCGCACACATTACTACTGCAAGGGCAAACTACGCCCGCACACATTACTACTGCAAGGGCACACTACGCCCACAACACATTACTACTGCAAGGGCAAACTACGCCCCGCACACATTACTACTGCAAGGGCAAACTACGCCCCGCACACATTACTACTGCAAGGGCACACTACGCCCACACACATTACTACTGCAAGGGCAAACTACGCCCGCACACATTACTACTGCAAGGGCACACTACGCCCACACACATTACTACTGCAAGGGCAAACTACGCCCACACACATTACTACTGCAAGGGCAAACTACGCCCCGCACACATTACTACTGCAAGGGCAAACTACGCCCCGCACACATTACTACTGCAAGGGCAAACTACGCCCACACACATTACTGCTGCAAGGGCACACTACGCCCACACACATTACTACTGCAAGGGCAAACTACGCCCCGCACACATTACTACTGCAAGGGCACACTACGCCCACACACATTACTACTGCAAGGGCAAACTACGCCCACACACATTACTACTGCAAGGGCAAACTACGCCCCGCACACATTACTACTGCAAGGGCACACTACGCCCACACACATTACTACTGCAAGGGCAAACTACGCCCCGCACACATTACTACTGCAAGGGCAAACTACGCCCCGCACACATTACTACTGCAAGGGCACACTACGCCCACACACATTACTACTGCAAGGGCAAACTACGCCCACACACATTACTACTGCAAGGGCACACTACGCCCACACATTACTACTGCAAGGGCAAACTACGCCCACACACATTACTGCTGCAAGGGCACACTACGCCCACACACATTACTACTGCAAGGGCAAACTACGCCCCGCACACTTACTACTGCAAGGGCACACTACGCCCACACATTACTACTGCAAGGGCAAACTACGCCCCGCACATTACTACTGCAAGGGCACACTACGCCCACACACATTACTACTGCAAGGGCAAACTACGCCCGCACACATTACTACTGCAAGGGCAAACTACGCCCGCACACATTACTACTGCAAGGGCACACTACGCCCCACACATTACTACTGCAAGGGCAAACTACGCCCACACACATTACTACTGCAAGGGCACACTACGCCCACACACATTACTACTGCAAGGGCAAACTACGCCCACACACATTTCTGCTGCAAGGGCACACTACGCCCACACACATTACTACTGCAAGGGCAAACTACGCCCCGCACACATTACTACTGCAAGGGCACACTACGCCCACACACATTACTACTGCAAGGGCAAACTACGCCCCGCACACATTACTACTGCAAGGGCAAACTACGCCCGCACACATTACTACTGCAAGGGCACACTACGCCCACACACATTACTACTGCAAGGGCAAACTACGCCCACACACATTACTACTGCAAGGGCACACTACGCCCACACACATTACTACTGCAAGGGCAAACTACGCCCACACACATTACTGCTGCAAGGGCACACTACGCCCACACACATTACTACTGCATGGGCAAACTACGCCCCGCACACATTACTACTGCAAGGGCAAACTACGCCCCGCACACATTACTACTGCAAGGGCACACTACGCCCACACACATTACTACTGCAATGGCAAACTACGCCCACACACATTACTACTGCAAGGGCACACTACGCCCACACACATTACTACTGCAAGGGCAAACTACGCCCACACACATTACTGCTGCAAGGGCACACTACGCCCACACACATTACTACTGCAAGGGCAAACTACGCCCACACACATTACTACTGCATGGGCAAACTACGCCCCGCACACATTACTACTGCAAGGGCAAACTACGTCCGCACACATTACTACTGCAAGGGCAAACTACGCCCGCACACATTACTACTGCAAGGGCACACTACACCCGCACACATTACTACTGCAAGGGCAAACTACGCCCGCACACATTACTACTGCAAGGGCAAACTACGCCCCGCACACATTACTACTGCAAGGGCAAACTACGCCCACACACATTACTGCTGCAAGGGCACACTACGCCCACACATTACTACTGCAAGGGCAAACTACGCCCCGCACACATTACTACTGCAAGGGCAAACTACGCCCCGCACACATTACTACTGCAAGGGCAAACTACGCCCACACACATTACTGCTGCAAGGGCACACTACGCCCACACACATTACTACTGCAAGGGCAAACTACGCCCCGCACACATTACTACTGCATGGGCAAACTACGCCCGCACACATTACTGCTGCAAGGGCACACTACGCCCACACACATTACTACTGCAAGGGCAAACTACGCCCCGCACACATTACTACTGCAAGGGCAAACTACGCCCGCACACATTACTACTGCAAGGGCACACTACGCCCTGCACACATTACTGCTGCAAGGGCACACTACGCCCGCACACATTACTGCTGCAAGGGCACACTACGCCCACACACATTACTACTGCAAGGGCAAACTACGCCCCACACACATTACTACTGCAAGGGCACACTACGCCCTGCACACATTACTGCTGCAAGGGCACACTACGCCCGCACACATTACTGCTGCAAGGGCACACTACGCCCACACACATTACTACTGCAAGGGCACACTACGCCCGCACACATTACTACTGCAAGGGCAAACTACGCCCACACACATTACTACTGCAAGGGCAAACTACGCCCGCACACATTACTACTGCAGGGGCAAACTACGCCCGCACACATTACTACTGCAAGGGCACACTACGCCCACACACTACTACTGCAAGGGCAAACTACGCCCACACATTACTACTGCAAGGGCAAACTACGCCCCGCACACATTACTACTGCAAGGGCAAACTACGCCCCGCACACATTACTACTGCAAGGGCAAACTACGCCCACACACATTACTGCTGCAAGGGCACACTACGCCCACACACATTACTACTGCAAGGGCAAACTACGCCCCGCACACATTACTACTGCAAGGGCAAACTACGCCCGCACACATTACTACTGCAAGGGCACACTACGCCCACACACATTACTACTGCAAGGGCAAACTACGCCCCGCACACATTACTACTGCAAGGGCAAACTACACCCCGCACACATTACTACTGCAAGGGCAAACTACGCCCACACACATTACTACTGCAAGGGCAAACTACGCCCCGCACACATTACTACTGCAAGGGCAAACTACGCCCCGCACACATTACTACTGCAAGGGCAAACTACGCCCACACACATTACTACTGCAAGGGCAAACTACGCCCCGCACACATTACTACTGCAAGGGCACACTACGCCCGCACACATTACTACTGCAAGGGCAAACTACGCCCCGCACACATTACTGCTGCAAGGGCACACTACGCCCACACACATTACTACTGCAAGGGCAAACTACGCCCCGCACACATTACTACTGCAAGGGCAAACTACGCCCGCACACATTACTACTGCAAGGGCAAACTACGCCCCGCACACATTACTGCTGCAAGGGCACACTACGCCCACACACATTACTACTGCAAGGGCACACTACGCCCGCACACATTACTACTGCAAGGGCAAACTACGCCCACACACATTACTACTGCAAGGGCAAACTACGCCCCGCACACATTACTACTGCAAGGGCAAACTACGCCCCGCACACATTACTACTGCAAGGGCAAACTACGCCCACACACATTACTACTGCAAGGGCAAACTACGCCCCGCACACATTACTACTGCAAGGGCACACTACACCCGCACACATTACTGCTGCAAGGGCACAATACACCCCGCACACATTACTACTGCAAGGACACACTACGCCCGCACACATTACTGCTGCAAGGGCACACTACACCCGCACACATTCCTGCTGCAAGGGCACATTATGCCCCGCACACATCACTGCTGCAAGGGCACATTATGCCCCACACACATTACTGTTGCAAGGGCACATTAAGCCCCGCACACATTACTACTGCAAGGGCAAACTACGCCCGCACACATTACTACTTCAAGGGCACACTACACCCGCACACATTACTGCTGCAAGGGCACAATACACCCCGCACATTACTGCTGCAAGGGCACACTACGCCCGCACATATTACTGCTGCAAGGGCACACTACGCCCGCACACATTACTACTGCAAGGGCACACTACGCACCACACACCTTACTGCTGCAAGGGCACACTACGCCTGCACACATTACTACTGCAAGGGCACACTACGCTCGCACACATTACTGCTGCAAGGCGCAATACACCCACACACATTACTGCTGCAAGGGCACACTACGCCTGCACACATTACTACTGCAAGGGCACACTACGCTCGCACACATTACTGCTGCAAGGGCACAATACACCCCACACACATTACTGCTGCAAGGGCACACTACGCCCCGCACACATTACTGCTGCAAGGGCACACTACGCCCCACACACATTACTGCTGCAAGGGCACACTACGCACCACACACATTACTGCTGCAAGGGCACACTACGCACCACACACATTACTGCTACAAGGGCACACTACGCACCACACACATTACTGCTGCAAGGACACACTACGCCCGCATACTTTACTGCTGCAAGGCCACTCTACGCCCCACACACATCACTGCTGCAAGGGCACACTACGCCCCACACACATTACTGCTGCAAGGTCACACTACGCACCACACACATTACTGCTGCAAGGGCACACTACGCACCACACACATTACTGCTGCAAGGGCACACTACGCACCACACACCTTACTGCTGCAAGGGCACACTACGCCCCACGACAGGAAGTGAAACACATGGATTAGCGAAAGCTACATGCCTTTAATTGTTTAATAGATGCATAAACACAATCCGCCACACACTTTCCTTCACAAACTACACACCTATGTCGTTGAATGGAATGGAAGCAGCACAGTAGGCCACAGCCACGGGGCTACCATAAGTCTCTGCAGCCAGAAGTCAGCGGGTCTGGTGGCTTGGTGGACTAATGCGTCCCCTTTAGGGGCCTGTGTTCGACCTTATGTTCACAGGTTCAAATCCCAGTGGGTCCACTCTGCCTTTCATCCTTCTGAGGTCGATAAAATTACCATTAAGTTGGGTAGCAATAAACATCTGTTATTCAGCGCCAAGAGGCCTACAGGTGAAAGTGCGCTTTACAAATACATGTTATGTTATGTCACATACGCCACAGCAATATCCAAGAAACAAGGCTCCTCAAAGGACACGTATGTCAGATGAAAATCCAGTGTCAGGAGTAAATCCATAGGATGTGCAGTCACAAACTCTGGGTGAGTTACTCTCATCTGCCCCTTCCAGTGGGGGAGGGAGGTCAGAAGGACGTCAAGTGCATCAGTTAGACTCTGAAGGACAAGGCAGCTCTGAAAATATCTGAAGGTGAGTATCTAACTCCACCATTGAACATTGGATGTATTTCCTTCACCAAAGACCAAATATCCCGACTCCGGAAAACATTTGTTTAAATACATTAACAGCCTTGGGGCCTGTACAGTGTTTATATTCACTCCTGTATCTGTGGTCACTTTTTATTAGCACTGCATAGTTGGCAATGATTCTCTCTGTACATATTGCACCTTATTTGCTTCAGATGAATGACAAAGGGAATGAATTATAGTTTGACTGACTGGATACTCTGTCACAAACGTGACGGATATCCCATCACCATATCACAAGGGCATTTTATCCTATGGCACTTGTAATACGGTGGACGGGACATGCGTACGGGATACTCTGTCACAAACCTGACAGATATCACATTGCCGTATCACAAGGGCATTATATCCTATGTGTGAGAGGCTGGCCTGGTATATGCTGTCCAATAATTAAAGTGGGCACCCTGCACCAGTCCAGACAACCCTTATGGTGATTTAAGAGGTCAAAGATAACCTTAGAAAGCTATCCAAGTGGTAGCTGTGGAGAGCAGCCTCCAGGCTGAGTCTTGAAGGAGTGTAAAGCAGCTTGTTTTACCAGGGTGTAATCTTATAGTACAGATTAAATGAAAAGAGAACCACACAATAGTTATATGTTTTTATTATTTAACACTCTCTAGTACGTTACAGTATCACCTACACGGAGATCGACACAAAGCACACAATACTTAAGCACAGAAACAACAGTAAATAGCACTAATACACAGTGGGCCTGGGGTGGGCAAACCATATACTAAGAAAGTGGTATAAGAACCACGACTCGGGTCAGGACGATGTCGAGAGGTCGTAGAATTGCTGGGACCCCAAGGAACCACCCAAGGTGAGTAGATAGGCCCTCGACCAAGGCAAAACCTGTCTCCTAATCCTCCTAGACCTATCTTCTGCCTTTGATACGGTTAACCACGAAATTCTCCTAGAACGCCTCAAACTCAGGATGGGGTTGGATGGCACCGTCCTTGAATGGTTTGGATCCTTCCTCCAAAATCGCTCACAGAGAGTCCTCATCAACGGTAATCTATCCGCTCCCTCTCCGATCACGGTTGGAGTCCCCCAAGGATCAACCCTCTCCCCTCTCCCCTACCCTCTTCAATCTTTACCTTGAACCACTCACAGAGGTGTTACGCTCTGCCAATATCTCCTACCTTATGTACACCAACGATACTCAGATATACATTAAAATCTCTTCCCCTGAGGACATTTTCTCCCTGAATGAGGCCCTGAAGCTGACTGTCCACTGGCTCACCGCCAACCAGCTTAAACTTAACGCAAATAAAACCGAATTTCTTCTAATCTCCCCACCCAAAACCAATCCAGACATCCAGAAATGGATCAAGGCTATCACAGCACTAAACTGCCCTCCTACCATTGTTGACTCTGCGAAATCCCTTGGAGTAACCCTTGACGGCAGCCTGAACATGCGGGGCCATATCAACTCGATGGCCAAAACTGCCAGATTCCACCTAAGTTACCTAAGAAACCTAAAACCCTTCCTCGATACCTCTGACCTAAAAACGGCAATCCCGGCACTAGTCATTTCCAGACTAGAATATGGATGCTCTACTCTCGCAGGGCTACCCAAGAACTCTCTGGCCCCATTGAAAGCCTGCCTCAACGCCGCCGCCAGACTCCTAACTGGCTCAAAGAAATTCGACCACATCTCTCCTCACCTCAAAGCTCTGAACTGGCTTCCCCTAGAGGCCAGAATCCAACTTAAACTGGCCTGCATTACTCACAAAGCTCTCTACTCCAAGTCCCCTGCATTTCTCGCCCAAAAACTCATGATATCCGGAGGAGCCAGAAACTCCCGATCTGCCAAAGACCTTTTGCTTCAACCAGCACGCTTCCGGAAGAAAAAAACCTACAATCGGGCCTTCTCTGGGGCCGCTCCTAGAATTTGAACTCTCTCCCACCCGCCATCAGAAGACTTCCGTCCTTGGCACACTTTAAAAAGGAGACCAAAACCTTCCTAATGAGCAAATTCCTCGCCTAACTATCACATTACAATCACCTCAGCGACATGTTCCACCCTCCACTTCGGCATTATCCACGGCTTCTTCGGATGATACCTATTCCTGCACTGCTGGGCATTCCACCCAAGAGTTGAGACTGCGTGCCTTCTTTTATAATGTATCCACCTCTTCTCTTTTTTATCCCGTATGTAGCCGGGACCTTAGACTGCGTGCTCTTTTTTTCTTGTATAATGTATCTACCTATTTTACCCAATTGGTCCCTCCCTTCCTAACTCTTTGTATACCACCCTTAATCCTGTAAAGCGCTCTGATACCCTCACGGGTCTGGTTCGCGCTCTATAAAACTATAAAATAAATAAATAAAAATAAATAGATAGGGCCCCCACGGAGGACGGGTGCAGTGTGGGAACACGACCGCGTGCTCCGTACAACTCTATGTGAAAGTCGCGGTTGGAGTTTTAGAGATTAAGGACCCTTCCCAGTGCACTATGAAGAAACCCCGTGGAAGACAGAAGGTTGAAGAGCCACCCCACCCGTGGATACCAAAGCACCCAAGTTACCTATCCCAGAGAAGCCGGGTGCATAGGTGTGAAGTGGCATCGGAAATCGCCGTCGAACCCAATGGAGGACTTCGAGGAAGAGCCGCTGCAGGAAGGGAGAAAAATGTCAGTTCGAATCCAAATGTGGATTCTATTCGAAGAGTACCTGAAAGCAGAGGGGACAGAGTCTGGGTCACTTAGGAGTGACCAGGAGCTCGGTAGACGAATGCCCACCGATGTCGGGTGCTTCAGTATAGTTGATGGGGACCTTGACTCTGCAACTGCGGGGACCAGGCGATGTCGAGGATGAACAGGAGCCGGACACCAGCTGTCCCATGAAGGATATCGAGTGCTGAGGGGTCGGTGACCGGCGGGAGCACCAACAAGCCTTGGCAACGGCAACCCATGCAGAAGGTCAAGGGAGTGTACGGTTCGGACCAGCAAGGTCCAGGAGACTCACCACACACAGGGGAGTCAGAGCAAGCCTGGAGCAACCAGGTGAGTCCCAAGAAAAGCAAAGTTGACCCTGGATTGGACCCACAGGCTGGAGGCACAGGAGTCGTGAGAGGACCTCGAGCAGCTTCACAAAACAGCAAGCCACGGAGCACTCAGTACGAGGTGGATGAAGATTATTGTGCAGAAAGTCACCAGAGGTTGGGGCTACTCGGAGCCCAATGCACTTGTTCAAGAATTGCCAACAAGCACATGCACTTGCAAAAGTACGCAGTGCACAGGGGTTCGGGTATTGCAGCCCCCACGATGGATTCTGACCTCAAACTTGATGAGAGAGCTGCTCGGACCTCGAGAGATGTAGAAACCCCCCTCCTGTGTTGCTGGACCCTTCGGAGTCCATAGGAGCTTGGGATCAGCAGACCAGTCAGCAGTGTTGCGGTGCCTGCGAATGTAGGGGACTGACTCCTTCACTCCAAGGGAGATTATCTTCAGTTGTCTTTGATGCTCCACAGGTCCTACACGGATCCTGTATGGTGCACAGGCACAGACGATGCAGCAGACTGAGAGAGAGACCAAGTCATGCCCAAACAAAGTCCAGCGAAGTCCAGAGTACCCAGACGGTAGAAGTGCAGTGGTTTCTGGTTAGAATCTTGTCCACGACGAATCTAAGGACCTACAGCCAGGTAAGCCCTTAAGTACCCACAGGGAGGGTTGGCAGATTCAGGGGACACTCCCAATGGAGGGTCTGGACAGTGGGGAGGTTAGTCCCATGTCCTTTGTCCAGTTTCATACCAGAGAGGCAGCCAATGGCTCCCAGGACTGGTTTGAACTGGACTATGCACAGGGACACCAAATGTGCCCCTTATGCAGACTTTCAGTCGCTGGCAAGTGCACCCACCCAGTCCTAATACACTAATTCCTGTCTGGGATGTGGTCATACCTCCCTGTGACAGGATGCCTATTGTTCAGTCTTCCCCTGCTCAAGCTTGGTTCAACAGCAGGAGGGCAGAAATGTGTCTCTGGTCGGCAGCAACCATTTTGTGCTGTCTGGAGTTAGAAGGCTGGTACCGGGAACACCAGGGACCCCACGAAGCTCGCTTCTGAGGGGTGGAATCATGCCTCCCACACCAGTTACCGGTGTGGGGGTATGATTCCAACATGTTTGACACCAAACACGATAGGGTTTGTTTCAGCCATTTTAGGGTTGGGCATCACGCGGTCGCGTAATGCCCCTCTATATGTGGTATATGGCTGCTTCACTGACAACCCGGGAGAATGGACTCCGTAGGCTGCAGGGGTGTCCTACTCATGCAGGGGTACTCCTCTCACTTAGAACCAAGCACCCTGCCTTCAGGATTGTAAAGGCCTGCTATAGGGGTGACTTATAGGTTTTAAGTGCAGTTACCCTTAGATGTAGTAAACCTATATCTTAAGTAAGTGGTGCATGCACCAACTTACACAGGCTGCAATGGCAGGCCTGTAGTTCCATTCTGCATGGCCTCTCATGGGTGGCATAATACATGCTTCAGCCCATGGTAGGCCTCTGGGGTACTTATGCCCTGGGTACATGTGTACCATATACTAGGGACTGACAAGGGTACCACAGTATCCAATCTGGAGTGTACGTAAGTACATAACATAACAGTTTTGGGAGAAAGAAGATAGACTGGGGTCCTGATTAGCAGGATCCCAGTCAGACTAGTCAAAAACAGTATTACATTTAGCAAAAAGTGGGGGTAACCATAAGAAGCAGATCCTACTTTCCTACACAATGGCACTTGTAATACGGTGGACGGGACATGCAGACGGGATACTCTGTCACAAACGTGACGGATATCCCATCGCTATATCACAGGGGCATTATATCCTATGGCACTTGTAATATGGTGGACGGGACATGCGGACGGGATACTCTGTCACAAACGTGACGGATATCCCATCCCCGTATCACAAGGGCATTATATCCTTTGGCACTTGTAATACGGTGGACGGGATACTCTGTCACGAAGGTGACGGATATCACATCGCCGTATCACAAGGGCATTATATCCTATGGCACTTGTAATACGGTGGACAGGATAAGCGGACGGGGTACTCTGTCACAAATGTGACGGATATCACATCGCGCCATATCACAAGTGCATTATATCTAAGACTCCCTGTTTTCCGTTTTTACTGATTTTTTACAGATAAATGCAGACAGAAAACCATTTATTTTCCTGTCTGTATTTATTTTTAAATGTGGATAAAAACGGAAATTGGATTGTTTTTGAGTGATTCTAAATGCTGTCAGTCATGACTGCCAGACCAGTAGCTGTGCGGATTGACAGGCAAAGGGACAAAAAAAATATAGGGATTTTAGTAAAGAGCCTTAAACAGCAGTAGATTTGCACAACCTTAATACTAAAATTTACATATTTTCTTACATGTGCTATTTTACCATCTGAGTGTGTATACATCATTGAAACCTGTCAGGCGTTCAGGCACGAGTGCACATTAACTGGTTAAATAAATGCAGAAATTTACACATTTCAGCTTCATTTTTCACAAAACCTAAAATGAATTTGGATAAATACAGGTAAAGTTAGCAAAAAATAAATATGGATAAATACAGATGGAAATGACAAAAATATAAATACCATAAAACCGGGAGCCCTAATTATATCCTATGGCACTTGTAATACAGTGGACGGAATATGCGGACGGGATACGCCATCACTAACGTGACCGATATCACATCACCGTATCACAAGGGCATTATATCCTATGACACTTGTAATACAGTGGACGGGATAAGCGGACAGGATACTCTGTCACAAACGTGACGGATATCACATCTCCGGCTCACAAGGGTATTATATCCTATGACACTTGTAATACAGTGGACGGGATAAGCGGACGGGATACTCTGTCACAAACGTGACGGATATCACATCGCCGTATCACAAGAGTATTATATCCTATGGCATTTGTAAAGCAGCGGGTGGTATAACCGCCATGTCTGTGATGAAGTATCCCACCCGCCACACTCCAATCAGGCCCCAAACTGAAACTGAGCGAAAAGTGGCTTTGATTGCATATTTCTTCCTAATCTGTATGCTATGAATTAGAAAGGGCAAACACATACATCTGTATACCTCTGAACCATTAAAAAGATCCTTTTTTTAATGAGTGCCACAGGGCAATTTTCTGGGTACGTATGTGTGAAGCTGCACATAAACAATCGTCCCTACAACGCATGGTGCAAGGGTGCCTGAGATGGAACATAGCAGCCCACTGTGCGTCAGCGCCGTGGAAGAGGACAGGAATGCTCTGTATCTTATGGATACGGCGCATTACTGCCCTTTTCTTTTGCCGTAGGACAGCGCAGCAGGAAGGCTTGAGGTGCAGCCCTTCGCCCAAAGCTTGTAAATGAGGCCCTTCACCTTTGCTCGCCCCTTGTTACTATTTCTGACCACGTTTTTGCTTTCAGATATCGGATCTTCTGCAAAGCTCTGATCGGATTCTGAAGGGCTCTTTCTCTTTTCTGATACCAGGAGGAGTTGGTGCCCTGCCATTACTACACTTCTAATCCTCATCTTCCATCAAGAACCATAAGATTGATAAGAAGGTTTTTACCTTTTACGGGTTTTCCCTCCTCAGCATGGCTCTCTTAAGGAGTCCGCTACAGGTGGGGTGACACTTGTCTACTGGAAGGGGAACCCCTTTCCTCAAGCAGTCAAGAAGGGAACCCAACAGACCTTCTCATCCTCCAGTCCTGCTTCAAGTTTCTGGATCTGATCTGGCATTGGCTACATCACATCTTCCAATTTTCAAACAATTTTCTCTGCTTCATGCAGACCTTGTCCAGCCAATGGGCCTTTTATGGCATCGACTTTCCAATCTAAGCCATCTCATTCAGTGGCTATTCCCATGACGTCTACTTTCATTTACAACAGTACAGATCTCAGGTTGGTGCATTGCAAATTATGCTCCTGCTCAAGATCATGCATGTCCCTGGCTTCATTAAGTCTTAAGGTGTCTTGGTTTCATTTGTTGTGAAACCACCCTTTCTCAATTCTTCTGTTTATCCTGTTTCTCCATGTTGACTACTGGCAGGACAGATACACGAGGCTCTTGTGTGCCTTATTGGGCGGGGAGGTAGAGGCGATCGATGTACATGAGATCAATTTCATCGATAGCATGCAAACAGCACAAAGGCAGCTGAGGAGATCAAAAGGTAGTTCATCTGCCCTTCTCACTGTCCCTTGGGCTCACCCTACAGTGCCTGTGCAAGGATGCTATAACCATGGTCTGATGCAGGAAAATCTGGGGCCTGACCTCCTGACTCCTCAGAAGCACCCTTCTGTGCCTCCGCGACTGATGCCCCAGATGACTGCAGCATCCTCACCCACCAGTGAGCAGGCAGATGACTCGCCCTGATTCCTCTCCCTATGCACACCTCTCCTTGTGCACACCCCTGTGCACCCTCAGATTCCCAGGCACAATAAAATCAAGGGTGATAAGCCCATCCAGAGATGGTGCCTGCACACCTTCCTTTGGTCTCCAGAAGGGTAGGCCTCCAGCCAAAGGAGCTCTCCTGGGACCTACAGCAGTCTTCAGGACTCGTGACTCTACCAGGAAGACAGCAGCACAATGGAGTTCTTCTCCACAGCCCGATTCACAAAGGTAACTTACTACTTTCAGTATCCACAAAGGTAAACTTAGACCACAAGTCTAACTTTACTAGTAGTGACTTACCTTTGTGAATCCAGAATAGTTGTAAAATTAGACTTTTGGTCAAAGTTTGCCTTTGTGAATCGGGTCCTATATCTGATGCCCCCTTTGAACGCCCCTGCATGGGGCATAGCTCATGCCATCAGGCTGCCTTCGGCTCTCAGAACTCTGTTTAAAAGCTGTGCCTGGACAGCAGTTTCCAAATGACCTCGGGTATAGTTCATCTCATGGGGAATCAGCTGTCTGGGCATACCACTGGTTCCTTTCTACAAGACTGATGAAGGGCACGTTTTCATAAGATCTGAAGAGCAGTTATTGTGGGTGCGGCACGCTGGCATCTCCTGGGGGTTGTTTAACGCATGCAGCTGAGCAGAGCCCCTAGGAGGGTCGGACTCTTTCGTTTTTCAAGGAATCATCTCTAGGTTTGGGTATATCTTTGCTAGCTCTCTTCTTTCTTACGGGTCGAGATGGTTCCAATCCCGATAGTTGTGGGTTTTCCACCTGATGGTTCTGTTCATGCAGGGCTTTGCCAGCACAGTCCGGTGGGTCCATCCCTACGGATCTGAGTGTGAAATGTGTGGCAGTTCTGACTCTGATTCCACATGATGGTTCTAATCTTGCAGTTCTGGGGTTGCACACTGTGGTGGTTCTTTTCTTCAGGATACACCGTTTACAGACTGGTACTCACAAACCTGCTCAGCAGCTTTTGCTCATTTTGATGTCCCCATACTAGCAGGCTTAGGGCTGTACAGTCTGGTGGTTCCAGTCTTTCAGGACCTGCTCCTCACAGGGAAGCTTCTGATTGCCCATGTCTGGGTTTGAGCAGTCTGGTGATCCTGGTATGAAAGGCTGCGCTTCCATTGGTGATCCTGGAATCAAAGGCTGCGCTTCCATTGGTGATCCTGGTATCAAAGGCTGCGCTTCCATTGTCTGGTGAAGGCTGCGCTTCCATTGTCTGGTGATTCTGGTATGAAAGGCTGCGCTTCCATTGGTGATCCTGGAATCAAAGGCTGCGCTTCCATTGGTGATCCTGGTATCAAAGGCTGCGCTTCCATTGTCTGGTGAAGGCTGCGCTTCCATTGTCTGGTGATTCTGGTATGAAAGGCTGCGCTTCCATTGGTGATCCTGGTATCAAAGGCTGCGCTTCCATTGGTGATCCTGGTATCAAAGGCTGCGCTTCCATTGTCTGGTGAAGGCTGCGCTTCCATTGTCTGGTGATTCTGATATCAAAGGCTGCGCTTCCATTGTCTGGTGATTCTGGTATCAAAGGCTGCGCTTCCATTGTCTGGTGATCCTGGTATCAAAGGCTGAGCTTCCATTGTCTCGTGCTTCTGGTATCAAAGGCTGCGCTTCCATTGTCTGGTGATCCTGGTATCAAAGGCTGTGCTTCCATTGTCTGGTGAAGGCTGCGCTTTCCTTGTCTGGTGATTCAGGTATCCAAGGCTGCACTTCCATTGTCTGGTGAAGGCTGCGCTTCCATTGTCTGGTGATCCTGGTATCAAAGGCTGCGCTTCCATTGTCTGGTGAAGGCTGCGCTTCCATTGTCTGGTGAAGTCTGTGCTTCCCTTGTCTGGTGATTCTGGTATCCAAGGCTGCGCTTCCATTGTCTGGTGAAGGCTGCGCTTCCATTGTCTGGTGATCCTGGTATCAAAGGCTGCGCTTCCATTGTCTGGTGATCCTGGTATCAAAGGCTGCGCTTCCATTGTCTGGTGAAGGCTGCGCTTCCATTATCTGGTGAAGGCTGCGCTTTCATTGTCTGGTGAAGGCTGCACTTCCATTGTCTGGTGATCCTGGTGAAGGCTGCGCTTCCATTGTCTAGTGATCCTGGTATCAAAGGCTGCGCTTCCATTGTCTGGTGATCCTGGTGAAGGCTGAGCTTCCATTGTCTGGTGATCCTGGTATCAAAGGCTGCGCTTCCATTGTCTGGTGATTCTGGTATCAAAGGCTGCGCTTCCATTGTCTGGTGATTCTGGTATCAAAGGCTGCGCTTCCATTGTCTGGTGATTCTGGTATCAAAGGCTGCGCTTCCATTGTCTGGTGAAGGCTGCGCTTCCATTGGTGATCCTGGTATCAAAGGCTGCGCTTCCATTGTCGGGTGATTCTGGTATCAAAGGCTGCGTTTCCATTGGTGATCCTGGTATGAAAGGCTGCGCTTCCATTGTCTGGTGATCCTGGTATCAAAGGCTGCGCTTCATTGGTGATCCTGGTATCAAAGGCTGCGCTTCCATTGGTGATCCTGGTATCAAAGGCTGCGCTTCCATTGTCTGGTGATCCTGGTATCAAAGGCTGCGCTTCCATTGTCTGGTGAAGGCTGCGCTTCCATTGTCTGGTGATCCTGGTATCAAAGGCTGCGCTTCCATTGTCTGGTGAAGGCTGCGCTTCCATTGTCTGGTGTTCCTGGTATCAAAGGCTGCGCTTCCATTGTCTGGTGATCCTGGTATCAAAGGCTGCGCTTCCATTGTCTGGTGAAGGCTGCGCTTCCATTGTCTGGTGAGGGCTGCGCTTCCCTTGTCTGGTGATTCTGGTATCCAAGGCTGCGCTTCCATTGTCTGGTGAAGGCTGCGCTTCCATTGTCTGGTGATCCTGGTATCAAAGGCTGCGCTTCCATTGTCTGGTGATCCTGGTATGAAAGCCTGCGCTTCCATTGTCTGGTGATCCTGGTATCAAAGGCTGCGTTTCCATTGTATGGTGATCCTGGTATCAAAGGCTGCGCTTCCATTGTCTGGTGAAGGCTGCACTTCCATTGTCTGGTGAAGGCTGCGCTTCCATTGTCTGGTGTTCCTGGTGAAGGCTGCGCTTCCATTGTCTGGTGATCCTGGTATCGAAGGCTGCGCTTCCATTGTCTGGTGATCCTGGTGAAGGCTGCGCTTCCAATGTCTGGTGATCCTGGTATCGAAGGCTGCGCTTCCATTGTCTGGTGAAGGCTGTGCTTCCATTGTCTGGTGAAGGCTGCGCTTCCATTGTCTGGTGAAGGCTGCGCTTCCATTGTCTGGTGATTCTGGTGAAGGCTGCGCTTCCATTGTCTGGTGATCCTGGTATCAAAGGCTGCGCTTCCATTCTCTGGTGATTCTGGTATCAAAGGCTGCGCTTCCATTGTCTGGTGATTCTGGTATCAAAGGCTGCGCTTCCATTGTCTGGTGATCCTGGTATCAAAGGCTGCGCTTCCATTGTCTGGTGATCCTGGTATCAAAGGCTGCGCTTCCATTGGTGATCCTGGTATCAAAGGCTGCGTTTCCATTGTCTCGTGCTTCTAGTATCAAAGGCTGCGCTTCCATTGGTGATCCTTGTATCAAAGGCTGCGCTTCCATTGTCTGGTGAAGGCTGCGCTTCCATTGTCTGGTGTTCCTGGTATCAAAGGCTGCGCTTCCCTTGTCTGGTGATCCTGGTATCAAAGGCTGCGCTTCCATTGTCTGGTGAAGGCTGCGCTTCCATTGTCTGGTGAAGGCTGCGCTTCCCTTGTCTGGTGATTCTGGTATCCAAGGCTGCGCTTCCATTGTCTGGTGAAGGATGCGCTTCCATTGTCTGGTGATCCTGGTATCAAAGGCTGCGCTTCCATTATCTGGTGAAGGCTGCGCTTCCATTGTCTGGTAAAGGCTGCACTTCCATTGTCTGGTGAAGGCTGCGCTTCCATTGTCTGGTGATCCTGGTGAAGGCTGCACTTCCATTGTCTGGTGAAGGCTGCGCTTCCATTGTCTGGTGATCCTGGTATCAAAGGCTGCGCTTCCATTGTCTGGTGATTCTGGTATCAAAGGCTGCGCTTCCATTGTCTGGTGATTCTGGTATCAAAGGCTGCGCTTCCATTGTCTGGTGATCCTGGTATGAAAGGCTGCACTTCCATTGGTGATCCTGGTATCAAAGGCTGCGCTTCCATTGGTGATCCTGGTATCAAAGGCTGCGCTTCCATTGTCTGGTGATCCTGGTATAAAAGGCTGCGCTTCCATTGTCTGGTGATCCCGGTATCAAAGGCTGCGCTTCCATTGTCTGGTGAAGGCTGCGTTTCCATTGTCTGGTGAAGGATGCGCTTCCTTTGTCTGGTGATCCTCGTATCAAAGGGTTGTGCTTCCATTGTCTGGTGAAGGCTGCACTTCCATTGTCTGGTGATCCTGGTATCAAAGGCTGCGCTTCCATTGTCTGGTGAAGGCTGCGCTTCCATTGTCTGGTGATCCTGGTATCAAAGGCTGCGCTTCCATTGTCTGGTGAAGGCTGCGCTTCCATTGTCTGGTGATCCTGGTATCAAAGGCTGCACTTCCATTGTCTGGTGATCCTGGTATCAAAGGCTGCGCTTCCATTATCTGGTGATTCTGGTATCAAAGGCTGCGCTTCCATTGTCTGGTGAATGCTGCGCTTCCATTGTCTGGTGAAGGCTGTGCTTCCATTGTCTGGTGAAGGCTGCGCTTCCATTGTCTGGTGATCCTGGTGAAGGCTGCGCTTCCAATGTCTGGTGATCCTGGTATCAAAGGCTGCGCTTCCATTGTCTGGTGATTCTGGTATCAAAGGCTGCGCTTCCATTGTCTGGTGATTCTGGTATCAAAGGCTGCGCTTCCATTGTCTGGTGATTCTGGTATCAAAGGCTGCGCTTCCATTGTCTGGTGATTCTGGTATCAAAGGCTGCGCTTCCATTGTCTGGTGATTCTGGTATCAAAGGCTGCGTTTCCATTGTCTGGTGATTCTGGTATCAAAGGCTGCGCTTCCATTGGTGATCCTGGTATCAAAGGCTGCGCTTCCATTGGTGATCCTGGTATCAAAGGCTGCGCTTCCATTGGTGATCCTGGTATCAAAGGCTGCACTTCCATTGTCTGGTGATTCTGGTATCAACGGCTGCGCTTCCATTGGTGATCATGGTATCAAAGGCTGCGTTTCCATTGTCCAGTGATCCTGGTATCAAAGGCTGCGCTTCCATTTTCTGGTGATCCTGGTATCAAAGGCTGCGCTTCCATTGGTGATCCTGGTATCAAAGGCTGCGTTTCCATTGTCTCGTGCTTCTGGTATCAAAGGCTGCGCTTCCATTGGTGATCCTGGTATCAAAGGCTGCGCTTCCATTGTCTGGTGAAGGCTGCGTTTCCATTGTCTGGTGATCCTGGTATCAAAGGCTGCGCTTCCATTGTCTGGTGAAGGCTGCGCTTCCATTGTCTGGTGATCCTGGTATCAAAGGCTGCGCTTCCATTGTCTGGTGATCCTGGTATCAAAGGCTGTGCTTCCATTGTCTGGTGATCCTGGTATCAAAGGCTGCGCTTCCATTGTCTGGTGAAGGCTGCGCTTCCATTGTCTGGTGAAGGCTGCACTTCCCTTGTCTGGTGATTCTGGTATCCAAGGCTGCGCTTCCATTGTCTGGTGAAGGCTGCGCTTCCATTGTCTGGTGAAGGCTGCGCTTCCCTTGTCTGGTGATTCTGGTATCCAAGGCTGCGCTTCCATTGTCTGGTGAAGGCTGCGCTTCCATTGTCTGGTGATCCTGGTATCAAAGGCTGCGCTTCCATTGTCTGGTGATCCTGGTATCAAAGGCTGCACTTCCATTGTCTGGTGAAGGCTGTGCTTCCATTGTCTGGTGAAGGCTGCGCTTCCATTGTCTGGTGATCCTGGTGAAGGCTGCGCTTCCATTGTCTGGTGAAGGCTGCGCTTCCATTGTCTGGTGATCCTGGTTTCAAAGGCTGCGCTTCCATTGTCTGGTGATCCTGGTATCAAAGGCTGCGCTTCCATTGTCTGTTGAAGGCTGCGCTTCCATTGTCTGGTGAAGGCTGCGCTTCCATTCTCTGGTGAAGGCTGCGCTTCCATTGTCTGGTGATCCTGGTGAAGGCTGCGCTTCCATTGTCTGGTGATCCTGGTATCAAAGGCTGCGCTTCCATTGTCTGGTGAAGGCTGCACTTCCATTGTCTGGTGAAGGCTGCGCTTCCATTGTCTGGTCATCCTTTTCTCAAAGGCTGCGCTTCCATTGTCTGGTGAAGGCTGCGCTTCCATTGTCTGGTGAAGGCTGCGCTTCCCTTGTCTGGTGAATCTGGTATCCAAGGCTGCGCTTCCATTGTCTGGTGAAGGCTGCGCTTCCATTGTCTGGTGATCCTGGTATCAAAGGCTGCGCTTCCATTGTCTGGTGATCCTGGTATCAAAGGCTGCGCTTCCATTGTCTGGTGAAGGCTGCGCTTCCATTGTCTGGTGAAGGCTGCGCTTCCATTGTCTGGTGATCCTGGTGAAGGCTGCGCTTCCATTGTCTGGTGAAGGCTGCGCTTCCATTGTCTGGTGATCCTGGTATCAAAGGCTGCGCTTCCATTGTCTGGTGATCCTGGTATCAAAGGCTGCGCTTCCACTGTCTGGTGAAGGCTGCGCTTCCATTGTCTGGTGAAGGCTGCGCTTCCATTGTCTGGTGAAGGCTGCGCTTCCATTGTCTGGTGAAGGCTGCGCTTCCATTGTCTGGTGAAGGTTGCGCTTCCATTGTCTGGTGATCCTGGTGAAGGCTGCGCTTCCATTGTCTGGTGTTCCTAGTATCAAAGGCTGCGCTTCCATTGTCTAGTGATCCTGGTATCAAAGGCTGCGCTTCCATTGTCTGGTGAAGGCTGCGCTTCCATTGTCTGGTGAAGGCTGCGCTTCCCTTGTCTGGTGATTCTGGTATCCAAGGCTGCGCTTCCATTGTCTGGTGAAGGCTGCGCTTCCATTGTCTGGTGATCCTGGTATCAAAGGCTGCGCTTCCATTGTCTGGTGATCCTGGTATCAAAGGCTGCGCTTCCATTGTCTGGTGAAGGCTGTGCTTCCATTGTCTGGTGAAGGCTGCGCTTCCATTGTCTGGTGATCCTGGTGAAGGCTGCGCTTCCATTGTCTGGTGAAGGCTGCGCTTCCATTGTCTGGTGATCCTGGTATCAAAGGCTGCGCTTCCATTGTCTGGTGATCCTGGTATCAAAGGCTGCGCTTCCATTGTCTGTTGAAGGCTGCGCTTCCATTGTCTGGTGAAGGCTGCGCTTCCATTGTCTGGTGAAGGCTGCGCTTCCATTGTCTGGTGATCCTGGTGAAGGCTGCGCTTCCATTGTCTGGTGATCCTGGTATCAAAGGCTGCGCTTCCATTGTCTGGTGAAGGCTGCGCTTCCATTGTCTGGTGAAGGCTGCGCTTCCATTGTCTGGTCATCCTGGTCTCAAAGGCTGCGCTTCCATTGTCTGGTGAAGGCTGCGCTTCCATTGTCTGGTGAAGGCTGTGCTTCCCTTGTCTGGTGAATCTGGTATCCAAGGCTGCGCTTCCATTGTCTGGTGAAGGCTGCGCTTCCATTGTCTGGTGATCCTGGTATCAAAGGCTGCGCTTCCATTGTCTGGTGATCCTGGTATCAAAGGCTGCGCTTCCATTGTCTGGTGAAGGCTGCGCTTCCATTGTCTGGTGAAGGCTGCGCTTCCATTGTCTGGTGATCCTGGTGAAGGCTGCGCTTCCATTGTCTGGTGAAGGCTGCGCTTCCATTGTCTGGTGATCCTGGTATCAAAGGCTGCGCTTCCATTGTCTGGTGATCCTGGTATCAAAGGCTGCGCTTCCATTGTCTGGTGAAGGCTGCGCTTCCATTGTCTGGTGAAGGCTGCGCTTCCATTGTCTGGTGAAGGTTGCGCTTCCATTGTCTGGTGATCCTGGTGAAGGCTGCGCTTCCATTGTCTGAGTGAAGGCTGCGCTTCCATTGTCTGGTGATCCTGGTATCAAAGGCCGCGCTTCCATTGTCTGGTGAAGGCTGCGCTTCCATTGTCTGTTGAAGGCTGCGCTTCCATTGTCTGGTGATCCTGGTCTCAAAGGCTGCGCTTCCATTGTCTGGTGATCCTGGTATCAAAGGCTGCGTTTCCATTGTCTGGTGAATCTGGTATCCAAGGCTGCGCTTCCATTGTCTGGTGAAGGCTGCGCTTCCATTGTCTGGTGATCCTGGTATCAAAGGCTGCGCTTCCATTGTCTGGTGATCCTGGTATCAAAGGCTGCGCTTCCATTGTCTGGTGAAGGCTGCGCTTCCATTGTCTGGTGAAGGCTGCGCTTCCATTGTCTGGTGATCCTGGTGAAGGCTGCGCTTCCATTGTCTGGTGAAGGCTGTGCTTCCATTGTCTGGTGATCCTGGTATCAAAGGCTGCGCTTCCATTGTCTGGTGATCCTGGTATCAAAGGCTGCGCTTCCACTGTCTGGTGAAGGCTGCGCTTCCATTGTCTGGTGAAGGCTGCGCTTCCATTGTCTGGTGAAGGTTGCGCTTCCATTGTCTGGTGATCCTGGTGAAGGCTGCGCTTCCATTGTCTGGTGAAGGCTGCGCTTCCATTGTCTGGTGAAGGCTGCGCTTCCATTGTCTGGTGAAGGTTGCGCTTCCATTGTCTGGTGATCCTGGTGAAGGCTGCGCTTTTATTGTCTGGTGTTCCTAGTATCAAAGGCTGCGCTTCCATTGTCTAGTGATCCTGGTATCAAAGGCTGCGCTTCCATTGTCTGGTGAAGGCTGCGCTTCCATTGTCTGGTGAAGGCTGCGCTTCCCTTGTCTGGTGATTCTGGTATCCAAGGCTGCGCTTCCATTGTCTGGTGAAGGCTGCGCTTCCATTGTCTGGTGATCCTGGTATCAAAGGCTGCGCTTCCATTGTCTGGTGATCCTGGTATCAAAGGCTGCGCTTCCATTGTCTGGTGAAGGCTGTGCTTCCATTGTCTGGTGAAGGCTGCGCTTCCATTGTCTGGTGATCCTGGTGAAGGCTGCGCTTCCATTGTCTGGTGAAGGCTGCGCTTCCATTGTCTGGTGATCCTGGTATCAAAGGCTGCGCTTCCATTGTCTGGTGATCCTGGTATCAAAGGCTGCGCTTCCATTGTCTGTTGAAGGCTGCGCTTCCATTGTCTGGTGAAGGCTGCGCTTCCATTGTCTGGTGAAGGCTGCGCTTCCATTGTCTGGTGATCCTGGTGAAGGCTGCGCTTCCATTGTCTGGTGATCCTGGTATCAAAGGCTGCGCTTCCATTGTCTGGTGAAGGCTGCGCTTCCATTGTCTGGTGAAGGCTGCGCTTCCATTGTCTGGTCATCCTGGTCTCAAAGGCTGCGCTTCCATTGTCTGGTGAAGGCTGCGCTTCCATTGTCTGGTGAAGGCTGTGCTTCCCTTGTCTGGTGAATCTGGTATCCAAGGCTGCGCTTCCATTGTCTGGTGAAGGCTGCGCTTCCATTGTCTGGTGATCCTGGTATCAAAGGCTGCGCTTCCATTGTCTGGTGATCCTGGTATCAAAGGCTGCGCTTCCATTGTCTGGTGAAGGCTGCGCTTCCATTGTCTGGTGAAGGCTGCGCTTCCATTGTCTGGTGATCCTGGTGAAGGCTGCGCTTCCATTGTCTGGTGAAGGCTGCGCTTCCATTGTCTGGTGATCCTGGTATCAAAGGCTGCGCTTCCATTGTCTGGTGATCCTGGTATCAAAGGCTGCGCTTCCATTGTCTGGTGAAGGCTGCGCTTCCATTGTCTGGTGAAGGCTGCGCTTCCATTGTCTGGTGAAGGTTGCGCTTCCATTGTCTGGTGATCCTGGTGAAGGCTGCGCTTCCATTGTCTGGTGAAGGCTGCGCTTCCATTGTCTGGTGATCCTGGTATCAAAGGCCGCGCTTCCATTGTCTGGTGAAGGCTGCGCTTCCATTGTCTGTTGAAGGCTGCGCTTCCATTGTCTGGTGATCCTGGTCTCAAAGGCTGCGCTTCCATTGTCTGGTGATCCTGGTATCAAAGGCTGCGTTTCCATTGTCTGGTGATCCTGGTATCAAAGGCTGCGCTTCCATTGTTTGGTGATCCTGGTATCAAAGGCTGCGCTTCCATTGTCTGGTGAAGGCTGCGCTTCCATTGTCTGGTGAAGGCTGCGCTTCCATTGTCTGGTGATCCTGGTATCAAAAGCTGTGCTTCCATTGTCTGGTGATCCTGGTATCAAAGGCTGCGTTTCCATTGTCTGGTGATCCTGGTATCAAAGGCTGCGCTTCCATTGTTTGGTGATCCTGGTATCAAAGGCTGCGCTTCCATTGTCTGGTGTTCCTGGTATCAAAGGCTGCGCTTCCATTGTCTGGTGATTGTGGTATCAAAGGCTGCTCTTCCATTGCCTGGTGATTGTGGTATCAAAGGCTGCGTTTCCATTGTCTGGTGATTCTGGTATCAAAGGCTGCGCTTCCCTTGTCTGGTGATTCTGGTATCAAAGGCTGCTCTTCCATTGCCTGGTGATTGTGGTATCAAAGGCTGCGTTTCCATTGTCTGGTGATCCTGGTATCAAAGGCTGCGCTTCCATTGGTGATCCTGGTATCAAAGCTGCGTTTCCATTGGTGATCCTGGTATCAAAGGCTGCGCTTCCATTGATGCTTCGGGTATCAAAGGCTGCGTTTCCATTGTCTGGTGATCCTGTTATCAAAGGCTGCGCTTCCATTGATGCTTCGGGTATCAAAGGCTGCGCTTCCATTGTCTGGTGAAGGCTGCGTTTCCATTGTCTGGTGATCCTGGTATCAAAGGCTGCGCTTCCATTGGTGATCCTGGTATCAAAGGCTGCATTTCCATTGATGCTTCGGGTATCAAAGGCTGCGCTTCTATTGTCTCGTGCTTCTGGTATCAAAGGCTGCGCTTCCATTGTCTGGTGATCCTGGTATCAAAGGCTGCGCTTCCGTTGTCTGGTGATCCTGGTATCAAAGTCTGCGTTTCCATTGTCTGGTGATTCTGGTATCAAAGGCTGCGCTTCCATTGTCTGGTGATCCTGGTATCAAAGGCTGCGCTTCCATTGTCTGGTGATCCTGGTATCAAAGGCTGCGCTTCCATTGTCTGGTGATCCTGGTATCAAAGGCTGCGCTTCCATTGTCTGGTCAAGGCTGCGCTTCCATTGTCTGGTGATCCTGGTATCAAAGGCTGCGTTTCCATTGTCCGGTGATTCTGGTATCAAAGGCTGCGCTTCCATTGTCTGGTGATCCTGGTATCAAAGGCTGCGCTTCATTTGTCTGGTGAAGGCTGCGCTTCCATTGCCTGGTGATTCTGGTATCGAAGGCTGCACTTCCATTGTCTGGTGATCCTGGTATCCAAGGCCACGCTTCCATTGTCTGGTGAAGGCTGCGCTTCCATTGTCTGGTGATTCTGGTATCAAAGGCTGCGCTTCCATTGTCTGGTGATCCTGGTATCAAAGGCTGCGCTTCCATTGTCTGGTGAAGGCTGCGCTTCCATTGCCTGGTGATTCTGGTATCGAAGGCTGCGCTTCCATTGTCTGGTGATCCTGGTATCCAAGGCTACGCTTCCATTGTCTGGTGAAGGCTGCGCTTCCATTGTCTGGTGATTCTGGTATCAAAGGCTGCGCTTCCATTGCCTGGTGATTCTGGTATCAAAGGCTGCGCTTCCATTGTCTGGTGATCCTGGTATCCAAGGCTGCGCTTCCCATGTCTGGTGAAGGCTGCGCTTCCATTGTCTGGTGATCCTGGTATCCAAGGCTGCGCTTCCATTGTCTGGTGAAGGCTGCGCTTCCATTGTCTGGTGAAGGCTGCGCTTCCATTGTCTGGTGATCCTGGTATCAAAAGCTGCGCTTCCATTGTCTGGTGATCCTGGTATCAAAGGCTGCGTTTCCATTGTCTGGTGATCCTGGTATCAAAGGCTGCGCTTCCATTGTTTGCTGATCCTGGTATCAAAGGCTGCGCTTCCATTGTCTGGTGTTCCTGGTATCAAAGGCTGCGCTTCCATTGTCTGGTGATCCTGGTATCAAAGGCTGCGCTTCCATTGTCTGGTGATCCTGGTATCAAAGGCTGCGCTTCCATTGTCTGGTGATCCTGGTATCAAAGGCTGCGCTTCCATTGTCTGGTGATCCTGGTATCAAAGGCTGCGTTTCCATTGTCTGGTGATCCTGGTATGAAAGTCTGCGCTTCCATTGGTGATCCTGGTATCAAAGGCTGCGCTTTCATTGGTGATCCTGGTATCAAAGGCTGCGCTTCCATTGTCTGGTGAAGGCTGCGCTTCCATTGTCTGGTGATCCTGGTATCAAAGGCTGCGCTTCCATTGTCTGGTGATCCTGGTATCAAAGGCTGCGCTTCCATTGTCTGGTGAAGGCTGCGCTTCCATTGTCTGGTGATCCTGGTATCAAAGGCTGCGCTTCCATTGTCTGGTGAAGGCTGCGCTTCCATTGTCTGGTGATCCTGGTATCAAAGGCTGCGCTTCCATTGTCTGGTGAAGGCTGCGCTGCCATTGTCTGGTGATCCTGGTATCAAAGGCTGCGCTTCCATTGTCTGGTGAAGGCTGCGCTTCCCTTGTCTGGTGATTCTGGTATCCAAGGCTGCGCTTCCATTGTCTGGTGAAGGCTGCGCTTCCATTGTCTGGTGATCCTGGTATCAAAGGCTGCGCTTCCATTGTCTGGTGAAGGCTGCGCTTCCACTGTCTGGTGACCCTGGTATCAAAGGCTGCGCTTCCATTGTCTGGTGATCCTGGTATCAAAGGCTGCGCTTCCATTGTCTGGTGAAGGCTGCGCTTCCATTGTCTGGTGAAGGCTGCGCTTCCCTTGTCTGGTGATTCTGGTATCCAAGGCTGCGCTTCCATTGTCTGGTGAAGGCTGTGCTTCCATTGTCTGGTGATCCTGGTATCAAAGGCTGCGCTTCCATTGTCTGGTGATCCTGGTATCAAAGGCTGCGCGTCAATTGGTGATCCTGGTATGAAAGGCTGCGCTTCCATTGTCTGGTGAAGGCTGTGCTTCCATTGTCTGGTGATTCTGGTATCAAAGGGTTGTCCTTCCATTGTCTGGTGATCCTGGTATCAAAGGCTGCGCTTCCATTGTCTGGTGATCCTGGTATCGAAGGCTGCGCTTCCATTGTCTGGTGATCCTGGTATCATAGACTGCGCTTCCATTGTCTGGTGAAGGCTGCGCTTCCATTGTCTGGTGATCCTGGTATCAAAGGCTGCGCTTCCATTGTCTGGTGGTTCTGGTATCAAAGGCTGCACTTCCATTGTCTGTGATCCTGGCATCAAAGGCTGCGTTTCCATTGTCTGGTGATCCTGGTATCAAAGGCTGCGCTTCCATTGTCTGGTATCAAAGGCTGCGCTTCCATTGTCTGGTGATCCTGGTATCAAAGGCTGCGTTTCCATTGTCTGTTGGTTCTGGTATCAAAGGCTGCGCTTCCATTGTCTGGTGATCCTGGTATCAAAGGCTGCGCTTCCATTGTCTGGTGAAGGCTGCGCTTCCATTGTCTGGTGATCCTGGTATCAAAGGCTGCGCTTCCATTGTCTGGTGATCCTGGTATCAAAGGCTGCGCTTCCATTGTCTGGTGATCCTGGTATCAAAGGCTGCGCTTCCATTGTCTGGTGAAGGCTACGCTTCCATTGTCTGGTGATCCTGGTATCAAAGGCTGCGCTTCCATTGTCTGGTGAAGGCTGCGCTTCCATTGTCTGGTGATCCTGGTATCAAAGGCTGCACTTCCATTGTCTGGTATCAAAGGCTGCGTTTCCATTGTCTGGTGATCCTGGTATCAAAGGCTGCGTTTCCATTGTCTGGTGATTGTGGTATCAATTATTAATAAGCTCGATAGGGGAGGCTGTAGGGCTTTTTCTGTAAATATAACAGAATTTAGTTGGGTCACGTTTATAACCAATTTGTATGGCACACCGGTCCAGATGGAAAATCAACCGGATGTATTGGTTGGATGTGTTGAAAATATTATTTTACCAATCAATGTAGGGAATGGTGAGTGTCTGGAGTTGAATTCTATAGATCATCTTATTGACTCCAGTCCTGATCCAAATTTTGACTTGGGAATTCCGAGTTGTAATCAGATATTGACCCTGTTAAGAGGGCTTCGAGCAAATGGTGCCCCTGGACCTAATGGGCTACCTAATGCCATGTTTCGTGTTAATAGTGACATGTGGGCAGGTATTTTGCATAATCTATTTAGGGAAGTATTGACATTGGGGATTGTCCCAGAATCATGGCAAGGCAGCATACTGCAACCCATTTATAAAAGCGGCCCGGTGGCTAATCCCGCTAATTATCGATTAATTTCACTTACTGATGTCGATGCAAAGGTGTTCGCTTCTACTCTTTTAATAGAATTGGAAGATTGGGCTACGCAGGAGGGCATTATTCCCTTTAATCAGACTGGTTTCCGGAAAGGTCAATCCACCATCACAATCCTGTTGGCTTTAACCCTACTTGCGGAGAGGGCTGCCTTAAATAAACAAAATGTATATACTGCTTTTATTGATCTTAAGGCAGCCTTCGACTCTGTGCCACGAAACCTGTTATGGAAAAAATTGTTAGATCGTGGCATTTCAAGTAAATTGTTGAAGGCTATCATTCTTTTGTATACAGATACTTGGGTCCAAGTTAAATTGGGCAATGGCAACTTGTTATCAAGGAAGATTAGGACATATAATGGCCTAAAGCAGGGTTGTGTTCTTGCCCCCTGTCTATTTAATCTATTCTTATCTGATCTTTCCCTGCATTTGGATGTTGTTAATGGGCATGTCCCTAGGATGGGGGGGTGCAAATTAGTTACCTCCAGTATGCCGATGATACTATACTCGTGAGTCATACTCCTATCGGCCTACAAAGACTTATTACCGCCTTTGAGGACTATACTCAACAGAATGGCCTTGAACTGAATGTCAAAAAAACCAAAGTGATGAAAATTGGTGTAGTTAAACAGAAGTTTACTTTCTGGAAGTCCAGAGCAGGTATAATTGATGTTGTTAAGACGTATAGATACTTAGGGGTGGTGTTTGATAACCGTGTGTCTTTTAAATTTCATCTTAAGGATCTAAGGGCTAAGGCTGTGACCTTAATCCATGCTTTTAAATGTTTTAAAAAAATCATTGAACTGTCAATCATATGATTTTATTTTTAAAGTAATCAAAGCCAAATTACAACCGACCCTCATATATGGTTCTCCTATTACTAGAGGTAAAGATGTGAAGGTTCTTGACCTATTGGTCGTTAAGGTCTTCAAAGCAATTTTTGGGATTGCCAAATCAGTGTGTCAGGCAGGAATAAGATTGGAGTTTGGTCTCCAGAGACAGAGCCTGGTATCAAAAGGAGCTTTTATTAAATGTATGGTTGCATTGTCAACTTCAGCACCCGCATCCTTAGGGGCCATTTGTTGGCAAGAAATAGACAAGTCTGTTTACGCAGCTAAATGGAGATCTTACATTTTAACTTCCATAAGAGACATCGGCCTGCAAATTGAACTGCAAGATCTGAAAATGCCTAATTACAATTTAGTTTAAAAAAAGCATATTAAAGCTGAATCGCTTAGATTGGATAAAAATGCACTAGCTGAGAAACATTATGCATGGTATGTGATTAATACATACCAATCCCTGCGTATTCAGCCGTACCTGAATGTCTTCTTTTCAGCGCAGATTAAAAATAAGTTTTTAAGGTTACGCATGGGATTAAACCCAACAAAGGAGGGCACTCAATCCTGGATCATACAGTGGTCGGATTCTAACTGTAGACTTTGTGGTTGGCCACAGGAAACACTAATCCATATAGTGTGTGTATGCCCCGATTTGATTAATCTCCGACGTACAGTTTTGAGACCATTTTTTCAGGTGAGCGGAGTGAGATCTGCTCGTCAGGCTTTAATCATGTCACTATCAGGTGAATCGATCCCATTACTATGTCAACTGGTAAACATTTTATCGGCAGCTGAAAAATGTCTGATATAATAAGGTTGTTCTCTACTATTTGTATGGCTGCCGACTAATAGTGCTACGCGGTCCATACTTTTATTATTTGAATATTATGTTGTGAATCTGAAATGTAACGATGGAAGTTTCACCAAACAGTAAATTGATGCATTTTAATCTTGTTTTATATGACGGTTGTTGCAATAATTGCACATTAGACCTTTTAGTAAATTGATGCACTTTATTATTGTTTTGATATGATGTTGTTGCAATAATTGCACATTAGCACTTTGAAATGTAATTTGTGCACTAAATGTATAACAGAAACCTCCCTGTCTCAGTTAGTTTTGCACTTTATTATTAACACTTAGTAATACAATATGTACTATGTTTTGCAGTAGAAATCAATGGTTATTTAGTAGTTATTTTTCCGTTATGCACAAGGAAATATTATGCTGTGCATACCGATATTTTAAAATTTAAAATGTGCAATATGACTATGTAATTAATGATGTTGGGAGGCTAGATCTGAGTTTACTGATAAGTTTTTAACTTGTACATATGGGACAGTTTTTATGTGAAGGGAAGATGTTTTGTCTGTAATTAATTTTTTTTATGATTAATCTGGTTTTAAGATTGAGATGTGAAGATGTTGTGATTGCAATGATTTTAATTAATCAAGCAATAAAGATGTTACTATAGTCATTGTCTGGTGATTGTGGTATCAAAGGCTGCGCTTCCATTGGTGATCCTGGTATCAAAGGCTGCGTTTCCATTGGTGATCCTGGTATCAAAGGCTGCGTTTCCATTGGTGATCCTGGTATCAAAGGCTGCGCTTCCATTGTCTGGTGATCCTGGTATCAAAGGCTGCGCTTCCATTGCCTGGTGATCCTGGTATCAAAGGCTGCGCTTCCATTGGTGATCCTGGTATCAAAGGCTGCGTTTCCATTGTCTGGTGATCCTGTATCAAAGGCTGCGCTTCCATTGTCTGGTGATCCTGGTATCAAAGGCTGCGCTTCCATTGGTGATCCTGGTATCAAAGGCTGCGCTTCCATTGGTGATCCTGGTATCAAAGGCTGCGTTTCCATTGTCTGGTGATCCTGGTATCAAAGGCTGCGTTTCCATTGATACTTCTGGTATCAAAGGCTGCGTTTCCATTGTCTGGTGGTTCTGGTATCAAAGGCTGCGTTTCCACTGTCTGGTGATCCTGGTATCAAAGGCTGCGCTTCCATTGTCTGGTGAAGGCTGCGCTTCCATTGTCTCGTGATCCTGGTATCAAAGGCTGCGCTTCCATTGGTGATCCTGGTATCAAAGGCTGCGCTTCCATTGTCTGGTGATCCTGGTATCAAAGGCTGCTTTTCCATTGTCTGGTGATCCTGTATCAAAGGCTGCGCTTCCATTGGTGATCCTGGTATCAAAGGCTGCGCTTCCATTGTCTGGTGATCCTCAATCAATCAATCAATCATGTCACTTATAAAGCGCACTACATACCCGCGAGGGTCTCAAGGCGCTGGGGGAAGAGGGGGGTGGTGCTGCTACTGATCGAAGAGCCAGGTCTTGAGGAGTCTTCTGAAGGCCAGTAGGTCTTGGGTCTGTCGGAGGTTGGTGGGGAGGGTGTTCCAGGTCTTGGCGGCGAGGTGGGAGAAGGATCTGCCGCCGGCGGTCGTTTTCCTGGTATCAAAGGCTGCGCTTCCATTGTCTGGTGATTCTGGTATCAAAGGCTGCGCTTCCATTGTCTGGTGATCCTGTATCAAAGGCTGCGTTTCCATTGTCTGGTGAAGGCTGCGCTTCCATTGTCTGGTGATTCTGGTATCAAAGGCTGCGCTTCCATTGCCTGGTGATCCTGGTATCAAAGGCTGCACTTCCATTGTCTGGTGATCCTGGTATCAAAGGCTGCGTTTCCATTGTCTGGTAATCCTGGTATCAAAGGCTGCGCTTCCATTGTCTGGTATCAAAGGCTGCGTTTCCATTGTCTGGTGATCCTGGTATCAAAGGCTGCGTTTCCATTGTCTGGTGGTTCTGGTATCAAAGGCTGCGCTTCCATTGTCTGGTGATTGTGGTATCAAAGGCTGCGTTTCCATTGGTGATCCTGGTATCAAAGACTGCGCTTCCATTGGTGATCCTGGTATCAAAGGCTGCGCTTCCATTGTCTGGTGATCCTGGTATCAAAGGCTGCGCTTCCATTGTCTGGTGATCCTGGTATCAAAGGCTGCGCTTTCATTGTCTAGTGATCCTGGTATCAAAGGCTGCACTTCCATTGTCTGGTGATTGTGGTATCAAAGGCTGCGTTTCCATTGGTGAGCCTGGTATCAAAGGCTGCGCTTCCCTTGTCTGGTGATTCTGGTATCAAAGGCTGTGCTTCCATTGTCTGGTGATTGTGGTATCAAAGGCTGCGTTTCCATTGGTGATCCTGGTATCAAAGGCTGCGCTTCCAATGTCTGGTGATCCTGGTATCAAAGGCTGCCCTTCCATTGTCTGGTGATTGTGGTATCAAAGGCTGCGTTTCCATTGGTGATCCGGGTATCAAAGGCTGCGCTTCCATTGGTGATCCTGGTATCAAAGGCTGCGCTTCCATTGTCTGGTGAAGGCTGCGCTTCCATTGTCTGGTGATCCTGGTATCAAAGGCTGCGCTTCCATTGTCTGGTGTTCCTGGTATCAAAGGGTGCGCTTCCATTGTCTGGTGATCCTGGTATCAAAGGCTGCGCTTCCATTGTCTGGTGATCCTGGTGAAGGCTGCGCTTCCATTGTCTGGTGATTGTGGTATCAAAGGCTGCGTTTCCATTGGTGATCCTGGTATCAAAGGCTGCGCTTCCCTTGTCTGGTATCAAAGGCTGCGCTTCCATTGTCTGGTGATTCTGGTATCAAAGGCTGCACTTCCATTGTCTGGTATCAAAGGCTGTGCTTCCATTGTCTGGTATCAAAGGCTGCGCTTCCATTGTCTGGTATCAAAGGCTGTGCTTCCATTGTCTGGTATCAAAGGCTGCGCTTCCATTGTCTGGTGAACCTGGTATCAAAGGCTGCGCTTCCATTGTCTGGTGATCCTGGTATCAAAGACTGCGCTTCCATTGTCTGGTGATTCTGGTATCAAAGGCTGCGCTTCCATTGTCTGGTGAAGGCTGCGCTTCCATTGGTGATCCTGGTATCAAAGGCTGCGCTTCCATTGTCTGGTGATTCTGGTATCAAAGGCTGCGCTTCCATTGTCTGGTGATTCTGGTATGAAAGGCTGCGCTTCCATTGGTGATCCTGGTATCAAAGGCTGCGTTTCCATTGGTGATCCTGGTAGCAAAGGCTGCGCTTCCATTGTCTGGTGATTCTGGTATCAAAGGCTGCGCTTCCATTGTCTGGTGATTCTGGTATCAAAGGCTGCGCTTCCATTGGTGATCCTGGTATCAACGGCTGCGTTTCCATTGTCTGGTGATCCTGGTATGAAAGGATGCGCTTCCATTGGTGATCCTGGTATCAAAGGCTGCACTTCCATTGGTGATCCTGGTATCAAAGGCTGCGCTTCCATTGTCTGGTGAAGGCTGCGCTTCCATTGTCTGGTGATCCTGGTATCAAAGGCTGCGCTTCCATTGTCTGGTGAAGGCTGCGCTTCCATTGTCTGGTGATCCTGGTATCAAAGGCTGCGCTTCCATTGTCTGGTGAAGGCTGCGCTTCCATTGTCTGGTGATCCTGGTATCAAATGCTGCGCTTCCATTGGTGATCCTGGTATCAAAGGCTGCGCTTCCATTGTCTGGTGATCCTGGTATCAAAGGCTGCGATTCCATTGGTGATCCTGGTATCAAAGGCTGCGTTTCCATTGGTGATCCTGGTATCAAAGGCTGCGCTTCCATTGATGCTTCGGGTATCAAAGGCTGCATTTCCATTGTCTGGTGATCCTGGTATCAAAGGCTGGGCTTCCATTGTCTGGTGATCCTGGTATCAAAGGCTGCGCTTCCATTGGTGATCCTGGTATCAAAGGCTGCGTTTCCATTGATGCTTCGGGTATCAAAGGCTGCGCTTCCATTGTCTGGTGATCCTGGTATCAAAGGCTGCGCTTCCATTGGTGATCCTGGTATTAAAGGCTGCGTTTCCGTTGTCTGGTGATCCTGGTATCAAAGGCTGCGCTTCCATTGTCTGGTGATCCTGGTATCAAAGGCTGCGTTTCCATTGTCTGGTGATCCTGGTATGAAAGGCTGCGCTTCCATTGGTGATCCTGGTATCAAAGGCTGCGTTTCCATTGTCTGGTGATCCTGGTATCAAAGGCTGCGTTTCCATTGTCTGGTGATCCTGGTATCAAAGGCTGCGTTTCCATTAATGCTTCTGGTATCAAAGGCTGCGCTTCCATTGGTGATCCTGGTATCAAAGGCTGCGTTTCCATTGTCTGGTGATCCTGGTATTGAAGGCTGCGTTTCCATTGTCTGGTGATCCTGGTATCAAAGGGTGCATTTCCATTGTCTGGTGATCCTGGTGAAGGCTGCGCTTCCATTGTCTGGTGATCCTGGTATCAAAGGCTGCGCTTCCATTGTCTGGTGATTCTGGTATCAAAGGCTGCGCTTCCATTGTCTGGTGAAGGCTGCGCTTCCATTGTCTGGTGATCCTGGTATCAAAGGCTGCGCTTCCATTGTCTGAGTGAAGGCTGCGCTTCCATTGTCTGGTGATCCTGGTATCAAAGGCTGCACTTCCATTGTCTGGTGATTCTGGTATCAAAGGCTGCGCTTCCATTGTCTGGTGATTCTGGTATCAAAGGCTGCGCTTCCATTGTCTGGTGATCCTGGTATCAAAGGCTGCGTTTCCATTGTCTGGTGATCCTGGTATCAAAGGCTGCGTTTCCATTGTCTGGTGATCCTGGTATCAAAGGCTGCGCTTCCATTGTCTGGTGATTCTGGTATCAAAGGCTGCGCTTCCATTGTCTGGTGATTCTGGTAACAAAGGCTGCGCTTCCATTGGTGATCCTGGTATCAAAGGCTGCGTTTCCATTGTCTGGTGATCCTGTATCAAAGGCTGCACTTCCATTGTCTAGTATCAAAGGCTGCGTTTCCATTGTCTGGTGATTCTGGTATCAAAGGGTTGTGCTTCCATTGTCTGGTGATCCTGGTATCAAAGGCTGCGCTTCCATTGTCTGGTGATTCTGGTATAAAAGGCTGCGCTTCCAATGTCTGGTGATCCTGGTATCAAAGGCTGCGCTTCCATTGTCTGGTGAAGGCTGCGCTTCCATTGTCTGGTGATCCTGGTATCAAAGGCTGCGCTTCCATTGTCTGGTGATCCTGGTATCAAAGGCTGCGTTTCCATTGATGCTTCTGGTATCAAAGGCTGCGCTTCCATTGGTGATCCTGGTATCAAAGGCTGCGTTTCCATTGTCTGGTGATCCTGGTATTGAAGGCTGCGTTTCCATTGTCTGGTGATCCTGGTATCAAAGGCTGCGTTTCCATTGTCTGGTGATCCTGGTATCAAAGGCTGCGTTTCCATTGGTGATCCTGGTATCAAAGGCTGCGCTTCCCTTGTCTGGTATCAAAGGCTGCGCTTCCATTGTCTGGTGATTCTGGTATCAAAGGCTGCACTTCCATTGTCTGGTATCAAAGGCTGCGCTTCCATTGTCTGGTGATTCTGGTATCAAAGGCTGCGTTTCCATTGTCTGGTATCAAAGGCTGCGCTTCCATTTTCTGGTATCAAAGGCTGCGCTTCCATTGTCTGGTATCAAAGGCTGCGCTTCCATTGTCTGGTATCAAAGGCTGTTCTTCCATTGTCTGGTATCAAAGGCTGCGCTTCCATTGTCTGGTGAACCTGGTATCAAAGGCTGCGCTTCCATTGTCTGGTGATCCTGGTATCAAAGGCTGCGCTTCCATTGTCTGGTGATTCTGGTATCAAAGGCTGCGCTTCCATTGTCTGGTGAAGGCTGCGCTTCCATTGGTGATCCTGGTATCAAAGGCTGCGCTTCCATTGTCTGGTGATTCTGGTATCAAAGGCTGCGCTTCCATTGTCTGGTGATTCTGGTATGAAAGGCTGCGCTTCCATTGGTGATCCTGGTATCAAAGGCTGCGTTTCCATTGGTGATCCTGGTAGCAAAGGCTGCGCTTCCATTGTCTGGTGATTCTGGTATCAAAGGCTGCGCTTCCATTGTCTGGTGATTCTGGTATCAAAGGCTGCGCTTCCATTGGTGATCCTGGTATCAACGGCTGCGTTTCCATTGTCTGGTGATCCTGGTATGAAAGGATGCGCTTCCATTGGTGATCCTGGTATCAAAGGCTGCGCTTCCATTGGTGATCCTGGTATCAAAGGCTGCGCTTCCATTGTCTGGTGAAGGCTGCGCTTCCATTGTCTGGAAATCCTGGAATCAAAGGCAGCACTTCCATTGTCTGGTGAAGGCTGCGCTTCCATTGTCTGGTGATCCTGGTATCAAAGGCTGCGCTTCCATTGTCTGGTGAAGGCTGCGCTTCCATTGTCTGGTGATCATGGTATCAAAGGCTGCGCTTCCATTGGTGATCCTGGTATCAAAGGCTGCGCTTCCATTGTCTGGTGATCCTGGTATCAAAGGCTGCGATTCCATTGGTGATCCTGGTATCAAAGGCTGCGTTTCCATTGGTGATCCTGGTATCAAAGGCTGCGCTTCCATTGATGCTTCCGGTATCAAAGGCTGCGTTTCCATTGTCTGGTGATCCTGGTATCAAAGGCTGGGCTTCCATTGTCTGGTGATCCTGGTATCAAAGGCTGCGCTTCCATTGGGGATCCTGGTATCAAAGGCTGCGTTTCCATTGTCTGGTGATCCTGGTATCAAAGGCTGCGCTTCCATTGGTGATCCTGGTATCAAAGGCTGCGTTTCCGTTGTCTGGTGATCCTGGTATCAAAGGCTGCGTTTCCATTGTCTGGTGATCCTGGTATCAAAGGCTGCGCTTCCATTGTCTGGTGATCCTGGTATCAAAGGCTGCGTTTCCATTGTCTGGTGATCCTGGTATGAAAGGCTGCGCTTCCATTGGTGATCCTGGTATCAAAGGCTGCGTTTCCATTGTCTGGTGATCCTGGTATCAAAGGCTGCGTTTCCATTGTCTGGTGATCCTGGTATCAAAGGCTGCGTTTCCATTAATGCTTCTGGTATCAAAGGCTGTGCTTCCATTGGTGATCCTGGTATCAAAGGTTGCGTTTCCATTGTCTGGTGATCCTGGTATTGAAGGCTGCGTTTCCATTGTCTGGTGATCCTGGTATCAAAGGGTGCGTTTCCATTGTCTGGTGATCCTGGTGAAGGCTGCGCTTCCATTGTCTGGTGATCCTGGTATCAAAGGCTGCGCTTCCATTGTCTGGTGATTCTGGTATTAAAGGCTGCGCTTCCATTGTCTGGTGAAGGCTGCGCTTCCATTGTCTGGTGATCCTGGTATCAAAGGCTGCGCTTCCATTGTCTGGTGAAGGCTGCGCTTCCATTGTCTGGTGATCCTGGTATCAAAGGCTGCGCTTCCATTGTCTGGTGATTCTGGTATCAAAGGCTGCGCTTCCATTGTCTGGTGATTCTGGTATCAAAGGCTGCGCTTCCATTGTCTGGTGATCCTGGTATCAAAGGCTGCGTTTCCATTGTCTGGTGATCCTGGTATCAAAGGCTGCGTTTCCATTGTCTGGTGATCCTGGTATCAAAGGCTGCGCTTCCATTGTCTGGTGATTCTGGTATCAAAGGCTGCGCTTCCATTGTCTGGTGATTCTGGTAACAAAGGCTGCGCTTCCATTGGTGATCCTGGTATCAAAGGCTGCGTTTCCATTGTCTGGTGATCCTGTATCAAAGGCTGCACTTCCATTGTCTGGTATCAAAGGCTGAGTTTCCATTGTCTGGTGATTCTGGTATCAAAGGGTTGTGCTTCCATTGTCTGGTGATCCTGGTATCAAAGGCTGCGCTTCCATTGTCTGGTGATTCTGGTATCAAAGGCTGCGCTTCCAATGTCTGGTGATCCTGGTATCAAAGGCTGCGCTTCCATTGTCTGGTGAAGGCTGCGCTTCCATTGTCTGGTGATCCTGGTATCAAAGGCTGCGCTTCCATTGTCTGGTGAAGGATGCGCTTCCATTGTCTGGTGATCCTGGTATCAAAGGCTGCGTTTCCATTGATGCTTCTGGTATCAAAGGCTGCGCTTCCATTGGTGATCCTGGTATCAAAGGCTGCGTTTCCATTGTCTGGTGATCCTGGTATTGAAGGCTGCGTTTCCATTGTCTGGTGATCCTGGTATCAAAGGCTGCGTTTCCATTGTCTGGTGATCCTGGTATCAAAGGCTGCACTTCCATTGTCTGGTGATTCTGGTATCAAAGGCTGCGCTTCCATTGTCTGGTGAAGGCTGCGCTTCCATTGTCTGGTGATCCTGGTATCAAAGGCTGCGCTTCCATTTTCTGGTGATCCTGGTATCAAAGGCTGCGCTTCCATTGTCTGGTGAAGGCTGCGCTTCCATTGTCTGGTGATCCTGGTATCAAAGGCTGCGCTTCCATTGTCTGGTGAAGGCTGCGCTTCCATTGTCTGGTGATCCTGGTATCAAAGGCTGTGCTTCCATTTTCTGGTGATCCTGGTATCAAAGGCTGCGCTTCCATTGTCTGGTGAAGGCTGCGCTTCCATTGTCTGGTGATCCTGGTATCAAAGGCTGCGCTTCCATTGTCTGGTGAAGGCTGCGCTTCCATTGTCTGGTGCTTCTGACCTCGCGCGTCTGGGCATGCACAGTCCGCTAGTTTTAACCTTACAGATGTAGATTTGGACAGTCCACTGGTTCTAATTTGACTGTTTTGGGCTTGTTCACTCTGGTGGTAATCATGTAGGTCTGGCTGTTGTGATCGCGTAGGCTTGTGGTTGCACTGTCGGTGGTATTAATGCCGCGGATCTGGAGTTGCACAGTTATGTGTTTCTTATTATGGAGGTCTGCCATTGCAGCCTAGTGGTTCTGATCTTACATGTCTACAGGTGCATTCTAGGGTTACTGGTATCGCAGGTCTTGCGATGCACAGTCCTGTGGTGCTGATATTGTGGATCAGGGGTAGCATCTTATGGTGCTTTTGATCTTGCGGGCTGAAGCACAGGGAGAGATGGTTGTGATCTTGGAGATTTTGGGTTCCACAGTCTGGTGACTGTAGCCTTCCATCCTTTCATTTGTATGGTCTATGGGTTCTTCTGATCATGCATGATCTGTGCTTACACAGTGTGGTTGTTCTAAAAATGGCACTTTGAGTTTACATAATCTTATAGTTTTATTATGATTGCACTGCCTGGTGGGCCAGACTTTGCCTTTTCTGTGTGCAAAGTGCTTCTATTCTTGCAGCTCCGTAGGTTCACATTCTCGTGCATCTGAGCTTGAATGGTCTGGGCTTACAGTTTAGTTTTTCTAATCTTGCAGATCTGGGTTTGCACAACATGGTGGTTAAAATCGTGTAGGTCTGAATTGGCACAGTCTGGAGGCTCTAATCTTGTAGGTCTGGATTGGCACAGTCTGGAGGCTCTAATCTTGTAGGCCCAGCCTTGAAAGTTATGAAGGTTCTGATGTGGCAGGTATGGAGTCTGGTGCTTTGGCCTTATAGACCTGAGGTTCCACAGCCTGATCTGGTCTGGACTGATCAGCTCTGGGTTTGTTCTGTTCTTATATTTCAGGTCTGCACAACCTGATGAGTTTGATGTCACAGCTCTAGGATGCAAAGTTTAGCAGTTCTAACTTTTCAGGTCTAGGGGCTCACAGTGCAGGGTTCTAACCTTGAATATCTAGATTCGGGTATTCTGTGATTTTGATCTTGCAGGTCTAGAGATTCTGGTGGTTCTGATCTTGCAGGTCTGAGCACAAACTGTCTGGTGGTTCCTATCGGAGATGGCAAGGAATTAAAGGTCTGGTGGTTCTGATCTCCCAGGCTGAGCTTTCACATTCTGATGTTTTTCAAATTGCAGGTCAGGGGTTGCATTCTGCGGTGCTTTTAATCTTGCTGGTCTGGGGTTTGCATGATGTGGTGGTTGTAACCTTGCAGATCTGAGGTTGAAATGAACTGGAGGGTGGATCTGCTATTGCTCACGGCTGTTGTTACCGTGTTCCAGGTGTCTGGCACTGCTGGTTGCTCAGCACTGGGTCATGTGACTGGCTTTGCTGCCTACCTGCACACAACCCTCTGATCCTTTGGTATGAGTAGGACTGAGGATTCAGCCTTCATGGGTGTGCCGACTGATTCTGATGTCCATGAGGGATGGCATCGCCCTCTCCAGGGGAGACAGTGGCCATGTTATCCGAGGGCATCAATGACTCTGGTGATCAACCCCCCCTTTCATGCTCATGCAGCTGTGGGTGGGCTGGTATGCTGTCCTCTGTACCATCTCATTGATTCGCTAGCCTGCATCCACCAATGGGGGTGCTCCGTTGTAATCTGGAGTATTGACCGCTGCAGATAAATCTGCTGGACTCTGCCCTTCCTCAGTGTTCAACCCTTGGGAATCTTCTGAGCAGCCTTCAAGCGATGTGATGAGTCAGAAGGCCACCAAGCAAACTCACTGCGTAGCAGCCAGGACTCAGGTCTCCCTGATGTTGTCAACCTCTGGGATAGTGACTATAGGGAGTAGGGACAGACCTGGATGACATTATCACATCCTACGACCAAAGAATTCATACACTGCTCTTTAGTGGATGAAATGACGTCATGGATATATTTCTGGCTACTAAAGATATCTGTGCATGGAAATGTCATGATAAAATGACATAGCAGTGTCAGGAACTTTAGTTACAGGAAATAGCAAGTTTAGATTGTGTTTGCGAAATGTTAACCACAATTCGACTGCTTGATATGATGATAAACAGGATTAAAGGAAAGGTGGCCTCAGTGGTGAACTCTGCAACAAATCAACATTAACTTGAATCCTTGTGATTTCGGAAGGAGATGCCCTCGTGGATGTTACTGTATAGAAGAAGAATGGAGTCAGAGTTGTGGGAGGATCATTAAGAAACCAGTACCTCGCGGTAGGAGTGTTGGGTTGGAAGTTTGACCTCCTGCTTTTTGCATTATATTTCCCATTAAGATCGCATTTGTATTTTGCATATATATTTGTGCACTTTATTATTATCACATTTTTGAATTTTCAGGCACATTCTTATTTTACACATAATAGGGCCTTATTACGATGTCGGACAGACTTGTTTCCGCTCGACACAGCCACGGATACGGGTCCGACCGACCTCCTGTCGGCGGTCCCGACTGCTGAATTATGATGCGGCATGGAAAGCCTGTCGGAAACCGAGCATCGTAATCCGGATAGCGTAAAACGCCGTCCATGTAGATTACGTGCTGGTGCCGACTGGCAGACGGACTCCTTGAGCCCGATATAAGCCAGCCAGAATGCCCGGCCGGTTTCAAAACCGACAGCCTCCATTGTAATGAGGCTGTCGGTTTTGAAACAGCGATGAGGCTCGGAAAGCCTCCGAACTCCATTCATCACAATCAGTCCCTTTGTGTCTCTCCTGTTTTTATCGTCAACATTTTCCCAGATTTTCAAGGATGAACTAGTTTGGACTCCTGTGCTTTGAACTCTCTAAGAAGTTTGCAGATTCATATGTGAAAACCACATCACATGGATTTTGAAGGACAAGTAATCATTGTTTTTCTATATTTCCAGTAATAGAACCACATCTAAGTTTTAGAGAAGAAGGGGCTGAGTTAGAGGACTTGTTACTTATGGTGATTAGGAAGTGTTATGTGCCCGGGTTAGGCCCATGTAGTGAAGCGGCTCATTTCTTACATTGTCCTATTTTTCACAATAATATTTCTGCCGTGACCGTTTGCACATATTTGTGTGTACGACAATGTTGGATTAGTTTCTCTGAAACTACTTTGTTTATACATCTAGCTTTGGACAACATTATCACGGAGGCTCAAAAATCATGTACAAGGCCCTTCTGCGCACTATGTACAAATGTTCCCTTTTCATCCATGGGGCCACAGGGCTATCTACATATCCATAGCATCACTAATCTATACGCACATCGCAAGGCTGCTTCTATTATAAAGAAAGAGCGTCCTGATAGATTAGCAGAGGAGGCTCTTCAGCGGACACCGACGGTCACTGCAAGCTGAGACTTCACCGCGCAGGCGTCTGACATCTCGTGAGGGGTGTCCAGTTCGTGACCAAGATGGGGTCCTTTGTTCTATCCCATCAGGTAATGGGGTTGGATCGTCCCGTGGGGGGATTCTTGGCTTTACACCTACATACACTCTAGACATACACAGAGTAGGGATTGCATAGTAGGAGTATGCCTAATTGCTACTCTGTATATGCCTGCAAATATACACTGTCTTAGCACCAGGGTGGAACTATATCTGCTGTTTACTCTCTTGGTGCTTGTGATCACGTTCATCTGCTTCTGTCTACTGATTATCGCAGCACAAGTATTCTATACAAGAATAACGTTGGATCAATACATATATTGAAAACGTCTCCCTGTGCTCTGGGTGGGCTAAGGAGAGAGGTCTGCCACTGGCCGAAGCATGGTCTAGCAGCCACCTCTGCAGATCCACAGCCTGGCTAGCATATGACAGGTTTCCCTGATGTTGTGAGCAGTGTGACTTCAGATTTCACTGTAAATCCTGCGTGTGCTACCTGGAAAGGTTGACTCGCAGAATACAGGAGGCCAATATTCACAACAGCCTCAATGGCATCCTCACTGAAATCTAAGACAGAGCGTGAAACATCGGGATCACAGCCCGAAGGTCCCGGACTTTCCGCTCTGGGGGGAAGGCATAATCCTGCACCATATCCAGGATGGCTCAGATGAACAGGAGCATCTGAAAACGAGTCAGGTGTGACTTTGGCATGTTGATAGTGAACACCAATGATGTTAAGATATTCCCCGTTGTTTGGAGGTGGTCTGTGACTGCCTAGGACGAGCCTGTATCAACTGAAGGAAGGAAATACTGCTATCCATTCTCCAGGGTCCAGGGCAGACAGAACCTGGGCTAGTTTGAGCTTCTTGAATTTGTCCTTCTGCAGGACGAAGTAGAGAGGGTGAACACCTAAAACAGGAAGAAGCCCTCTGTCCTTCTTTGGCACAAGCAAGTGCTGGAAATAATACCAAGGCTCTACTTCCATGGCCAGAACCCTCTCTATGGCTCCTTTGGCCAAAAGGACACGGACTTATGGCTGCAAACTGCACACGTTCTCCTCCATCAGCTGCGCAGATGAGAGTGGAAGGGGAGGCTAAGTGGAAATAAATGGGAAGGTGTAGCCATGTTTGGCAATTTGGAGGACCCAGGCATCCGAAGTGATATCTCGCTACCCCTCGAGGAAATGTCTGATCCTGCCTCTACAGAGTGTGTGTTTGTCAAAAAGGACACACTAAAGTGTTTTTGTGGCAGTGGCCGCTGGATGAGGGGGGACTGAGCTGCATGTGGTCTCTGATGCCCTGAGCGCGTCTCTGGGAGCCACGACCTGGGCCACGAAATGGCTAAAAAGGTTGTTGTGCTGTTTGCGGGATCTGGCACGGGTGATATATAAAGCCTGTAGAGTAACAACGAGAGGGACAAAACTGTTGGGGAAATTGTCCTGGTAGGGGCAGACAGTCCCATGAAATGCGCTGTGCGGCATGACTTTCCTAATTGCTTTCCAGGGCAGAGTCCACTTTCTTGCCAAAGAGATGACCTCATTCAGGCATGGCGGCAAAGCACCACACTTGTGACCATTGTCCGTCCAAAGCAATCAGTCGTGTCCAGACTAGATTGTATAATAACAAAGTTTGCAGCATCCCGATGATCCTGAATGGTTTCGGTTAAAGACGCCTGTAGGTCTTTCAGAACTGCCAGCAGGATGTGACCAACTGTAGAGCCATAAAGCAAGACTGTAGCAGCCCAGGAGGCACCCAGCATTAACAGAGCATAAAGCAAGGTTAGTAGAAGAGAGAATGTGTTTTCCAAAAATCTAAATACATTCAGACCTCTTGTCAGGAGGGGTCGTGGGAAAGGCATTAGAGTTCACTCTTCTGAACCACAAGACTCTTTGGTCTCATATGTTGAGTCGGGTAGACAGGATCCCCCGGTGCTGGCCTATGGTGGCAAGCCGCCTTTCTTTTCACATAGGCCCACAGCATGACTTTGCCCAAGTGTCCTTAAGGGTATCTGTATTTGTGGTATGGCTGGAGAGGCTCAGTAACCATCTGGCCAGGCTGAAGAACCTCTGTCAGGACATTAGTTTTGATCTTCATAGTATATAGCTCCAGGTGAGTACTCTCTGCATCCTGTGGCATAACCATGTCAAAAGTAGTACATTGTTCTGTGGCAGGGAAATGAGGAAAGACAAGTCTGGTGTCTGGAAGGAGTCCAGACAACTGGCATCCTTTAATTCTGCATACCAATTGTCCTAATCATACTGTGGGGAAATGTGTCCCCGTCGTCATAGTCGTTGTCAGAATCTGAGTGAGAGAGAGCTAATGTAAAGTGTAAACTCTGCCATATGGTAAAGGCAATGTATTGGAGTCAGAAGGGTTGGTCATTGGCTGTGCTCCGCTGGGATCGGAACGTTGCCTCACTGAAATGAAGCCGCCTGGACTCAAAAACCACAATAAATAGTGGAGTCTGGTCCCACTCTGGTGGCATCAGCACCAGCGTCAATGTTAAGGGAACCGGCATAGGGAGAGTCTGGGGGATTGATGACGGCACCAAAGCTGGTGTGGAACACAAAGTGGGTTCAACAGGCAGAGACAACGCTGAAGGGGATTCTGCTGGCTGGACCCTGACTGGGGGCCTCTGTGGATCCTTGGGACCAAAAGAGCACAAGAGGGAGCGGGAAGCACGGCAAGTATGTACATCATGGCCTCCGGGAAGGCCTGTTTTTGCTGCAACGTCGCCGATGGAACAAGAAAGTTGGGTTGCATCAGAACAAAATTCATAATCAGCTCTTCAGGAGTTCGGTAGTGAGACAGAGTGGCACATTGAGGCCCTTGCGCCCTCTCTGGACTTCAGAGATTGGATTCAACTAGCCAATTCCCTCTTTGGCTTTTTGTGCTTCTTCTTCTACCCAAAGACTTCAACCAAGACAAGGTTCTGCTGCAGAGAAGAACTTCAGGAGTGAGAACTGCGCCTTCCTTTTGACCAGTCGCTGCGCTGAGTCTTCCGATGTTTGGCGAAGTAGAGTTTTGCCTCATGGTCCCATATGGCCTTTGAATTAATCTGGACACAGTCATCACAGGCCCTGGAGTCGTACTCCGACCGTAGGCACCATAGGCATAACTCAGGGGGTCTGTTGCAGGTGACCTCATGGAGGTCCCTACATGGTTTAAACCATGTCATTTTGGCAGATGATATAATTGTAAAAAAAGTTGTAAAAAGAGAAAAATATAGGGAAAAAAACTTGTCAAAGATGAGAAAAATAGAGCTCTGGATCCTCTCCTGCATGAGCGTAAAGAAGGGAACTGATGTCAGCGTGCCTGGGTGACACCTATGAGTAGCCCGTTTGTCACTTCTGGAGTGAAACAACGTTGATGCCGAGCCATGTGACACCACGTACCGGCAAGTAGAAGTACTGTTTTTGAGTTTTTAGATCCAGTCTGAAGCTTAGGGGAATATTCACAAGGTGAGGAATTTGCTGTTAGAAGTATCCATCAGAAATGCCAATACCTAATGTTACATATCAATATAACACTGACAATGTCAGTATTTCAGAACTTAAAGGTGCTTACGTTAACATTAAGTTGTGTGTACAAACAACATTGTGAGCTATTTTATGGTCATCAGGGAAAGCGGTCCGTCACCATGAACTTGGAGCCTGATTTAGATCTCGGAGGATGGGTTACTCTGTCACAACGATGACGGATATCCCGTCCGCCAAAGTATATATCCCATAGGAAATAATGGGATTTAGGGAATAACCCGTACACCGAGATCTAAATCAGACCTTTTCCTATTAAGTATCACAGACACATTCTTCACACTTTTGGTTGCACCTAGCTCTGCACCTCCCACACCTGAGAGTTGAAAAGGCTGCTCACTGCTCCTAAACACAACAGTGATGTCTTTTAAACCCTAATGTTCTTCTAAGTAACATAATTACTGTGAACACATTTTCCCCTCAGTGTACTCAGGCATTGAATACTATGGGTAAGGCCGCCTTGTCCACATGTGAGTGTGTAATGTTCGCAAAAGCTGGAAATGCTAGCACAAACGATGTACTTTCACATGATACTATGTATGGTACAATACACAATATATCTGAAGTCGTTGAGAATGAACCAGGAAGACACCGAACAGAGTGGTTGTTCTTTACTCTTGAGAATTTGCTCCAATCATTACTATGTAGGATAAAGTCAACACGTGTTTCGCCCCCTGTTGACGCACATGCCCAGGGTTTTTTTTCAAGGGTGAAATTAGTACATAAATAATGCAAATATTAGAGTTGTTATCAAATTAGTGATTTTACTGCATGTTCAACAAAAGCTGTAATGAAGGAAGTGTTTTTATTCACAGAGTCCATGAATACACATTGTGATTTCCTATAATTGAAACACAGCACACTTGGATTGTTCCTTTATGAGATGGCAGTGACACAAACATCAAAGGGCTCTATTTTGATGTCGGTCGGAACACCTCTGCCCTGTGGTCGGAGGCTTTCCGACCGACATCTTTGATTTCACTTTCGACTGCAGCACAAGCTCCCATAGGGAAATTGGAGTATGCGACCGCACCATGAATGAAGAACTGAGGGTAAAGAAGTAAAAACCAAAGCAAGTAGTTAAGGAAAGTTGCAGAGTATTTAATATTGTTGCAGTAAGCCAAGCACTCTTCCTACGTTCTACGTCCTCGTCCCAGTCAGTTACTTACGAGGTGAACCCACCTCCCTCCTATGAGCACAACCAGGTAGTAAGAGTGGACTTGACCTACTCCCACCCCTATCAGGGGTGGTGTAAGATATAGCCAGTCCCACCACTCGTCCTGAGTTTGTTCATGTGTCATGATTGAGCTGGGGAGACAAGAGATGAGTCCCTCCCTGGCAGGGGTCTATGCCGCTGACAGAGGAAGACCACGGCTTGCCAGCAAATCTACGGAGGACGTATTCGGGATCCTCATGGAAATTTGTTGATATATCTTACTTCCCCTGAAGAAGGTGGTTTAGTGAAAAATCAGGAAAACATGTCCACACACACTCACTTGCAGAAATCAGCCAATGGTGCAAGGTGTCGGTGAGCCCATCGTGTATGCAGGAGCGTACCTGGAACTGCTTCTTTTATCCCTTTTCAGATCGCAGTCTACCAGACAGCAGCTGCCGGGTTTGCTAAAGACATCTTGGGGACATTCAGAAAGTTGACCTAGGACTGCCTGTTGCTGACCTTTGGCTTTGTGGTTTGTAACTCACATTTTCTGGCTTTCTATTTGCCGGCTTTTTTTGCTATAAGGCTGTCCAGTTCGAGTTAGTCCCTCCCATTGTCGTTGCTGAAACCTTGTTTACTGTGTTCTTCCACAAACTCGTGTCACGTTTGCTGTGCATCCAAAGACAGAGGTCAAATTTCAGGCTGTATATTCCAGGGAGCTTGGTATTTATTTATTTTTCTCTTACTTCAAAGATTTATGTTACAATCATGCTGGCTAATGGCGGCTGCTTGAGGAAAGCTGTACAGATGTTATTTTTTTTATTTATAGCACACAACAAAATGTAAAAGTCTGTAAATGAACTGTGCTGAAGATCAAATCAGTAAATTGGGCGATGACATTTCCACACATTATCGTTTGTGAGCTGTATAATTTTTATCTGTAAAATTGCATGGGAGTGCAAATGTAATAATCATTTTAACTGAAGAGGTGTTGTCTGTAATGGCAGTGCGCTACCACACTATGCATACTCCACATTACCCAACTCCACTCTACACCACCCCACGCCACTGCCCTCTACTCTGAACCACATCACACAATGCCAATCCACACCACACTGCATCACTGCACTCTTATGAGCAGCACTCCACTCTACGCCTTTCTACTCTACACCACTCCACTGTACTCTATGCCAATGCACTCTAACACAGACTACGCTTCTCTGCAATACTGCACTCTATGCCATTGCAATCTACACCACCTTACTCAAAGCCAATGCACTCTATGCCAATCTACTCTGCAATAAAATCTCTCTACACCACTATACTCTACACCACTGCACTCTAAGCCACTCTACTCTGCGCCACTGCACTCTGCGCCACTCTACTCTGCTCCACAGCACTCCATGCCTCTCTACTATATACCACTGCACTCTACGACAGTATACTCTGCAACACTGCACTCTACCGCACTCTACTTTATGCCACTTTACGCCAGTGAACTCTATGCCACTGAACTCTTGTTGTATTCCACTTTAGGGGTCCATATATAGGTTTTCCTGAATCATGTCCTTATATAGGCACAATTCGCATTGCCCTTATATAGGCATAGAATCCCTGTCTTTATTTAGGCATTAACGTGCACTCCAAATACAGGCATGGTCACCGACATCCGTCCACCCTAACGTCACAACGAGTTCTTAGAAACCAGACCCTTAAGCTTCGGGAGTTCCCCTAGCACAGGACTATTGATTTCTCCAAGAACTCATCTATTATGTATGAACCGTTATACCTTAAGGGTTCATTCCTGACGTCTTCCTCTGTCCGACTTCACGTCAATGCTAACATTCCAAGACACCTATCAGGTATAAATATACCTTCCCTTGCCCAAGCAAGTTAGAGGAGACCTCGACTTCAGAGGAGCCCGTATCCCGGCCTGACGCACTGAGAAGACGCTGTCATTCCTGCACGCAGACGAATCCAGCTTCCAGTGATCTGACTCCCTTCGCGGGGTGTTAGAGTTCCAGATCCGGCTAGAGATTCCCACCTCTCTCATTCTCAAGGTATGGAGCTGACTAGAACCTAGAGGGACTCTTGGCATACTAGACTCTTGGCATACTAGACTCTTGGCATACTAGACTCTTGGCATACTAGACTCTTAGTATATCATACTAGAAAATACTGCACCTACTTCTTACCTTGCACCACACTTAGGTTAGGTACATTGGGGTAGAACTAGTTTAGGGACGCATCGTATGAGTACTCGCATTTTTAGCTCATGTTATTTATGTACGTGAATATATGCTAAAAGATAATGCTAGCGCAGTATTATTTATTTCTACTGCTTACACTGTACATTATTTATCTTGCATACTGTCTTGTGATCATAACAGCACATATCTCTTACACGAGAAACAAGATTGTTCAATAAACCCTTTTTATTGAAACGCCCGTCTTTCCTTTCTGTGTAACTCTGTAGAAACTAAGCATGCACGATTGACTGAGTGAAACTGTTATCTATTGTTTCCACGATTCTGAGACGTGTTCCGATTCTAAAGAGAAACAAAAGTTGTCATGTTTTTCGGTTGCCAGAAACTACTCCCGTCTTGTTCTCAAGGAGTTTCTAGTGGCCTCTGAGCTAGCTGGCACAAGTAATTAAGTTTAATATACTCGATAGGGGCATACCGACCTTAGTCCTATGTCAAACCTATAGGTTATATTATTCCAATGCGCAGAGCCTATTAGGGAAATAGGAACTACACTACATGGCGCCCAACGTGGGGCTAGGCAGTAATTTAACGCTAGATACTGAGTAACTCAGTCGTGCTTTTCTCAGAGACCCCTACTCACATACTCCATGAGACGTCTGGAATGGGTAGGGTTAAATATCTGCCAAAGCTAAATAGGACAAAAAACCCTATATATTAGCTATTTTGGTTTGTTCAACGTTGAAGGATACAGTGTTCCAAAATATTGTGCACCTTATCTTTTGTTTCCTTGAAACTTGTTCTACATTTTTCAAAAAACAAATGTCTATACACGGGGACAATAACACCGAAACCGGTGGAGCTGCGGCTCAACCAGTCGTAACAGCTTTTAACATTACAGGTTTAAATGAAACCGAGGAGGGTGTTATAGACATCCATCCAAACTTAAGAAGAGCCATCACTCTGAAACTTATAAAACACGGCCTACCACCGAGAGGAGGTAGAGCAGTTTTCGTGATAGAGGCACACAAATCCTTTCAGACAGAGGTATTCTATTCATGGGTAATATTTCCTGAATCAAATTCAGTAACAAGACTGTTTCACTTCTACAAAGAAGATGAACCACCAGAGGAATATATTCCTTTCGAGGATATTGAAATTCCACTAACATACCAGGAGCATCAGCTCTGGTTTAAAGGCGCCCTAAAACATCACAAAAACATTACCAGGCTCGGTCCACTAGGTAGACCAGGAGCAACATGGCCGATTCTAGCCGGCTACACACTTCATCCAGACATCGATGTAATGTCAGACGAGGAACTACTTACTCAACTTACAGAGTTAATAAAAATTTACAGACAATTAGTCCAATATGTCATGCGGACTCTCACAGTCCAACCACCATTGACAATTCCAAATCAAACCCCTCAACAGGGGAATACACTAAAAATTACTCCACAGACTTTACAAGCAGTCATGGGTAAAATGCCCACAAAACGTGAGCAAATACCATTCTGGATAGCTCAAAAAATTACTCAAATTGAAGCAGTATTTCCTAATACTAGCCCTTATGAGAAACACAGAATATTAACAATCTGTTTACCAATGGGGATCACACCACAACTGGAAGATTGCACCACTTGGGCGCAGTCTTTGCTGCCATCTATACTAAAACACATGGTGTTCCGTCAATTGCAGTAATACCAGATGTCCTGAAACAAATTCAAAACGAATACGGGGCAGAGCCTGCTCTAAATTTAGGTATGAAATTACTGAAAAATTTCAACCAGGTATCAACAATAATATTATCTAATATTAAAGGGAGGCAGCAGCAGTGGTGATCCGCCAACGATTAAGGGAATTCGATGTTACAGAACATCAAACAGAACTACCCAGAATAATAGAACAATCTTATGCAGAATTAGGCAGAGATAGTTTGGGTGGAAGACCATTGAAGCCAAAACTATCTGAAAGTCCTGAGAAGGACTCTATTAAACAAACTCCTACATCTTCTAAAAAGAAGTGGGAAACTAATAAACAAAATTCAAACGAGAAACGTTCTCAATCCCGAGGTAGGTCTCCTCAAAAGGAGCCCTCTGAAAGGAGGCATAACCTCAGGAATAGGGATAATTTGAAAAAGCCTGACAGGTATCAAGATACTGATACACGTTCCTCTCGTACCTTTCAGATATCGTCACAGACATCGGAAAGAAGAGGACGGTCAGAACATAGAGGAGAACGCGTAAAATCGAAAGATGACAAACACGTTCCAAAAAATAAATCCAAACCTCAATTCTCAAAGAAGAAGATAGCAGGTCTGAAGGTCAGACATGCTGAGGATACTGAGAACACAACTCAGGAACAGAGAATGGGCTCAGACAATGCTGGACAGTGCTGCAGAAGTCACAATAGCTCGCCAAAACCTGAAGGAACTTCTGGAGATAGTGGACTTGAATGAGTGCATCACAGTTGAGACTGTAGACACCAGGATTAGTTCTCCACAAAAGTTATATGAAATAACACTCCGGATGGAGGGAGACATACCAAGAAAAGTGAAAGCGCTCTTTTGGGAGAAACTTTCAAGGGGTTATGATATACTTCTAGCAGAAAAAGCCTGGCCACCACAATTTGTCAGGGAGTGCCCACATGGCGAGGAAATTATTATGCCTGCCTTCTCCAACCATATTCTAATTCATCTAAAATATACTTATGCCAGGAAATGGGCAGTTGCCCAGGCCCCAGCATTATATAAAAATCATGTAGGATGGGATGAGGATTCACCTCACCATAAAATACATTTAAAAAATGAACCTACTGCCTTAAACAGATGCAAGCAGGCAAATATGAAAGGTTGGGTAAAGAATACATTAAGACATCCTGGGATTTACCATACACATATAGATGTTGGAGTGGGGATCGTGAAGTGTTTCTAAGCGGTACACACTGTGAAAATGCACTAAGCGGTTCACTGATTTGTCAGGGCATATCTTTACACGGGGCTTGTAATGGTTCTGTGGCAAATTTGTCCTGCCACCAGCTGCTGTGATTAATCCAACGTTTGGCCAACTTTCTAATGGGAGTTACCTCATGTTGAATGATCAGAGTTGCTGTGGCATGTTGCCAGGCATCCCATATCTAGTAACGGTCAACTCCAGGGTCACTTGCTGTATGCAAGTATTGTTTGCCCCAATAGACACAGTCAGGGAGTCACCTTTATGGCCTTCGTTGAATGTCTCTTTTATACGATTTGATACTTTAAGCAGAATGAAAGCCATGCTTATACAACAATCAGTGCCTTTGACCTCGGCCAAAGAAACCTATGATCTACAAGTTGCAAGGACTTCGGCTGAGATACAGAATTTAATTCGTACAAACTGCCCTATACATTTCGTAGAAATGATGGGACGTATCTTTAACATGTCTGATACAAGCGGAATTGTACAGGTATTTAAGACCATCTGTTCCGGACTATTAGCACCTTTCCAGGCTGTCCTCGGAATCATCCCAAACTTCGCACATTCGGTGTTTGGTGGTGTGCCATTAATTCTAGCCCTTGTTGCAGGAATTCTGTTTCTATTCCTCCTACTACGCTATGGCAAGCCTCTTCGCCAACATCACTCCGAGCGATGTGGAGAGAGCCCTCCTTGACCGGAAATTCCGTGAGCGAATACTACAACTTTTGTGCATGCCTCGTCTACGGGAACTTAATGTAACGTGGTTCCTGTCATTTAGACCAATCTGGCAAGATTGCATCTTACCTGTTCTATGCTGCCTGTTTTGCGGTGAAGAATGCGTGCTAGACACATGTCTAACACTCCCATCAGTCATGCCAACGGATGTCGATACTCTGCTGGACCCGATAACAGCCCATGCTGTGTGTTGTCCCCAGAGGCTACCAATCCTGATGACGGCATTCATTGAGATCTCATAGACGCTTCCGGCTGCTGCTGAGGTACGAGATGGATCAACAGGCACACAGGTAACAACGGACGCGAACATTGCATCTTCTGCTGAAGGCGATGTTTCTCATCTCTGTGCAATTAACCTTCTGAACGAGGTGTTCCAAATGTCACCAACTTCGGTGGACGATATTTTGGCTACGGACATAGATGATCTAATGTTTACACCAGACCCATACACTGACTTTGATTCGGCTCACAGTGTACCAGGGCACAATTGAAATTTGGCCTTCATATTTTCAAAACTTGGAACAATTCCCAGAAATGGAACTTTTTTTTTTAAACAAAATTTTTTTCGATAAGAAAAAAACATGGCAAAAGAACAATCTGCTTACAGTAGAACTAGTCTTATAAAACGGACTTCTTTGAATACTTCCAGGGACACATTGTCACCTTACTTGTCTAACATTTCATTTAATTCTATGATATATAATGGTTTTGATTTTTAGAACTTATCGACCATTTCGTCATATGTATATATTTCTGTTTTCATTTAAGTTGCATTTTACTTCCATTATATGCTTAAGATGGAAACGATGCTTTAAATGTACAGCATCTATTGCATTTCAACAGTTTTGAGCTTCTTTTAAAATGCTTTTAGAAATGTTTTTAGCAATATGTGGTACTCGATTTTATGTTTAGCATTTAAATGTTTAGCATTTAGTATTATCGTTCAATCGAAGATGGAGTGGGTGTTGTATTCCACTTTAGGGGTCCGTATATAGGTTTTCCTGAATCATGTCCTTATATAGGCACAATTCGCATTTCCTTATATAGGCATAGAATCCCTGTCCTTATTTAGGCATTAACCGTGCACTCCAAATACAGGCATGGTCACCGACATCCGTCCACCCTAACGTCTACAACGAGTTCTTAGAAACCAGACCCTTAAGCTTCGGGAGTTCCCTAGCACAGGACTATTGATTTCTCCAAGAACTCATCTATTATGTATGAACCGTTATACCTTAAGGGTTCATTCCTGACGTCTTTCTCTGTCCGACTTCACGTCAATGCTAACATTCCAAGACACCTATCAGGTATAAATATACCTTCCCTTGCCCAAGCAAGTTAGAGGAGACCTCGACTTCAGAGGAGCCCGTATCCCGGCCTGACGCACTGAGAAGACGCTGTCATTCCTGCACGCAGGCGAATCCAGCTTCCAGTGATCTGACTCCCTTCGCGGGGTGTTAGAGTTCCAGATCCGGCTAGAGATTCCCACCTCTCTCATTCTCAAGGTATGGAGCTGACTAGAACCTAGAGGGACTCTTGGCATACTAGACTCTTGGCATACTAGACTCTTGGCATACCAGACTCTTGGCATACTAGACTCTTAGTATATCATACTAGAAAATACTGCACCTACTTCTTACCTTGCACCACACTTAGGTTAGGTACATTGGGGTAGAACTAGTTTAGGGACGCATCGTATGAGTACTCGCATTTTTAGCTCATGTTATTTATGTACGTGAATATATGCTAAAAGATAATGCTAAGCGCAGTATTATTTATTTCTACTGCTTACACTGTACATTATTTATCTTGCATACTGTCTTGTGATCATAACAGCACATATCTCTTACACGAGAAACAAGATTGTTCAATAAACCCTTTTTATTGAAACGCCCGTCTTTCCTTTCTGTGTAACTCTGTAGAAACTAAGCATGCACGATTGACTGAGTGAAACTGTTATCTATTGTTTCCACGATTCTGAGACGTGTTCCGATTCTAAAGAGAAACAAAAGTTGTCATGTTTTTCGGTTGCCAGAAACTACTCCCGTCTTTTTCTCAAGGAGTTTCTAGTGGCCTCTGAGCTAGCTGGCACAAGTAATTAAATTTAATATACTCGATAGGGGCATACCGACCTTAGTCCTATGTCAAACCTATAGGTTATATTATTCCAATGCGCAGAGCCTATTAGGGAAATAGGAACTACACTACACTCTAAGCCACTGAACTCTGCGCCACTGAACTCTATGCCACTGAACTCTATGCAACTGCACTCTACACCAATCCACTCTAAAGCACTCTAATCTACTCTGCGCTACTGCACTCTACGACACTCTACTCTATACCACTGCACTCTACGTGACTTCACTCTACTCTGAATCAATCTACGCTGCCACTGCAGTCTATGCCACTCTATTACACTCTGTGTCACTACACAACACGCAACTGCACTCTACACCACTGCACTCTATACCAATGCACTCTACACCCCTTTACTCAAAACCAATACACTCTACTCCACTGCACTCAATGCCAATCTACTCTGCACCACTGCACTGTACACCAATATACTCTACTCTATGCCACTGCACTTTACATCACTCTACTCTACATCATTGCACTCTGTGTCACTTTACTCTGCACCACTGTATGCCGCTATACTCTACACAAATGCATTCTACAACACCCTACTCTACACTACTGCACTCTTATCAGCAGCACTCCACTCTATGCCTCTCTACTCTATACCACTCCAATGTACTCTATGCCAATGCACTTTACCCAAGACTATGCTTCTCTGCAATACTGCACTCTATGCCTTGCACTCTACAGCACTTTACTCAAAGGCAATGCACTCTATGTCAATCCACTCTGCAATAAAATCTCTCTACACGTTATACTCTACACCACTGCACTCTGCGCCACTCTACTCTGCTCCACTGCACTCCATGCCTCTCTACTATACACCACTGCACTCTACGACAGTATACTCTGCAACACTGCACTCTACGCCACTCTACTTTATGCCACTCTATGCCACTTTATGCCACTGATCTCTATGCCACTGTACTCTAAGCTACTGAACTCTGCGCCATTCCACTGTATGCCACTGAACTCTACATCCCTTTACTCAAAACCAACACACTCTACTCCACTGCACTCAATGCCAATCTACACTGCACTGTACACCAATATGCTCTACACTATGCCACTGCTCTCTACACCACTCTACTCTACACCATTGCATTCTGTGTCACTTTACTCTGCGCCACTGTATGCCACTGCACTCTTACACAAATGCACTCTACAACACCCTACTCTACACCACAGCACTCTTCGACACTCTACTCTTCAGCACTGCACTCTCTGCCACTGAACTCTATGCCACTCTACTCTGCACTGCTCTACTCTATGCTACTGCACTCAATTCTGCACCACTCTACACCACTCTTCTGCACTCTATGCCAATGCACTCTACGCCACTCTAATCTACTGTGCACCAGTGCACTCTGGCATAGCACTATATGCCAATTCACTCTACGCCTCTCTACTCTACTCTGCACCACTCTACTCTATGCCAGTACACTTTAACACACGCTACTATGCACCACTGCACTCTTCAGCACTGAACTCTACACCACTCCACTCCACTCTGCAACACTGCACTCTACGCCAATGCACTGTATGCCACTCTATGCCAGTTTACTTTACACCACTCTACTCCACTCTACGCCACTCCACTCTACGCCACTGCAATCAACCCTGTGCCACTCCACTCTATGCCACCCTACTGTACACCACTACACTCTATGCCACTGTACTCTTGCACCACTATAATCTACGCTGCACCACTCCACTGTACTCTGAACCAATCTACTCTTTGCCACTGCACTCTATGCCACTGCACTCTACACCACCCTACTCCACTCTGCGCCACTCCACTCTATGCCACTGCACTCTACGCTGCACCACTCTTCTCCACTCTGTGCCACTTCACTTAATCAATGCTGCACCACTCTATTTAACACCACTTTACTCTATGCCACTGTGCTCTACGCCAATACTATATGCCACTGACCTCTACTCTGCACCACTATACTCTGCCCTGCAACACTCCACTCCACTTCACTCTACTCTGAAACAATCTACTCTACTCCACTGCACTTCATGCCACTGCACTCTGCGCCACTCCATTCTACACCACTCCACTCTATGCTACGTCAGTCTACGCCCCTGCACTCTACGCCACTCTACTCTAAACCACTGCACTCTACACCAATTTGCTCTACATCACTTTACTCAAAACCAGTGCACCCTACTCCATGGTATCTATGCCAACTACTTTGCACAACTGCACTTTACGCCACTACACTCTACAACATTCTGCTCTATGCCACTGCACTCTAAGCCACTCTATTCTACTCTGCACCACTGTACTCTCCGTCACAGCTCTCTGCACCACTCTACTCTGTACTACTCTATGACACTGCACTCTACGACACTCTAGTTGTCATGACTGCGCTCTACACCACTGCACTATATGCACCTGCACTCTACGCCACTCTTCTGCAATCTATGCCACTGTACTCTAAGCCACTGCACCACTCTACTGTATGCCAATGCACTCTACATCACTCTACTATGCATCACTCCACTCTTATGCAACTGCACTCTACCCTGCACTACTCTGCTCTACTCTGCACCACTCCAATCTGTGCCACTTCACTCTACGTCACTCATCTCTGCAGCCCTGCTCTCTCTGCCACTAAGCTCTACGCCACTCTACTCTGCCTAGCTTCACTCTATGCTACTGTACTCTATGCCAATCCACTGCACTCTACGACACTCTAATCTATACCACTGCATTCTACGCCACTTTACCCTACTCTAAAACAATACACTCTATGCCACTGAGGTCTATGCCCCTCTTTTCCACTTTGAGCCAATCCAATCAATACCACTCCACATTACACTCCTCAATTTTATACTACTGCAGTCAATGCCACTGCACTCTACACCTGTGCTCTCTACACCACTTTACTCAAAACCAATACACTGTATGCCACTGCACTCTATACCAATCTAGTCTGCACCACAGCACTTATACTGTACTCTATGACACTGCAGTCTACACCACTCTACACCATTGCACTCTGTCACTTTACACTGCACCACTCTACGCTACTGCACTCTACAGCAATGCATGCTATGCCGCTCTACTCTACAGCGCTGCACTCTATGACACTCTACTCTGCAGCACTGCACTCTCTGACACTGAACTCTATGTGACTCTACTCTATGCCACTCTACTCTGTGCCACATTACTTTATCCTGCACCACTCTATGTCACTCTACACCAATGCACTCCACACCACTCTAATCTACATTGCACGCTATGACACTGCACTCTACAGCACTTCAGTCTAGGCCACTCAACTCTGCACCACTCCACACCACTCCACTCTGCAACACTGCACTCTACAGCACTACTCTATACCACTCCACTCTTCCCTGCACCACTCCACACTACCCTTCACCACTCCACTCTACACCCCTTCACTCTACTCTGAAACAATCTACTCTATGCCACTGCACTCAATGCCACTGCACTCTACTCCACTCTGCGCCACGCCACTCTTTGCCACTGCAATCAATGCTGTGCCACTCTATTCTACACCACTATACTCTACGCCACTGCACTCTACCTTGCACTGCTATAATCTACTGTGCACTACTCCACTCTACTTTGAAACAATCTACTCTATGCCACTGCACTCTATTCCACTACCCTCTACGCCACTCTACTCCACTCTCACTACTGCAGTCTACGGTATGCCACTGTACTCTAAACCACTGTACTCTACGCCATTGCACTCTAAACTAATTTACTCAAAACCAATGCACCCTATGCCACTGCACCTATGACCTCTACTTTGCACTACTACACTTTACACCACTATACTCTGCAACATTCTACTCTATGCCACTGTGCACTACGTCATTCTACACCACTGCACTCTATGCCACTATATGAATGAATGAATGATGTAATTTATAAAGCGCTGGCTTTCACTCCAAAGGAGCATCTTGGCGCTGGAGGGAGGTAGACTGAGTGTCAAGGAGTGTGATCTCTAATATCGCTGTGGTCAAATAAGGGACATAGCAAGACTATCTGATAGTGTGAAAATCCAAGTTTTCAGTTTTTTCTTAAAGATGGACTCCATCTGTGTAAGTCTCAGTTGGGTAGGTAGGAAGTTCCAGGCTTTTATTCCCAGTACGTCCATAGATTTTCCTCCTCTGGACTTCAAACGGAAATGAGGGGGTACTAGCAGATTTTCCGTTGAGGATCTCAGATTTCGTACAGGAACATAGGCTTTTAATCTGGTCCTAAGGTATTTGGGGCCGCTTTGTTTTACAGCTCTGAAAGTTATCACTAGGATTTTGAAGAGAATTCTCTTATGTATTGGCAGCCAGTGGAGAACTTGGAGGGCCTCCGAAGCAGATGACCCCTTTGGTAATTTCAGTACCAATCGTGCTGCTGCATTTTGTACAGTCTGCAGCTTTTTCAGAGTACTCTTCTTTACTCCTGCATAAAGACTGTTACAATAATCTAAACGTGATAAGATCAAAGCCACTGCCACAGATTTGCGAGCTATGGCTGGAAGGAGGTCAAAGAATTTTTTCAGAGTTTTTATCCAATGAAAACAGGTTCCTGCTACCGACAATGCCTGCCGATGAAAGGAGAGGGATGTATCAAATCGGACTCCTAGGTTTTTGGCAGTGTCCACTGTATTAGGGGGTGGGGCTACATCTGTTGGCCACCACAGTTTGGGTATGAAGATATTACATTTTCCCAGCAACAGTATCTCCGTCTTTTGGCTGTTGCACTTATATTCTACTCCGCACCACTCTACTCTGCACTACTCTATACCGCTCCACTCTACCCTGCACCAATCCACACTACCCTGCACCACTTCAGTCTACACCACTTCACTCTACTCTGAAACAATCTACTCTATGCCACTGCACTCAATGCCACTGCACTCTACTCCACTCTGCGCCATGCCACTTTACGTCGCTGCAATCAATGCTATGCCACTCTATTCTACACCACTATACTCTACTCCACTGCACTCTACCCTGCACCACCATACTCTACTGTGCACTACTCCATTCTACTTTGAAACAATCTACTTTATGCCACTGCACTCTATTCCACTGCCCTCTACGCCACTCTACTCCACTCTACACTACTGCAGTCTACGGTATCCACTGTACTCTAAACCACTGTACTCTATGCCATTGCACTCTACACTAATTTACTCAAAACCAATGCACCCTATGCCACTGCACCTATGCCAACTACTTTGCACTTCTGCACTTTACATCACTATACTCTGCAACATTCTACTCTATGCCACTGCACACTACGTCATTCTACACCACTGCACTCTACGCCACTATATTCTAACCTGCACCACTCTACTCTGCACTACTCTACTCTGCACTACTCTACTCTGCACCACTCTATGCTGCAGCACTTTACGACCCTGCACTCTACGACCCTGCAATCTGACACTCTACTTTGCTTGACTGCACTCTACTCTGCACTACACAAATCCATGCCACTCTACTGCACTCTACACCACGGCACTCTAGGCCACTGCACTCCACACCACTCTAGTCTATGCCACTGCATTCTACCCTGCACCACTCCACTGTATGCCACTTCACTCTACACCACTGTAGTCCACTCTGCGCCACTTCACTCTATGCCATTGCACTCTACGCACTGCAATCTGCTCTGCACCACTCTACTCTATGCTACTACACTCTAGGCTACTCTACATCACTGCACTCTGCAACAATCCACTCTACACCACTTTACTTAAAACCAATGCACTCTACACCACTGAAACCTACGCCAATCTACTCTGCACTACTGTATACTTTACGCCACTTCACTCTAGTCCACAACACTCCACTCTGCTTCACTCCACTCTATGACACTCCACTCCATGATACTCCACTCTATGATGCTCTACTCCATTAAACTCTGCTCCACTGACCCTCTAATCCACTCTATGCCACTCCAGAGCACTTTACTTCACGGTATGCCATTCTACGCCACTCCTCCACTCTACAAATCTCTACGCAACTCCGCCTATGCCACTCCATACTACTTTACTTTACTCTATTCTATGACACACTACTCCACTCTACTCCACTCCATGCCATTGCACTGTACACCACTGCAATCTACTCTGCACTGCTCTACTCTATGCCACTGCACTCTGTGTCACTGCACTCTGCACTACTTTGCTCAAAACCATTGCACTCTACTTCGCACCACTGTACGTTACACAACTTCACTTTAGGGCCCTCTACTCTACTCCACTCTACTCCTCTCCAATCTACGACACTCCACAATACTCCACTCTATGATGCTCTACTCCATTAAACTCTGCTCTACTGACATTCTACTCCACTCTATGCCACTCCACCCTACAGCACTCTACTCCACTCTAGGAATCTATACACAACTTCCAACTCCATCTATGACACTTGATGCCACTTAACTTCTCTCTATACTATGACAAATTACTCCACTCTATGCCATTCCACTCTATGACAATCTGCTCCATTGTATGACACTCTACTCTACAGCACTCTACTCCACTCTACGCAACACCCACTACGCCTCTCCACTCTGCTCTACACCACTCCATTACACTCTATGCCACTCCACTCTATAACACTCTACTCAACTCTGACACTGTGCTCCACTCTATGCCACTCAACTCTATGCCCTTCCACTATATGACACTCTACTCCCTCCATGACAATCCACAACATTGTACGCTACTCCATGACACTCCACTTCACTCCTCTCCATGACACTCTACTGTATGCCACTCCACGCCACTCTACACCACTCCATACCACTCCACCCGACTCCACTTTACAACACTCCACTCCACGCCACTCTCTTCTATGCCACTAACTTTAAGCTATGCTGAACTGAAGCCACTATGGTGTACAACATGGCTAAAACATATTGCCAAAGCTTATTTCCTTCAGACTGGTATGACCATGAGCAGGAAGGGCTCTATCTCAGAGCAGAGTGTGTGCGTTTGTGGTAAACTGTACTGCGCATGCTCAGACTTTCGATTCTTCAAGTGCTCTTTTCGTTAGTATTTAAATGAAGTTGGAAGCAGGTAAGTTATCTTTGTCAGTAGTATTGACAATCTTATTCTTGGGAGCATACTTCTGAGTTCTTTTTAAGTCTGTGTTTGACCTGCACTATTGGCACTACTCCTTCAGGATGGGGAAGCACCACAGGAAATCTAAATATGGGCAATCATCTTCTGTAAGTTCGGACTCGAGCTCCAGATCTCCCCCTAGAAAGAGTTCTGGAAAATCACAAGATCCACCCGGGGATGAGTCTTTTGATGAGTCAGTAAAGAGGATACTCTTAGATACATTGGTTGAAATACAAGTTATGCCTAAGAAGTCTGATAAAAAAGAGAGTTGAGGCATCTTCTTCCAGTAAAGATGAAGAACACACACAGACAATGGAAATAATAGGCAAATATATTGATGAAACATTTTGCCTGAGATACTGTTAAGAGTTTGGATGAATATGGAGTTTCTAGCAATAGAACTGCAGTCCACATCTACAGAGCCAGTGTTGAGGCAATATATATAGTTACCTATCGACCAGCATGCATCAGGTGTGATTCCAAGAGAATGGAAGGACCCACGTAGGAGTGTAATGTCTCTCTTTATGTTTACCAGCTGGAAAACATATATAACATGTTCCCAGAATCGGTTCCAGACAATATTATGACTACCAATTTAGTAGGGTGCAATTCAATGGCGGAAAACATGATTGAAGATCCCATTGATATAGACTGATTCAACTCTAAAAAAAAGGCTGATGCAGTTTCCAACTTGGTGGACTTTCTGGAAGATTGGAAACAATACACCTCCGATGCATGGGTCCTACAGATAGTGGAGAGCGGCTACAGGATAGAGTTTCTCTCCACTCCTCCAGACACAGTGACCATTCCTACTCAAGAATTTTTATGCAAAGATAAGTCAAATGCTTTGAAAATCTTCAGTACAAGCATTTCTTCACAAGAATGGTTCTATTCAAGTTCCAGAAAATCTGCAGGGAAAAGGAACTTACTTAAGGATTTTTGTGGTTCCGAAAATAACACGAGGCTTCCGTCTTTTCATAGACCTAATGATTGAAAATAAATGGGTGAAAAATATGCATTTCAAAAGGTTGACACTACAGATAATATTCCCCAACAAACATTTTAGTTACCATAGACCTGATGGACGCATATTTCCACATACTTATTGCATTAGAACACTGGAGGTTTCTGAGATTTTGCTTTTTTAGCATTCATTATCAGTTCCCGGTGTTGCCATTTGCCATCAAATATGCCACCAGGGTATTTAGAAAATGATGGCCCCTCTGGTAGCTTGCCTCCATCCTCAGGGTCTGCAGGTGTTTCCATATCTCAACGACGACTGGCTCTTGGTGACAGAAACATGGCAGGAAGCCCTAGAGAGAGTAAGACTGATGGAGAAGTGTCTGAAAGCACATGATCTCAATCTCAACTATGCAACATGTCAGTTGATTCCTCCCCAGGAGAGGAATTTTATTGAGGCTCTCCTCAATATTCTAGAAGGTAGGGCCTATCTCCCTTAAGACAGACTAGCCAGGTTGAGACTGAATTTAATTCCTTTGTTCAGCAAGTTGGTGGCTGAAAGTCCAAGGCCATATGGCCTATCGTGTTTTTCTGGTACCATGGGCAAGATTGTATATGAGACCACTGTTATCTCATCTCCTAGAATCATCCATCGAGTATGAGAAGAAAATCTCAGTCACAAGACAAGTATCAACACAACTTCAGTGGTGGCTCAAGAAGTCTTCCCTTACCACAAGGTTTCATTTGAATTAACTTTGCATGCCAGTTTGATAGGATGGGAGCAGCTCAGCTCAAGGTCAATGGCAATGGATTAAAAAAAAAAAATTGGAACTGGAGACTACTGTTGGCAATTTGGGAAACTCTAAAGTCATTCCAGAAGCGCCTAAAACACCATTGTGTGCTTGTTCAACTGGACAATTGTGTAGCAATGGCCTATATCAATAGACAGGGGGATCAAAATCCTCCTAATTGAATCTGGTAGCAGTGAAGATAAAGATTTGGGTAGAACAATCCCTTCCATCTCTCGAGGCCAGTTATATCAAGGGGTAAGACAATGCTTGAGCGGACTATCTGACCCAACCGTTTGTGAAATCTAGAGATCTATGTCTGCCGTGACAGGCATTCAACGACATATTTTATTGATTTGGAGAACCTTACTTGCAGTTCTTTACCTCTACTGATAACACTCAGCTGGAAACGTTTTGCTCCCAGATGCCCACACCAGGGGGAAGGGGAGTGGGTGCCTTATACATTCCATGGCCTCAAAATCCTCTTTACTCCTTTCACCTCATTACTCATATTCACAAACAGTTGTTGAGGATTCAAAGGGAGGGGTTGGAGGTAATAGTAGAGGACCCCTTTTGGCCCAGGACATCCTGGTTCCCTCTACTTCTGCCAATGCATACTTGTTGTGATCAATATCTATATACACCCAGAAACAAAGGCAAGGAAGTCGATGTCCCATAAATTAATATGTATATTGTCAGAACTAATATACGAGGAATTGGTGTGAGATATCATGATATCAGGGGATTTTAATATGAATTTGTTGTGGCCTTTTGTCCGAGAAGAAAATATATTACAACAGGATTATAGATGGTCTGTTCCGAATCAATATTGCACCCTGGATGGAAATGGAGTAAGAGGTTTGGAATTAGTAAAAGATCTTGAATCCCTGGGCTTAAGGGTGCTGAACAGGCGATTTTCTAATGAACTTCCCACCTAAATGGACATATCAGGCAGCAGGCTTACAATCAAGAATAGATTTTACAGTAGCAACTCTATCCTTACTACAACTAATAACTTCATTTCAGATCCGGATGACAGAAGAAAGCGACCTTGGCCAGCAAATAATTGAGATAGAAGTCCAATCAAAGTATCATGAAAAAGTGGGATCCCTGCCAGGCAAGGAAAAAACTACTAATTATAGGAGATTCTACTGGTGGGAAAGATCATTAGAGGCTGTAAGCCAGAAGGCCTGGCTTTTGGTCAAAAACTGCTTCATTGCTAAGACAGGATCTGTGGTGGACCAATGGTCGGAATTTACAGAAAAATTATTAAGTGTTCCTCTTTTGGAAACAAATATGAATAGTCACCAAAGTAATGTTCAGATAAAGGATCCAAACAAAGTAAAAGTATCTGAACCATGTCGCATCTTGAAAAAAATCGCAACAGAATTATGCGTCAATTAAGAAAGAATCCCTATAATCTGGAACTTTAGATTAAAGCAAAGAAAATGAATAAAGATTATCGGAGGAAAATTTGGGAAGAGAAGTTAAAAATAAACCAACCACTTTGGGCTAAGGCTCTGTTCCTGAGCAAAGAAACAATTCACGGGCATTCGGGAGAATGGTCAATAACCAGTGAAGATTACAACTTCAAAACTAACAGGATCGGCACGGGCAGAGCTTCTAATAAAGCATTTAAATTATTCGAGTGAAACAACAATATACCCTAACTGTGAAGAAAATAGGAACACTGTATTGGTACAAAAAGGTCCAGAGGAATATGCAATTGAAATTTCAGAAGCGCAAGTTTGTAATCTAATTAAAAGTGGCAGACAAGAGGGGGCACCTGGCCCGAATGGAATCCCGAAGGTTTTGTAAAAAACTGATGTAACTTTTTGGGCAATCAAAAATATTTCCGGAATCTTGGAAAGGCTCTTGAATAGTACCGATACATAAAGGAGGGGAGTGGTCAAAACCAGAAAACTACCATCTTATTTCGCTCCAGGATACTAAAGCTAAGCTCTTCGCTGGGATACTCTTGAAAGCACTTCTAAATTGGGCAGAAGAAAAGCAACTCATCCCCCCACATCAAACTGGGTTTGTCCAAGGTCTAGGTACATCATCTAATATTCTAGCACTCTCAATAATGATAGATAAATACAAATAAAGGAATGAACCAATCTACCTCTGTTTTGTGGATTTTAAATCTGCATTTGATTGTGTTCAACGCAGCCTACTGTGGCAAAAGCTGGTTAATTGCACATACCACCTTCCCTATTAAAAGTGATCCAAATGTTATATTCGGATACATGGATAAGAGTGAAAATGGGTGATGGTTCTATTTTATCTAGGAAAATTAAAACTTTTCAGGGTTTGAAACAAGGCTGCGTACTTGCACCATACTTATTTAATTTGTTTTTGGCTGATTTAACTCAAGATCTAGATGAAGTTAATGCACATCCCCCAAGGTCAGGAGAGAAATATACATAAAATCTCTTATATGCTGATGATGTGATTCCGGTGAGCCAAACAAAGGTTGGATTGCAGAGACTGATAAATAAAATATCAAACTGTTCGTTACTTAATGGAATGGTAATAAATGAAAAGAAAACAAAAGTGATGGAAGTAAGTAATAAGATTCATAAAAAATATAAGTGGTTTCTACAAACCCGGCAACTAGAACAAGTTAAAACATATAAATATCTTGGTGTAATATTTGATGACAAGGGCTCTTTCAAGCAACATAAAATGGAGTTAAAAAGGAAAGGAAATTCCTTACTCTCTGCCTTTCGTTCCCTACAGAGATCATTAGGAGTTTCAGCCACCAACCACTACTAAAAATAATATCCGCAAAACATTTACCAACTAACTCGTATCGGAGCAAGGCGATGCAGGGTAAAGATGCAGTAATACTAAATAAAATTGTTGCCAAAATATTTAGATCTCTGTTTAATCTACCATGCAACGCAAGCCCAGATACGATTAGAATTTGGTTTGTTAAACCAAATCATTGCACGAAAGGGATCGTATGTTAAAACCTGGAAAAGAATAAAATCAAATATTTCAAACAAGTGAGATCAAGCCCTTTGGCATGAAGTTCAAACAAACCCTAATTCACCAACATGGAAGTATTTAACTGAGGCAATAGAGATTTGTCCATCGACTCACTATGGGACAATCCTTTGACTCCAGCCACCTTTAAAAAACCATCAATGGCTTAATGAAAAAAACATCAATGTTAATGGACAAAGAATTATTTGTATCTAGGTCACATGCCTGGATGATTATAAATTAATATAAATGCCTTAATACAAATACAATAAATCCTCGGGTCTAGATGGAAGAACTAAGAAGAGACACAAGAGATTGTTTCTTGAAGCTTACAAGGGGAATCCCTCCTTTAGGGCGAAATCCCATCACCCACCAATGGCGGCATGCTTCATCATCTGAGTTTCTCCTCTTAGCGGGAAAACTTAGCCCCGCCAAGGGCTACAACCCCCTCTCTGAGAGGGAGGAGCTCAGGGATGTTTTTTTCTACTCTGTTATGGATGTAATAAATCCAGCAGATGAGAAACTTGGTTGGGTGAGTGGCGCAGTGCAACGAAAAAAATGTTATGTGTAAAAGTGAGGATAGTGCTGCTAAAACTAGCTACCAAGAGCGAAGGGGAAAACTTTATTGACTCGTTCCTGGTGCCAGGATTAAAAACAGTGCACCTGCAGTATAAATATGTTACTGCATGTGTGTGACGAAAACAGGTCTAAATGTTTCAGCCATAAAGACCCTAGGTGGTGTCACGGCTTTCGTAAGGACCTTAAAGTCGTGCTACTGCGAAAAGCTACAGTGCAAAGTGCTGGAAAGTAAAAGTGAAATACAAACCCAGTAGTCCTGCTTGGAGTATAGCTGATTTACTGGTCCTACCCATATCGTACGGATAAGAAGCCTCACCTCAACCTGGTAACAGCTCAGGGAAGGGGCACTGCTCTCTCCGTCGGTACTCCACGCCGTGTACAAGCTGCGCAGGGTCTTTATGGCTGAAACATGTAGACCTGTTTTCGTCACACACATGCAGTAACATATTTATACTGCAGGTGCACTGTTTTTAATCCTGGCACCAGGAACGAGTCAATAAAGTTTTCCCCTTCGCTCTTGCTAGCTAGTTTTAGCAGCACTATACTCACTTTTACACATAATCTTTTTTTCGTTGCACTGCGCCACTCACCCAACCAAGTTTCTCATCTGCTGGATTTATTACATCCATAACAGAGTAGAAAAAAACATCCCCGAGCTCCTCCCTCTCAGAGAGGGGGTTGTAGCCCTTGGCGGGGCTAGGTTTTCCCGCCAAGAGGAGAAACCCAGATGATGAAGCATGCCACCATTGGTGGGTGATGGGATTTCATCCTAAAGGAGGGATTCCCCTTGTAAGCATCAAGAAACAATCTCTTGTGTCTCTTCTTAGTTCTTCCATCTAGACCCGAGGATTTATTGTATTTGTATGATTATTGTTTGGGGAACCAATCCTTGCAGGTCTCTAAAATTTCCTCTAGACCCCCCTCCTCCTTGTGTGTTTATCTATAAATGCCTTAAACCACAGTCTTATTTGGAGTCTGGTTGGTCCCTGCGACAAAAAAGAAAGTTCATAAGAGCATGATTTGGAATTCTCCCAGGCCTTATGCATGCAATGCCGTGGCTGAGACAAACAACATCAACTACCTGTAGATTGTGCAAACGTGGCAAAGAGAACATCACCCATGTAATTTGTATATGCCCGGCTCTATTAGACCTAAGACGCAGACTGCTAAGGATACCATTTAACCAGCGGGACATTCGCTCATGCAGACAAGCGGTGATAGCATGCCTTAAACCATCTGATATGGGATTGAATTGCATATTTGTAAATTTTATGAGAGCAGTGGAAACGAAAATGGCATATATTATGTGACCATACTTTTAAGCCTTATGCAACGAAAACTTTCTTATATTATAATAGGTAAACATATAAGGAAATTGTTCCTTGTCGGCTCCTTATAAATGTAAATATGTCAAACGATTTAACAATGTTAGTGATTTCAACAATAATGGTAAAATTGATTTCTTTCATGATATTTTTATTTTTCCTAACATTGTAAGATTTTAATTATTCAACAATAAACTAAACTACTACTACTGCCAATGTCTCTACTACCTCATTGGAAAATGCCAATGTTCCCATCTCATCTGGTAACGTTGGGGTCTCTTCCTCTCACTCCTTTACCTCTTTTGACCTGGAAATTGAAAGGGAGGGGTTGAGGATGAAGGGAGTTCCTGAGTGTCTAGCAGTTGTAATTCAATGATCTAGACATCCTTCCACATTTTCATCTTACCCCAGACACTGGAAGAATTCTCAAAGATGGTGTTCTGAAAAACAGAGATCTCCTATTGAATGTGAGATAGGAACTGTCTTTCAGTTCAAATTTGATGGTTACACTAAAGGTTTTTCAGTTACAACATAGAGGACACGATTTACATCTCGGCGGATGGGTTACTCCGTCACAACAGTGACGAATATCCCGTCCGCCAAAATTTAAATCCCATTGTATCCTATGGGATTTATATTTTGGCGGACGGGATATCCGTCACCATTGTGATGGAGTAACCCGTCCGCCGAGATCTAAATCAGGCCCTAAGACCTCAGTGGGCAGCTATAAGAGCCTTTCGGATAATGTAAACTTAAGGGCCGATTTATATTTTGGACGACAGAAGAATTGTCAGGGCAACAGAGTAATTTAGTTTGTTGCCTTGTCTGCATCTCTGCCCGCCAAATCATGGAAATGACTTCCAGGCTGCCGGGGACCTCTTAAAGCATTGCCAGGTACCGTGATGCCTGTCAATGCTTTTTGTAGTTCGGTGCAGGTCTCCATCAACATGATGGAGACCTGCACCAAACTATTTTCTTTTTTCTTTTATTCCTTTTTAACAGGATTTTCTTTTTGAAAATAAAAAAGAAAATGTCCCCCTCCCCATGGGATGGCCTCAGATTGCTTGGTAGGTCAGAAAGAGTGGTGAAATTGGCCATATTTTATGCCATGCATAATAGGGGTGGGATTAGGTTAAGTCCACTCCTACTTCCTGATTTTGGGGGCTGTGAGTGAGGGGGGTTTACTTCACAAATAACTGACTGTGACGTGGACGCTACACACCAAGGTTACTGAAAATTACCGATAAGTAACTAGAGCATTATTACGGTGTATAGGACTGTAAACCATGAGATACTAATCGTCATCTGTTGGCAGCACTGGTGCGAGTGGGAAGGGATGGGGTGTTTCACAACCAGTGAAGCAGTTTACGAGTTTGTAAACTACTATAACAATCATGTGAATTAATTCTAAGGAGAGCGGAAACTTCCAGTAGCGACTCGTCCCTGCCAAAGTGACGGGGCGGGCCGGAGGAGGGTGGAGGGAGGTGGGGAGGGGGTACTAGGAAGGCAAAAAATATGTATAAATAATTTTTAAAAACGTACCTTAAAGCGACCGCCCTCTCCCACCACATCGCGCTCTTCCTGATTCTGGGCACATGCTCCCAGAGTGCACTGGGGCCAATCCTAACGCTGCATGAAAGCAGTGTCACGATTGGCCTGTTCGCCGGTACCTTGCGCTCCCAGGCATACTGGGTGCCTATGCCTGTTCTCTCCAGCCACTGCAACGCAGCTGGCACTGGAGTGAGCTTCACTGCGCATGACCTGTTTGGCCGGCCTGAGACTGCTGGCCAAACACCTGATGTGCAGTGAAGGGAGTGCCCACCACTCCCCCTGGCACCAGCAGCGTCATCCCCTGAGCCCGCCCCCAAGACTCGTCAGAGTCCTGGGGGCAGGTCCAGGGGATTAAAATAAAACGATAATAAAACAGGTTTAAAACCCGTTTTATTATCGTTTTAGTTGCTGCTAATGGCGAGGGCGGCGCTCCTCCGCTCTAATGGAGCAGCCACAGCTGGAAACTTCTACCAGTAGCTGGAGAGGAGAGAAGTAGAGGGAGAGAATCTTGTGGAGTAGTGCGAGGTGATGTCTGCACATTTTTGCTAGAAATGTGATATACCCATGGTGGCAAAGTACATCCTGGCTTGTAATTACATACATTTCTGTTAGATAATGCCCCTTCAGCCTATATAAATTAAAATTATACATTAGTGGAGAGTACGCCGTTATTCAATGGCAAGCCTAAATTAATATAATTGTACATTAGTGGAAGTATCATTGTTTAATGGTAAAGGACCTCCTTAGGGTAGGTGCTGTTTAGTAAATATCCTTTCAGCATATGTGAATTAAAGTAATAAAATTGTGGAAAAGGCATACGTCCTGATCTAGATCTTGGTGGACGGGTTACTCCTTCACAACAGTGACGGTTACCCGTCCGCTGAAATATAAATTCTACTATATCCTACGGGATTTACATTTCGGCGGACGGGATATCCGTCAAAGTTGTGACGGAGTAACCCACCCTCCGAGATCTAAATCAGGCCCTTAATTCCTTAACAGTTTTAACAATGACTTCCATCGAATGGGTATTATTTTAGTTAATGTTATATCATTGAGTAGGAGATGGTGCCTGTTTCTAGACCTACACTCCAGATTGGGTACATTTGGCAGGCGTGTGCCGGGCATACTCTTGACAAATCAAGTTTCCTGCTTACGATGAGCAACCTAAGGTGTGTTCGCAATTAGTTAAGTTGGGGCTACTCAAGATGCGAGATACATTTCCAGAAGATAAAATCCTTTTATTGCTCCAATTCAAGGCCAGGGGTGACTTTTTGATTCAGCTATGCAATTCAACCCTAGTAATTTCCGTTAGAACCTGTCACACCCTGCAGCTTCACACTTACATCTGACCCCAGTTCGATGAAGCCTGAAGTCCTAAATATATAATATCACGCTTAATGCGACAGAACGATGGATTTCCAGAGTGGAGATGACACTGAGACAGGGAGCTTTATAACGCATTAATGGGTGAGCACATTAACGGGTGTCATGGAGTGGCGTACAATTAATAGTATTTTTGATGTGCACATGTTAGAGAAGCTTTATTGAAAAGTGATCATAGGCATGTGTGCTTGAAATCTTTTCAGCATTGAAGGATACTGGGCTGGGTGTGGGTCCTGGCTGCAGTGATGTATTTACACTGATACAAATTTGTATGCACCTTAGATGGTTCTGATCTTGCAGTTCTGAGCCTGGATTTTGTGGTGCTTCTGATCAATCAATCAATCAATCATAGAATTTGTAGAGCGCACTACTTACCCGCGAGGGTCTCAAGGCGCTGGGGAGAGGGAAGGGGGGGGGTGCTGCTACTGGTCGAACAGCCAGGTCTTGAGTAGCCTCCTGAAGGTCAGCAGGTTTTGGGTCTGTCGTAGGCTTAGTGGAAGGGTGTTCCAGGTCTTGGCGGAGAGGTGTGAGAAGGATCTGCCGCCGGTGGTTGTTCTTCGAATGCGAGGGACGGTGGCGAGGGAGAGGTCGGCGGAGCGGAGCTGGCGGTTGGGGACGTAGAAGAAGAGTCGTCTGTTGAGGTAGGCTGGGCCAGTTTTGTGGAGTGCCTTGTGTGCGTGGATGAGGAGTTTGAAGGTGATCCTCCTGTCGACGGGGAGCCAGTGCAGGTTCCTCAGGTGGGGGGTGATGTGGCTGTGGCGTGGTACGTCGAGGATCAGGCGTGCGGATCTTGCAGATCCGAGCTTGGATTTTGTGGTGGTTCTGATCTTGAAGATCTGAGCTTGGATTTTGTGGTGCTTCTGATCTTGCAGATCCGAGCTTGGATTTTGTGGTGGTTCTGATCTTGAAGATCCGAGCTTGGATTTTGTGGTGCTTCTGATCTTGAAGATCTGAGCTTGGATTTTGTGGTGGTTCTGATCTGAGCTTGGATTTTGTGGTGCTTCTGATCTTGAAGATCTGAGCTTGGATTTTGTGGTGGTTCTGATCTGAGCTTGGATTTTGTGGTGGTTCTGATCTTGCAGATCTGAGCTTGGATTTTGTAGTGGTTCTGATCTTGTAGATCCGAGCTTGGATTTTGTGGTGGTTCTGATCTTGAAGATCTGAGCTTGGATTTTGTGGTGGTTCTGATCTGAGCTTGGATTTTGTGGTGGTTCTGATCTGAACTTGGATTTTGTGGTGCTTCTGATCTTGCAGATCTGAACTTGGATTTTGTGGTGCTTCTGATCTTGCAGATCTGAGCTTGGATTTTGTGGTGCTTCTGATCTTGCAGTTCCGAGCTTGGATTTTGTAGTGGTTCTGATCTTGCAGATCTGAGCTTGGATTTTGTGGTGGTTCTGATCTTGCAGTTCCGAGCTTGGATTTTGTGGGGGTTCTGATCTTGCAGATCTGAGCTTGGATTTTGTGGTGCTTCTGATCTTGCAGTTCTGAGCTTGGATTTTGTGGTGGTTCTGATCTTGCAGATCTGAGCTTGGATTTTGTGGTGCTTCTGATCTTGCAGATCTCAGCTTGGATTTTGTGGTGGTTCTGATCTTGCAGATCTGAGCTTGGATTTTGTGGTGGTTCTGATCTTGCAGATCCGAGCTTGGATTTTGTGGTGGTTCTGATCTTGCAGATCTAAGCTTTGGTTTTGTGGTGGTTCTGATCACGCAGGTCTAGGGCTGAATGATCCTGTGTCTCTAATTTTGCAGATCAGGGGTTGCCCAGTCTTACGGTTCTGATAGGAGGAATGCTTGCAATATGTCTAAACACTGGCAATTGCCCAGAATAGCATTCCAACCCATTGTTCTTTTGCCCACCATGCCACCTCAGTTCTGACGCAGCCATATGAAAATTAATCTTGCCCCTGCTGCAATAGAAACAGCCAAGTCCAAACTGCCGGCCATACATAGCAAGATTGATTTGGATATGGCTGGGATTAAACTGAGGTGGCATGGTGGTTGTTAGTCTTGGCCATCTATGCAGAGTCACCCACAAACCTTTTGACTTTACCCTTCCTGCTTTCTGACCCTTTTTGTTGGCTTTAAAGACTCTGTGCACTTTACCACTGCTAACCAGTGCTAAAGTGCTTGTGCTCTCTCTTTTATATATGGTAAAATAGGCTTACACACAATTGGCACATTTAATTTACTTGTCAGCCGCTAGTAAAGATGTACTCCAGGTACCCAGGGCCTGAAAATTAAATGTTACTAGTAGGTCTGCAACACTGATTGTGCCACCCACTTAAGTAACCTTTTAAAACATGCCCAGGGACTGCCATTGCAGCCTGTGTATTTTTAAACTGCCATTTCGAGCTGGCAAAATAAACCTTTTGCAATGCATAAACCTTCCTTTTTAATGCAAGTAAGTCACCCTAGGGTAGGCCCTAAATAGCCCACTGGGGGCAGGGTGTGTTATATTTAAAAAGTTGGACATGCACTTTTAAGTTTTGCATGTCCTGGTGATGAAAAACTTTCAAATTTGTGTTTCACTATAGCAAGGCCTACCTCTCCCATAGGATAACATTGGGTTACCTTACTATATTTAATAAGTGATTACGTTTGATTGGGAGCAGGTAGGAAATTCATCTTTGGTGTCTAAGGAATTCTAATTTAAAACCTTCTTTAACGGTAAAGTCACATTTTAAGCCACAATTGTGAAAATGCCACGTTTAGAAAGTTGCAATTTTCTTGTCTTAACCATTAGGTGCCTGCAGTCTGCTCCTGGGTCACATGACTAGATGTAGTTGGAAGTTGATGTTTTTGTATTCCTCCCAGACAGTATCATAATAGAGGATGTGGGCATTGACAGGATGGGCCATTCTAGCTTAATAGGGGTGGGAGGGTTGTCACTTACAACACTTGCACTTCAAAGCACTGTCCCAGCTCACAAAAAGGACCTCACACCAGCTCACAAAAAGGACCTCACACTAGCCTATTGTGTCCCAGATCGACTGGGAGCAGGGCAGGGAGGCAGGAAATTCCAGACACCTATGTCCTCTCAGACAGTAACAATTATGCAAGCATTCCGATCATCAACTTTTGTGTGTTTGATGTGCTGCCATAAGTGGCGATGAGATGCCCAGTATTGGGACCAGTGCTCACTGTGCCACTGGAACCAGCTACACCCAACTGAACATCCCCAATCATGGCAAAACTGGTCTTTGGTTGCTTGTGTTCCTGTTTGGAGAGGACCTGGCTTCGCAGTTCGGGCTGGACTGTTCCTACTGGAGTAGGGTCAAGATTTATTTGTATATGGGTGGGTCCAAACTGAGGTGGCATGCTGGGCAAAAGAACAACAAGTTTGAATGCTACTCTAAGCGATTGCCAGTGGTTAGGCTGTTATATGGTTTATAGGCACATTATCGACATTTCTAAGTTGACATGAGCTTCGCTGCCATGATGCTGCTTTTGCGCAGGCTACTACATGACTTTGTTTTTGCAAGACTTTGTTTGTGCCTTTCACATGGGAACGAGTTGCTTTTTGCGTTCTCTGCCTTCCCTGGAGTTTAGTCTGAACACGATGTGCAAGGTCGATAAACAATGCCCCTTGTTATTCTGTTCTGGTCAGTCCCTAGCACCTAGACATAACATGCTATACACAGCTGCAGTACTGAAGACTCGTGCTTTGATATTACGTTGTTGCATGTTGTTTTAACACACTTGGAGAAAGCCGTTCCATGGAGAAGAGCTCCGCTGTTCCTATGATGTAAACCTTACATCCAGGCTTTAAGGTATGGGGTCTGCTGTCAAAGCCCAGAGATCTTCCTTTATATAAAATAAACTTCTTCTAGCCAAGGGGAGGGTGGTTAGGCCTAATGGCTCTTATTCCACAGTCTTTATATAATGACTACTCCCTTTGTATTCTATGAAATTGTAACTGTGCTGAGTTTATGCATTTTGCTGCTAGTAGTGGCTCGTATACTGTATTGTAGGGCACGATAGTTAAAATAAACATTTTGAACTATTTCAGTGACTTTGACAATTCTTATTGTGGACAAGTATGAGTGAGTGAGCGAAAGAGTACGTCTTGCTCCCACGATTCCTGAGAGAGTCGGGAGTGTTGTGTTCTGGGTTGTCTAATCATTTGTAGCTTTGTGATATTTGGAGGAGAACGAATGAGACACTATAGCTAGTCGGTTTGGGATTTTGTGTACTAATGTGGTAGGTTGGTACACCACTATTCACTGAGGTCTTGTTTTCCTGCGCATAGCTCTGTGTATGTGCAGAATCCCTGCAACATGGCGCCGCCAACGTTTGGTCTGGTTCTTATCTGCGAGACGTTTGAGTAGTGCTTGTGCTTGCCCACAATACCCTCACTTCTGTTTCCGGAGACAGCTGTGACGGTGTAACTTCTTATATTGATGTTTTATAGGTTCTTTCAAGCTTGAAGTTTTAAAAAGGTTTTTTCTTTTACCCGTTGTTGTGCTGCCGCACTTTAGGTTGTGTTTCTTTATTCTGCGTGATGGCAATTGCTATTCCGGCTCATAGCCGCGCCGCGCTTAAGGCATATTTAGCTCCATATGGAGTGTCTGATGCGGGTGCCGAGCTAATCTTTGTAGTGGAGGCAAATCCTGCTTACCATTTTGAGGTGTTTTACTCTTGGGTCACCTTTCCGGCGGTGGATGGAACGGATGGACTGTTTCACGAATACACTGCCACGGCCATTCCTCACGCTTATCAGCCTTATAGGGCTCTTGAGGTTCAGCTTACAGCTTGGCAACACCAGATTTGGTTTAATGGCACCCTTCCTCACCCAGTATCCCCGGTCCGCTTAGGCCCTTTATCGATAGATGGGGCCACGTGGCCCGTTTTGGCTGGGTATACCCCTCACCCACGTTATTTAACTGTTGCAGTTGCAGACCTTCGCATATTACATACATCTTTGATACGCATACATAGGGCTGTTATACAGTATGTCACGCGCAATTTCCAGGTGGGACCACCTGGGGTTGCTGCGCAACCAGCCGGACATGGTGGTGTAACCATCAGTCCTCTTATGGTTAATTCAGTGATGGGCAAGCGTCCACAAAATAAGGATGAGTTACCTTATTGGCTTGCTGAAAAATTTGGACAGCTAGATGCTGTTTTTCCAAATACATCTCCTGTGGAGAAACACAGCATATTGACTATTAGTTTGCCTAAAGACTTACTTCCCGAGTTAGCTGATTGTAACACCTGGGGTAAGGTGTTTGCAGCGGAATATTCGAAGTGTTTCGGCACTCCTTCCATGACCGTACTCCCTTCCGTGATTAAACGTGTTCAAGATGAACACGGAGCCGAGGCGGCTGTAGAGTTTGGAATGAGACTGGTGGGGGTGTTCGACGTGGTTGCTGATATGATCCTTGCAAATGTCACGGGCCATGCAGTAAGCTTTCAAGTGGCAAATCACTTGAAGGCTGTCCCTGATGTAGACAAACCACGCGAATTGCCAAAGATTATTGCAAAAGCTTACAAAACCATTGGCCGCAATAGTCTGGGAGTTAAGCCTTTTACTCAAACGCAAACTCAATCACAAACACAACAAAAGGCCCAGACTGATAAAGATGGGCGTCCGTTGTTTTCTAAAAAGAACTGGAAAAATAAAAAACAGGGGCAGCAGCAGCAGAAGCAAGGTTCGCGTGCTGGTTCACCAACACCTGAGTCTTCTGTGCGTACTTATGACTTGCGCGACCGCGCGAAAATTACGACTCCTGATAGATTTCAAGTCCCTGATCAGCGTTCTCCTCGTTCTTTACAGGACACATCTGGCACTCAAGTCGGTGGAGGGGAGTGCCAAGATCGTGGCAAAAGTCAACCTGCGCCACAGGGACGTGATAAGCCTCGACAGCTTGAAGGCAAAGGAAAACAAGAGGATCTACCTCGTTTTCGACCCCCATTTCAGAAGAAAAAGGTTGCCACTTTAACAGCGAGATATGCCTCAGACGGTGAGAACGCAACTCCTAGATTGGACATGGGCAGTGACTCTGCTCGACAGCGCGGTCGGAGGTTACCATGGTGCGGGAGGCTCTGCGTCCCTGTCTGGAGGCGACAGCAACTGATACATTCATTACAGTAGAGACAGCTGACACCCGGGTGGCCCCCCGGATAGACTTTATGACGTTATTTTTCAAATTGAAGGTGATATACCGCGTCCAATCAAGGCGGTATTCTGGAAGAATTTAACCTACTCGTATGGCATTCTGTTAGCGGAGGCAGATTAGCCTCCACCCTTTGTGTTGGCAGCTCCTAGGGGGGAAGACGTGATACTTCTGAGTTTTTCGCGTTACGTCCCTGAAGAGAATGCCCAGACTTTGGCTGCAGGGTGGGCTGCGGCCCTGGCCCCGGCAGTGTATCGTAATCAGGTGAGTTGGGATGTTGATTCACCGGCTCATGAAATACCCTTACGTTCTATGCCGCAGCCACAACCGCAATATCCAATCAGGCGTGAAGCGAAGGCTCACGTTTGTGACATTCTAACTCAGTTGGAGTATCAGGGTGTGATTGAACCATGTATATCACCAATGAATAATCCTCTCTTTACCGTAACAAAACCTGATGGTTCATATCAGATTGTATTGGATTACCGAAATTTGAATAGTCATTGTCGGACATTTGTAGTGCAAAATACTCACAGCTCAGCGCTGGTGAACAGCCTTGTTCGTAAAAAATACAAGACTACCCTGGATATTTCCAATGGTTTCTACAGTCATAATCTCACACCTGAGAGTTGTGACTTGACGGCATTCACCGCCGTCGGAAATCAGAAAAAATGTACGCGCTTGCCTATGGTGTATAAGAATAGTCCCGGGGCATTTGCAGCACGTGTCGTGTCATTGTTGCACGACATAGATCCAGATGCGTTCTCGTACGTTGATGAGATTTATCTGACGGACGATGAACTTATGCCGCATCTCGTCCGAGTCGACAATCTTATTTTGTCCTTTGCCGACTATGGATACAAATTTAATTTTGCAAAGTCACATATCGCCCATTTGGCGGTGATCTTTTTGGGCTATGAGCTCAATGATGAGGGAAAGGGGCTAGCCCCCCATTTCCTAGAGAAATGTGCACATTTGCAACCACCTAATACACAGAAGAAGCTTCAGTCTTTGCTGGGTTTTTTTAACTTCGGAAGAACTTACATTCCCGATTATGCCCAGCGTATCAAACCGCTTTATGCGTTGATACAACCAACCTTCTCTTCTGCCAGCTGGCTTCCGGAACATGCCTCTATTAACCCTGGGCGAAGTACTATGCTACGCTCGCGTAGTTTGCGAAGTTTGCGCTACTTCGCACAACGCGAATTGCACGTAGCACAGTGCAAACACGCGTATCGTAGCAGTCATTTTTGCTTGCTCGCGGTCCTCAACGTCAAGTTGGCGACCGCGAGCAAGCTAAATGACTATCCAGCGAACTTTTTCCTTGTTCGCGATCAGCAACATCAAGTTGCCGATCGCGAGCGTGGAAAATAAACCTCCCGGCGAGATTCTCAACGCGGGGAGGTCAGGTTTCTCATTGTGAGTGGTCGCGTATGCTCACGACCGCTCGAAATGAGAAACTACCAGTCTGCGTTGAGAAAGCTGCCGCTTGAGTAGAAATCTACTCGAGCGGCAGAAAACGACCGCTTGCACTGTGCAAGATGCAGTTTGCACTGATTGCACAGTGCGGACAAGCATCCGGCACTGTGCAATCAGTGCGAACAGCATTTTGCACAGTGCACTACGCAGTTCGCGTAGCTCGCATAGCTCGCGTAGTGCGAAGTGCCCTTCGCGTAGTTACGCGTAGCGCTACTACGCGAACAACGCCCAGGGTTAACCTCTATACTACATTCTTTACAGTCTGACTTACTTGCGACTAACTACTTGTTGACTCGTAACAACACCACAAACCTGGTGATACGTATCGTGCCAGGAACAGTGGGTTTCACATATTTAACGTTCAATGAGGGTGACACAGTACCTATTGCTTACAAATCACATTTATACACTTCAGCTGAAATGCAATTTTCTAATATTGAAAAAATCTTGACAGCAGTACAGATGGCGATCCTGAAGGAGCGCTCTCTGGCTCAAGGAAAACGCATTTTTATGGTCACGCCACTTCCTGCTTTGGAAGCCATAACTAAGGCAAGTGTGCCAAACTCTAAGGCTTTACATCCACGTTGGATACAATGGGCTGCATCGTTGACATCGGCTGATGTCACGTTTATCTTCGATCCTTCGCTTCAGACACAGGAGTTCTTACAGTGTGAACATGTTCATCCTCCTCCTCTGTCCATGCTTCCTTTGGATGAATACAAATGTATCATCTACACCGATGGCTCGGCTCAACCGCCCGTCGGTTCTAAACACGCTTATTCGGCAGCTTGCGCAATTGTTGCCGGCTGAGTAGTAAATGGAGTGTTTAAGTCTTCCATTGTGCACACTCAGGCACTTGGAGATTGTACAGCACAATTGGCGGAGCTGCGTGCTCTCGTTCTTGCTCTCGAGTTTGCAGATCCAAATGTGACCACGCTTATTGTATGCGATTCCTATTACTGTGTCCAGTCTTTTAATGACAACTTATTCTTTTGGTTTCGGAATGACTATCAAGATTCTAAGGGCAGCGCAATCAAGCATAAAATGCTTTGGGTTCGAGTGGCAGATCTTAAACAACGTCTGCCCCTCACACATGTTATACATACTCTTGGCCATCAGCGTGTAGGAGCACATGCTCTTGGTAACTCTTTGGCTGATGAAGCAGCCAAGTCTGCAGCAGCCACGTGTTCCGTAGCAGTAGTTACAAGATCCATGACTAAAATAGATAATTATATTTTAGCAGCTATAGCTGCGACAAGGGAGGGAACTATTCATCCTCAGGGTTTCCCTTCGAAATACTCTTATCATTTAACTCCCGATCAGGTTCCTTATGCTTTGATTCCTTCAGTTGGGATCGGATGATTCCCAACTTGGACCGCAGACCCGCTTTGATCAAAGCCGCAAACGAGGGCATGGCTTCTGCACATGCCAGGGTGTCGGCGACAGTCTCGATTTTACAGCAACGTTATTGGTGGCGTGGTTTATATAAACAGACCCGTAATTATGTTCTTTCTTGTGACATTTTTCAACAAATCAAGCCTTCTGCTGGTCATGCACCCGCCGCAAACACAGCTGTGTATTTCTAATCAACCTTTTGGCTGCATTTATCTTGATCACTGCGGTCCACTCTCTTCTGATACTGCGTATAAATACATATTTGTTGCAGTTGATTCATGCACTAGATTCCTTTGGGTTTGGCCACAACGCAGTGCTGACGCTCGAAATGTCATCAGGGATTTGCGTGTCTTTGTCGGGATGTTTGCCTGTGGCATCTTCCATTCAGACCAAGGTCCAGCGTTCGCCTCCAAGGCGTACAAGGATGCGATTAAGTCAATGGGGGTGCTGGTGCAGTTTTCGTCTCCATACAGGCCTGAGGGCAATTCAATTGTGGAGCGAATGAACCGTGACTTAAAGCAATCCTTGACAGCTAGATTCTTAGGTACTGGCAGGAACTGGCTGGCCCACTTGTATGGGGTTCAACATGCACTTAATAATCTCCCAAGAAGATCTCTGGGTGGGCGGACCCCATACGAAATGCTCTTTGGCATTAAAATGTTTGTGCCAGACCTTGATGGTCTAGACGTTGTGGCGGCTGCCGCGACCTTTGGCGTAGATAATCATTCTACTGTGTTACAGGATCTACAAAAGACACGTGACAGCTATGCAACTGAACATTTACCCTCTTCCACTGATGCAGTACTGCTGATTCCAGTTGCCGGTTGGCTTCCAAAAGTTGGGGATCTGGTACGAGAAAAGTTGGAGAACAAAAAAGAATTTGGTCCCTCTTATCGTGCACCGGTTCCAGTGCTTGGACTGAAGGGTACTCGTACAGTCATTTTACCACCGTTACCTGGTCGCAAAGACAACAGATACATTTCAGTGGACAATGTCAAGTTACACCATGTGGCCGATTCTGAATAGCGTCACACCTGCAGTTTCGTGCACCGCAATTTCATTGGATCCACTGACTTCATCATCTTCTATTGGTCCGCGTGTGGCTAGGAAAGTGATGGACACTCTAATTGATATTTCACCCGTCCGACCTCTCTCTTCCACTATGGATGTCGAGTATATCTATCATGCTGATGAGTCCGTGGGTGAGGTGCCGAACAGTCCACAAGAACATCTGGCGGACTCGGAACTTCCACCTCTGATTAATAGACCTACGAGTGGCTACAGTGGAGTTCATGCCAGCCACTCTTCCGGCTCGTCTGCTTCGACATCCAGCTTGCCAGAACCACCGACTAAATTAAGTATTTTCCTCTCTTGGTTCAAAAAGACTTACCTGGTCCCTCCTTGGACCTACATTTGGTTAGTACTAATACTAATTTTCCTCTTCATGGCAATTGGATTTGTGACAGTGTTCTTTTTGCTCATCAATGGTCATTATTTACCTGAACACTCTGCTGTGAAGTTGGTCGATAGAATTCTGGCGCCTCACACATCATCCCATATCATGAAACGTGATTAACCCTGGGCGTAGTTCGAGGAGTTTTGCTACTCGGAACTCCGCGAAGTTACAAAAAAACTCTGCGAAGTTCCGCGAGTTGCGGAGTGCAGTGCGAACTGCAGTTTGTGCTGGTATTCCTGCTGCTCGGGTAGAAATTCTACCCGAGCGGCAGCTCGCGCTCGCGAACTTACCGTTCGCGATCGCGAGCGGGGAAAAAACGCAGCTGCACATCGCAAAGCGGAGTTTTCTGCACTCCGCGAGCTCCGCGGAGTGCAGAAAACTCCGCAAACTCCGGGAACGGAGCGAAGTTCACCGCCCAGGCCTAAACGTGATCAGACACTAGTGAACATTTCAGCGTTCCCAGTTCCAGATGGCATCGTTTGGGACAAAGTGGCCTTCGAAATACACGGTCCGACTGAGGTTCTCAGGGTACCTTACGTGTTTCGCGTCTCATTAGGAGATGTGATTACACGGGACATACATTCTGATGATTGGGATGTGCAAGCAGTGCATGCATTGTTTTCAGATTTAAAATATTATGCGGCTTTTGACGCTGAAGATTTGTATTTAAATTCTGCCAATTATGGGGATCTATTTTGCTATCAACATTATGGGCATCATTTTTGCACAAAACTAGCACCCCACGATCCCGTTCTTAATTACACTCAATGTGAACATTGTCCTACTCCCGTTAAAGGGTGTTCAAAAACTCTTAGAGATAAATTTACGTATTTTACGGATTATGACGTATCTAACCCGGCATCCTATTTTTTTAAACATCAGTCGTCTTCACAATCCAAATTTATGTTGACACATACTAAATTGATTTCCGCCAACTCGTTTCGAACTAAATTGGCTACACAGGGCTATGATCACTGGAAAGATACCATTGATTTAAAATCTATCTGGGGCACAAAGCCTTGGCAGGTTCAGGGATCTGAGGCTTTGCATCGTGCCTGCCTGATCCCAGCTCAACTGTTATTTTTGAATGATACGATGTACCAGACCACTTATTTTGGCCTGGCTACAGCCAAAATTTAAATACTCCATCCATTCCGTCCTTAGCGGAATATGACGATTGGCGCACCCGCACATATTTTACCATTTCGACACTACAAGCTTTGTTTCGAAATAAGACAGTCAATGTCTCTGGGATTGATTCTTCCGGGTGGCTAGTATGGCAAACAAATACTAATGCATGCCAATTGCGTTTTTATAATGTTACACCTGGTTTCATTCAGTCTAGACCTGATCCCCGTTATCCCTTAACACATTCGGTCACTACATACTCAGTGGGTAAATTATGCCAACAATGGTTAGAACATTCCACCTTAGCATCTGTGAAACAACACCTTACACTGTTGTCGGATGACATCAATTTGGCTGATTTCATCCTAGGCCCTAGGAATCCTAGGTCTAAGAGCTTTATCTATGAAGCATACAATGAATTTTGGAAGCTTTCACAGATGGAAGCAGCATTTCATCTGCGCCAAGTTGATCAGGCTAATTTAGAAAAAGTCCTTGCTGTAGTTGACAATAGCATAAACACACTTTCCTCACGCATTTATACGTTTGATAATATTGTTTCATCTGTTATTGATATTGTTCAAAGTGATGTATCTGTGTTATATCATGGTCTAAATCAGTTAAGATCTGTTATGCAATTTGCTTGGACATTGCAGACTCTTAAAATGGGAAAAGTGCCCTGGGATTACTTAAATTCCACTGCTTTATTTTTGCTGTTTAATCTAACTGATAAACAGAGATTTATGTCCATGAAAGATGCTGGATATACACTATAGCATATTGAACAATTGGAGCCCTTGCCGCTCTCAGTGGCTGTTTGGTTAATTTATGGGGTTATCTCTCTCCCTTTTTCACGATTTCAATTTAAATCATGCATGCAGCATTTTCCGATTGGCCACTTCGAACCACTGGGTAGTGCATTCCTACACGAATTGTGGTCCCTGCCTTTCACTTACAGGTGTCTGAGGGAGGGTAAGGAAGTATTACTTACAGGGGAGGACTGCGATTCCACAGTAGGACATTCCCTTGTTTGTCAACACGTTAAATTGCACGGCGCTTGTAATATGTTGGCGCCCAATCTGGCTTGTTTTTTAAAAGGGACCCCAGTACCGTCAATAATTCCCGCTTTCACCTTGCTTACAAATGGCAGTTATCTTATTTTGAATAACCAAGACTGTTGTGGTTTACGGGCAGGAGTCCCGTATTTAGTAACTGTTTCCCAGCACGTAACTTGTTGTAGCAATGTGCTTTTTCCACCTCCGCATGGGAGTCTAGATAGTTCAATTTGGCCTTCCATTCCGACTTTGAAAACAGATTTCAACAAATTGAGCAGGCTCAAAGCGCTATTATTCCAACAGGAGGTGGCCCTCACTTCCGCCTGTGAGACCTTCCAGTTACAGGTGGCAAGCACTTCTGGTGAGATACAGTCCCTTCTGAACACTAACCTCCCACAACATTTTGGGGAGCTTCTACACCAAATATTTAATGCGTCTGACACCACTGGCCTTGCGCATTTTTTTAAATGTGTTGGATCTGGCCTTGTGACTTCTTTTCAGACTATATTTGGAGTAATCCAAAGTTTTATTCATTCTATTTTTTCCAGCGTCTTCGGAGGGTTACCCTTAATTTTGGCATTAGGCACTGGAATCCTGCTTCCCCTGTTCCTGCTGCACAATGGCTGCTCATCTTGTGGTACTGCACAGACCAGGCCAGTTGCAGCTGTACCGTGATCGCATGCAACAGGTTTTTGGATGCTTGCCATTAGCCACGCTTGGCGTCAGTTATGGATTTACCTTTCGCTTTGCCTATTTCACTTGCGTGCAACTAGTGTTTTACTGTCGGCGATACCCCTTCTATTGGGCAATGGATATATGCCTCTCCAATACGTCCCGTCCAGTCCCAGGTTTTAACCAGTTGATGGGTCCCTTAGAGGCTCATGACCAGTAGGCCTGGGCGGTAAAATCCGCTCCAATCGTGGAATTTGCGGATTTTTGGCAATTCCGCGTTCCGCGGAAAACACGGAATTACCGAAAATTCCGCGATCCGCGGCGTAGCGGAATTTTTTCCTTGTTCGCGCTTTAAAAATGCATTTTCGCGTGCGCAGTAGCGACTTACCGGGATCCCTGCGTTCGCCGACGAGTTTTCCTATACGTTCGCGTGCGCCACGAGATTTTGGTAGCCGGACGCGCGATCCCGCGAGAGTGTGCAATCGCGAACACGTCATTCGGACGCGCCATCGGACACCGCGAGAGTGTGCGATCGCGAACACGTCATTCGGACGTGCCATCGGACATCCGGCGGAAGTTTGGTGAAGCTCGCGATGCTGAACACGCAAAATTTGCAATCTGGAGAAGAAGAATATCGCGAGCAGCATAAAACCTTCTCGAAAATGATGATTTGGATGAAAAAAACTCCTCAGATTGACATTTGGCTGTACTTTTTTGTGCAAGGAGTCCTTTTTTTTATTAAACTTTTTTTTTGGAGAGGAAGGAAGTGCCCCAGAGTCTCCAACTTCCTGTTCCTGTCCGGCAGGCTCCTCCCAGTGGTATGTCCATGTCCTGTTCACTTTTCATTTGGATTTGGAGCTGGAAGGATCACTCTTTGTGTCTGCTGCATCATATATCATTGGATTTGAGGACTTTTGGATTTGAGATTTTACAAGTAAGTTGGTGTTGTTTGTTTGATTGGGGCATTGCAGTTGCTGCAACTACAATTTTTGTACTTTTCATCATTTAAATTTTTTTTTATTGTGGGTAGCCAGTAGGCCCAGAGCTAGTCATGGGTGCATGAATTTTAAACATCATTTAGGGCATGGATGGCATTGGATTGAATTGCAAAATGTGTATTTTTGGGGGTATTTCAGTTTTTGGGTGTGTGTTAAATAAATGCCTTTGTTGTGTGTGTGTGGTGTGTGGTTGTTGAGTAACTTGCACACCTTGTTTAGCCCTGTGGATTTTCGTTTTTGCATTTTATTGCATTAAAGCTGTGTTGTTTAGCATGCCTCCTTTGCCTGGCTATTATAGGCCTGTTTCAGTTCATTGTTTTCCAGGCCTCCTGCTTGTTGCTTGTGACTGTGAGTGTCCATGTGGCTGGTGGCCATTTCTGGTAGTAGTTATAAGTGTGCTGCTTTTGCCATATAGGCCTGCATGTGTTTCCTTTGTTACTTTTTGGCCTAGGCTTCTTGTTGTTGGGGGCCTGGCCATGTGGCTGGCAGCCATTTTGAAGCCAGGCAGTGTGCTTTTGCCATAGGCCTGCATTGTCTGTCTTCCCTTTCTTGTTGTTGTGGGCCTGGCCATGTGACTGGTGGCCATTTTGAAGCCAGGCAGTGTGCTTTTGCCATAGGCCTGCAAGCTTGTGGCCTAGTCTGCCAATAGGCCTTTCATCCAGTAGGCTCAGAGGTAGTCATGGGTGCATGAAACAACTGTTTCTGTGTGTTCTGTTGAATTTAAATATCATTTAGGGCATGGATGGCATTGGATTGAATTGTAAAATGTGTTTTTTGGGGGTATTTCACTTTTTGGTGTGTGTTAAATAAATGCCTTTGTTGTGTGTGTGTGTGTGGTGTGGTTGTTGTGTAACTTGCACATCTTGTTTAGCCCTGTGGATTTTCGTTTTTGCATTTTCTTGCATTAAAGCTGTGTTGTTTAGCATGCCTCCTTTGCCTGGCTATTATAGGCCTGTTTCAGTTCATTGTTTTCCAGGCCTCCTGCATGTTGCTTGTGACTGTGAGTGTCCATGTGGCTGGTGGCCATTTCTGGTGCTAGTTATAAGTGTGCTGCTTTTGCCATATAGGCCTGCATGTGTTTCCTTTGTTCCTTTTTGGCCTAGGCTTCTTGTTGTTGTGGGCCTGGCCATGTGGCTGGTGGCCATTTTGAAGCCAGGCAGTGTGCTTTTGCCATAGGCCTGCATTGTCTGTCTTCCCTTTCTTGTTGTTGTGGGCCTGGCCATGTGGCTGGTGGCCATTTTGAAGCCAGGCAGTGTGCTTTTGCCATAGGCCTGCAAGCTTGTGGCCTAGTCTGCCAATAGGCCTTTCATCCAGTAGGCTCAGAGGTAGTCATGGGTGCATGAAACAACTGTTTCTGTGTGTTCTGTTGAATTTAAACATCATTTAGGGCATGGATGGCACTGGATTGAATTGCAAAATGTGTTTTTTGGGGTATTTCACTTTTTTGGTGTGTGTTAAATAAATGCCTTTGTTGTGTGTGTGTGTGTGGTGTGGTTGTTGTGTAACTTGCACACCTTGTTTAGCCCTGTGAATTTTCGTTTTTGCATTTTCTTGCATTAAAGCTGTGTTATTTAGCATACCTCCTTTGCCTGGCTATTATAGGCCTGTTTCAGTTCATTGTTTTCCAGGCCTCCTGCTTGTGGCTTGTGACTGTGAGTGTCCATGTGGCTGGTGGCCATTTCTGGTGGTAGTTATAAGTGTGCTGCTTTTGCCATATAGGCCTGCATGTGTTTCCTTTGTTCCTTTGTGGCCTAGGCTTCTTGTTGTTGTTGGCCTGGCCATTTGGCTGGCGGCCATTTTGAAGCCAGGCAGTGTGCTTTTGCCATAGGCCTGCATTGTCTGTCTTCCCTCTTGTTGTTGTGGGCCTGGCCATGTGGCTGGCGGCCATTTTGAAGCCAGGCAGTGTGCTTTTGCCATAGGCCTGCATGCTTGTGGCCTAGTCTGCCAATAGGCCTTTCATCCAGTAGGCCCAGAGGTAGTCATGGGTGCATGATGAAACAACTGTTTATGTGGGGTCTGTTGATAAACATCATTTAGGGCATGGATGGCATTGGATTGAATTGCAAAATTTGTTTTTTTGGGGGTATTTCACTTTTTTGGTGTGTGTTAAATAAATGCCTTTGTTGTGTGTGTGTGTGGTGTGGTTGTTGTGTAACTTGCACACCTTGTTTAGCCCTGTGGATTTTCGTGTTTGCATTTTATTGCATTAAAGCTGTGTTGTTAGCATGCCTCCTTTGCCTGGCTGTTATAGGGCTGTTTCAGTTCATTTTTTTCCAGGCCTCATGCTTGTTGCTTGTGACTGTGAGTGTCCATGTGGCTGGTTGCCATTTTGTGGTGGTAGTTATAAGTGAGCTGCTTTGGCCATATAGGCCTGCATGTGTTTCCTTTGTTCCTCTTGGCTTACTGCTTCCATCCCCTTTGCCAGCTGCAGCTCCCTGAATGACGTGATGCACAAATTAATGCCAAACAGGTCCCACTTCCATTCCATTTGTATTTTTGTTTTTGTTCTTCTTCTTTCCTATCCTTCCTGACTGTACACAGTATACCATGAAAGCCCCTATTGTCAAAGTCTCACAAATGGCTACACGGTTAAAAAAAAATGTATAACTTAAACTGAGTTAAAAAAAATTGTTTATTTGTACTAGTATTAATTGAACCACAACAACAAATGCAACATTTCACTGATGTTCCTCTGGCTTCTTTGCTTTTAGGTGCCCAAAAGACTGAGGAGGAGGTGTCACTGTCATCATCATCACCCGTTGTACTGCCAGACAGAAGTCCTGCTGCGCACAACGTCATGTGAAGTGTGGCCACAGACATCTCTGCAACTTGTGCAACTGCGACCTGCTGACATCTGAAGAAGATGGCCCCAAAGAAAGTTACCAGGTCCTCCAGTACCAAGAAAGTTGCCAGTGAGAAGAAGGAACAGAAGAAGGAAGTGGCACTTACCAAGACTGGTGTGCCGCCACAATGTTTTTTGGGAAACAAAAAATTACGCCTGCAGCAGCGCTGTCCGGGGACCAAGCTGGGAGCAGCACCTCCGCATCAGTGGGCCCACCACACCAACCTAGGCCCAAGTCCATGAGTGTTGCAGAGGCAGCCAGTCTAATTGCGCAAACGACAACGAGCAGTGATCTTGAAATTGACTTATTGTTATCGCAAAGTAGTACCCAATCAACGCAGGAGGAAACTCAGCAGATAAGTGGGCAACAACAGCCGCAACAACAGCCGCAACAACAGCCACAACCACCGCCCACAATAGTAGTTGTTCCTCCCAAAGTAGGGGCAGTTCAGGAAATCGAGATTCCTGCAGAGGAAGGAGAGCAAGCCACTCTTTCAGAAGATCCATTGTCTTCCAGATCCCCAGCAAGGAAAAGGAGGGTTAGTCCAACTTCTTCTTCAAGCCCCCTTTCTGATGATCTAGATGCCACTTGGAAGCCACCAGCTCAGTTTGAGAGTGAGGCACGCCACGCGACAAGGCTAGGGAAAAGGAAGGTTCCAGAAAGCCTTAGAGTTATGGAGGAATATGTAGAAGAGGAGGATGATGACGAGCCAGTCATCATGAACATAACTCCCGCCCCAGTGGAGATGGAGACCGACATTATTATTACCCCATCCCAAATTGCTGTGAGAGATGTGGCACGGATACCACCAACACAGGTAACACCAACACGACCTCCAGCTTCCATATTTGCATTTGCTAAGGCCCAGCAGGGACCTACATCCAGCTCAACCACCACCTCAGTAGGTAGTGGTACTGTAAGTGCACAGAGTCAAATTCCACGCCCACCCTCCAGTTCATCTGGCATTGAAAGTGGCACCTCCAGCAGCGCCAGAAAGTTAACCTCCCCAGTTTGGGACTTCTTTTCGGTTAGCAGTAAGGAGGAGAACGTTGCTATATGCTCAATTTGTCGACAAGCTATTATTCAGGGTAAGCTAGGTGCAAACTATGGTACCGGAGGCCAAACAAGTCATCTCAAAAAACACCACATGATCCAGTGGGAGGCGCACCTACTTAGCGTACAAAAAAGTAAAACTGCACCCATTGCTGTTGTTGGGGATGAAGAAGTAGAAGAAGATATGATCGCGGTGGAAGGTGAACAAGAGGGAGACATTTCTAGCCCTGTCCCCAGCAGTGTAGTGGTACTGCCCACATCCTCAGCAACATCTCAGTGGCACCGTAGTAAGAGTCAGGCTGAGAGTGAGACACCAAGGCAACAGAGTACTGCAATGAAAACAAGTGCGCCGTTGAGCCTAACTGGGTTCAAGAAGTCACCTGCATCAGCTGCACCACAAAGGAAAATAATCCAGCCTACCATTGACAACATGCTTAGGTCGGAGGGGCAGTACGAACGCAACCACCCAATGGCACGTTTGTACAATGCAAAGCTGGCTAAAATGTTAGCGCTGGACCTTCTCCCTTTTTCTTTTGTGGAAGGGGTGGGTTTCCTTGAATTTGTGTCAGCCATCTGCCCTAAATGGAAGGTTCCCAGCCGGTCCTATTTCTCCAGAGTTGCTGTACCAGCACTACATCACGATGTGCTGGAATTGCTTGGACAAGCTTTGCAGCAGAGTGCTGTTCATACTATCCACCTGACAACAGACATGTGGACCAGTTGCCAAGCCACTGATTACATGTGCATCACTGCACACTGGATCTCTTTTGTGGGGGTTAGAGAAAAGATATATGAAGCAGGTGTTGTTGACACTGCTGAGATTTTTCATGCTACTCGGAAACATGCAACTGTAGCCATGTTCGCCATGGAGAAATCTCAGACTGCTGCAAATATTTTGGAAGAGTTTAACAGCAAGGTCTTTGAATGGCTGTACCCAAGAGGGCTTAACATTGGTTTTGTTGCCACGGATAATGGCAGTAATGTACTTAAGGCCATGGAGGATGGTGCCTATTTCAGGGTCCCGTGTTTGGCGCACTGCATTAACATTATTGTTCAAGACTTTCTGAAAAAGAAGCCATAGTCAGAAACTTACTGACCACCTGCAGAAGAATATGCACACATTTCAGCCATTCTTTTAAAGCCCGGAAGCAGCTGAGGATCATTCAACGTGAGTATAGAATGCCAGTCAAAGCACTCATCCAGGAGGTGGCAACACGTTGGAACTCAACTTATTACATGCTTGACCGTCTGTTTGAGCAGTACAGACCAATCAATGAATATGTCATGCAAAGAGGGGATGCTACTGTGAAAGGCATGACCGTTCAGATGGACCAAAGGGGCCTAGTTAAAAGCCTGACAGAGATGCTTCTTCCTTTCGAGCTCTTCACACGTGAAGTCTTGCTATCCCATTGTTGCACATGCTAGAGCAATAGCTGAAGGAGGTGTCTGAAGCGTACACAGGTGTGGAGGAACAAATGAAGCATATGAGTTGCTGGAGAGCTTATCCCGTCGCTTAGCTGAAAATACAAGGGTACAAACTCGCATTGTTTCAGAAAAACATTACATTTGTGCCACAATTCTGGATCCACGGTACAAATCGGCACTGAACAGAAAGACATTAATTCCTTTTTCAGAACTGGATGTTACCCGGTACAAAACTTGGATAGCTGGGGCAGCCAGTGACTTTGAATATGAACGGCTGGTAATTAAAGGCCCACTACTCAAACCCACAACAAGTACTGCAGCAGGGCATCCGGCGTCAAGTTCCACTTCAGAGCCTGAGGGCACTGCGTTTGGCTTAGAGCGGTCATCAACACTATCGACAACAGCAAGAAAGGGATCATCAGCCCCAGTAAAATCGGCACAGGATTGGTATTTACAGCAAGGGCTTGCTAGGTCTGGTGCTGAAGCAAAGACAAAAGAGGCCAAGCAAAGTGTAGCACCCCTGAACATTGAGCGGATGGTCCAGGCCTATCTGGATGACCCAACAGAGGTCTACATTGATCAAAACCCATTGCGGTATTGGTATGGGAAAAGGGGACAATGGCCAGTGCTCAGCAGGCTGGCGATAAACTATCTGGCTTGCCCTGTCGCAAGTGTCTCTTCTGAACGCGTTTTCAGTGCTGCTGGTGCCATTGTAACAGTGAAAAGGACCAGTCTCTCGCCCAAAACCGTGGAGAGGTTAACCATGATCAAAATGAATCAGCACTTTATACCACCGAATTACACAATACATGAATCAAAGCAGGAAGATGAGGACAGCGCCTTAGGTGACGGAAGTAGTGTGTTAGATAATTACCTACTTCTGGTTGAACCCCCAGATTTTGAGGACGAGCTATACTTCCCTGACAACTAGACTTGAACTTCTTACTTTCTTTCTTCCTTCCTTATTTACTTTTATTTGTGTGTGTCTGTCTTTCTGGTTCGAAACTTCGAATAACAACAAATCCATCACCATCGTCTTCTAGTCTTTTTATTGCCCTATTGGAGGTGCAGCTGTCTGCGTTTAACTGAAGTCCACTCCTCCGAGTCCTGCTCCTCCATCCTCCTGACTCGCCCTAAATCCATTTCCCTCAAGCCAGATGATGATTGGATGTGGAATAATAATAGTACAAGCAAGAAAATGTTGCCTCGTCGAGTCCCTCCAAAAGAAGTGGAACATGATGACTACTATAGCTATCCTCCTTTCTGGGCCGAGAGAGACTGCCCCTTAACTTAAGATGAGAAGGAACAGGTAATGAATGATGGCATGCATTGGACGCTGACTCTGAGAGTGATTGGTGTTTGTGTTGTTGTTGTTTGTTGTGCATGAAGTGAATTCATTGTGTACTATTATTTAATCTACACACTAAAAGTAACTCAAGTCAATGTTTCCCTTCTTGTTGTTTAATAACAAAATTGTACTTCTACTGCAGGCTGCTCCATTGCATTTTGAATATGGAATGTGGACTCACTCTGTACACTGCACACTGAGTTGGACAACACCATGATGATGACCACAGTGACATAATATCTTCGCAGTCACTCAGTAGGATCGGAGATGATTGATGGAATAACTCAGGGCGTTTCATTAGTGGCATAAAAGGTAAACAAGTCAACAACAACCACAGCAGACCTACATGTCTGTGTAGTGGTGGAGTCGAGTGTAGTGGTATGACTGGCAGCGGTGCATTGATTTAGTCACTTAATTTGGAAAATGCTATGTTGCTGTATATGTGCTTTGTCTGTCTCTGTCAAAATGTAAGCTAAATGGAGGTTGGGTCACGGATGCTCTGTCCTGTTGTTGTTGTTGTTGTAGGTTAATGCTGGAAACAGAGTAGACATGATGTATCCATGCCGCCTCTAAAAGTGTTTTTGTTGCACTCCACCGTAATTTATGCATTTTTTTTCTCCTTGATTTTTCAATATCCCTTTTGTTTTTCCATCTACAATTACAGGCCGGCCCTTACCCTGTGCTATACTGGGAAAAACAACTCTCACTTACCTTACCAATGAATCTACATCTGCCAGGCAGGCAGTGGCGTCACCCAAGATTGATGGCCGGAGCGTCCATGGAAGGGAGGACCAAGAGGAATGCCGAGATGCAACTCCCCAATTTGACCAGGATAACAACATACAGTAACAGTATCAACATTCATTTGATTCATTTTTTATCTTCAATCATTACGACTGTGTGTTGTTGTTGTTATTATGTTTGCTCTCTGCTTATAATTCATCCCTACAGCTATTTTTTAATTTTCTTTGCTATCTTTAATAGTAAGCCCGGGCCGGTACAACAGAACAGAAACTGTATGTAATTTGGGTCTCTCTGAGGGCAGACAGGCAAGGCACATTGCATAATATACTGCTGCCCTGTACTGTCTAATTGTCTAGTAGTAGTTAGTAAGGACTACTTATCATTAACCATCAAGTTATCATCTTCATGCATGCATTTCCTTTTTCTCCCTTAACAGATTTATGGATATGGTCATCTGCCAAGATTGTGTTTTGTTGTTTGTCCATGCGTAGTGTTTTTCTTTGTCAAACCCTAACCCTCTTCCCCCGGGCTGTGTGATTTATTATGAGGTGTGACTAAATTAATTGTACACCAATAATTGATCACACGCTTGCTGCGGCGGATGTGGTGAAAGCAACACTAATTCAATTTCAAGGCAGGGCGAGGATCTTCTTCTGCTTGCCCACCCATGCTCAGTATATTTGCAAGTCAATTTTTTTTCCAAAGGAACCTAATCCATCATAATTAATTTCCGGCATCGATTGGATTCATCAACATCCTCCTACACAGCACTAAAGGTTACGCTTGTGTCGAGTGACTCGACACAACTACAGTTTGTAACTTGTTGTACTAGGCTATCCCCGCAACCATTATGTTTTATTTTACTTTAGCATTGCTAATCAGCAATATTATTATTGTTTGGCAGTCTTCTTGTGTACTGTACTGTACTTCGTTCTACTACTCTTCCCAGAGTCTCTCTCAGGCGACTGACTGTCTCATTTTCTTTTTTTGCAAATGCTACTGCCAGTGTCTACTACTACCACCACAACCATGGCATCTCCATTCTCTTGGGAAACCAAACCATCATCGCCATGCAGCCATCACTGTGCCTAACTTAAACATCAATCACAGGTAAGATAAGAAGTTTGGGGGAGGTATAATAATGGACTAGGAGGAGAGACTGACAGTACTAGTAGGACAAGTCACTCAGTGAGGGGTACCGCATCTATCTGTTCGTGTGTTACAAAATTGGCAGATTATTTAAATCAAACACTGGCTGCGGCCCTGCAGCAGCAAGGAAACCATGTGATGTAAAACAGTAACATCCCCCACAAAACATTAACAACGTATGCTATGTTTAAGTATATAAATATAATTTAATCCCCTAACAAAAATAAACTATGTAAAAAAATCCCACAACACCCGACCTACCCCTCTCCCTAACCCCAACCAATGTCCAAAACGAGAAAGTCCAACCAATGTCCAAATTGTCCATAATAATAAACCCCAACGCCCAATTCCCACCCACCCAAAAAAGGATTAAAAAAGGGGCAATCCAACAGGGTCTTATCGGCGGGCTCTTCTGATTTTCTTCTCCAGGACCTTGATCTTCTTGTTCTGCTCCTCTAGACGCGCCATTCGGAGGAGCATGCGGCGCACATATGCCCTGCAGTTGCATCCACAGGGGGGGCAGCAGTGATGGATGTTGTAGTACGGCGGCGGGCGGCTACCTGACCGCGGTGCCGTACCAATGGAGGGGCCTGGCTGGGGCCCGGGGCATTGGAGGAGGCTGCAGCTGCTGCCGCCTCCTCCTCTGCCAGAACCACCAGCTGCCGGTATTCTTGGCAGATGGTCTCCAGCTTCCGGCGCCAGGCTATGGCTGCCAACTCCTTCCTGGTTGGTTTTTTCGCTTGGGAAGGAGGAGCTATATCAAGAAAGAAAAAAAGACTATTGTAACCAATACTCTTAGCAAAACAGTAACACAAAATTAATTCAACACATAGTGGCACAGTAGCACTAGCAAGCACAGTACATAACATTTGTGGTATGTATCTATCCTCCCACTTCCTCGGCCTCTAACATTTGTGGGAGTTTCAGGCATTATACTAGCACTATGGACTCGAGTACACAGTACACCAGTCTTCTTCTTCTCTCTTGTTTAGCGAAATTACGTAACCTTGTTGTAGCCGGCATGCCAGCTCAGTCAGCTTGCGCCCAAGACAAACACACTCGAGTCATGAAGCAGACTCACGTTAGTTTTATTTACTACTGTCTGCAGGTGGGGAAGCTCATATTTTTCTATTACGGGTGGCACTGGCCATACTCTGTTACATCAAGGGCAACTGCTCAATTTCACTTTCACCCTGCCCTGACTACTACAAAAAGGCAGATGATATCTGATCCAATGATCATTGCTTATATATGGGACGACTTGAGGTACTTTGTTTTGATTGATTGTGTAACCAGCCGATAGGCCACCCATGGCAGGCTGGCTGACACAGTCGAAAATAAATTAACATAGGTAGGGAGTGGTCCTCGGAGTCGGAGGAAGGCGCTTGATAACTACATACATACTTAATATATATGCTGTGCTTGCAAACTACTGTGAGTCAAGGGAGTATTCTGAAAATACAACTTCTATTCTGCTCGGCTTTGCTACTCTGGCGCGGTTTCTTTTACATTCTCTTCAAACTAAGACTCTTCATCCAGTGACAGTCTCCACCTATGCTATCTATGATGAATACCATCCAGGCATCCATCCATTCAAAGTAAACGTCTATCATTCTTCTTAATCTCTCAACAAACCTTAGTTTGTTTCACCAACAACAAACATTTATTCTTTTTTTTTTAAACCACCACCCATGCGTTCTTCCTTCCTTGCTTGCCTTGGCTTTGAGTTTGACCCAAACACCCCGGAGGATTCTTGCTATCCACCCATACAGTTTCACCCACCCCGGCAGACATCTTTTCTTTCACCTTCTACCCATCCTTCAACTACCCATGCATCTGATTCCTATCAGCCACCTATGCATGCATCCCACGTATCCTTCTCTGCCAGTCATAAATATTACATCTCGCCCGTCCTTCCTCCTTCCACCCTTCTTTCCCTTTTCGTTCAACCCATCCATCAAGGTCATCTGATCTGACTTTTAGTCTTCTCCATAAAACTTTCACAGCTGAGTTGAAGTCAGATAGAAGAGGCCATTGGTTACTCAACTCCAGCCGCTAATGCTATTGCTAATGCTAAGTAAAGGGTGTCTTCTTCAACCGTTGTTCACAACAACTTCTTACATACTAAGTCTCAACAGTACAGTGTACACCCTTGCAGCGAGTGCAATGTCAATAAGTAAGGAATATAACTTACCACCGCCCGCCACTGCTGCTGGCTCACCCCCTGCAGCTTCTGCAGCTGCCACATCTCCTGCTCCCTCCGAAGTGGCCGCGTCGCCATCGCCGCTGGCCCCGGCACTGGTGGTCGGTAGTATGCCTAGAAAAAACATTACACATTTTTTAGATGCCATATACACCTCCCCCTATTTATTCTTTTTCACTAGCAAGATTGAAAAAAAGTTAATACATACATATACAACATACATCACTAATACAAATCGGGTACTAGAGTAGAGTAGACACTAGTAGTGTTATATGGTCCCTAGGGTCATTCTAGTCTTTGCTAAGTTAGCCTGAGCCATGCAACCATTTTAGCTTCGGGTCTTTTATTTTTGCGCACGTTACCTCGCAGCTTGTTGTGTAAGACGCCTTTGAGCCCACATGAGCTCATACTGCTACTGTCTGAGCGCTGCGTACAAGGTCGAAAAACAAGCCATTTTGTTATGGAGTTCTGGTCAGTCCGTATTGCTTAGCCATAACAAGCAAAACTTTTTGGCACGACTGAGAAATGCTTGCATTATACTAATGCGCACCATTTTTCTCATTACAGACAGAAGATTCCCTTCTACGAACCAGAGCTTTGCAGAGCTTATTATGTAACCAGTACTTCTAGGTTCTTCTAAGGTGAGGGGTCCCCCAGAATTCGCTCCGAGATCTTCATTTATAATTTTATATAAACTATATTCCTACCAAGGGGAGGGTGGTTCTTCCACCACTGTTCAGTTATCATGATTTCCCCTTTTGTCTTCTATGGACTTGTAGTTGTAACAATGTTTATTGTTTTAATCTTATGCATTTTGCTGTTGGTGCTGGCTCGTATACTGCATTATAGAACAACATACAGAGCTTGTTAGTTGAAAATAAACCTTTTGAACTTACATAGACTCTGTGGTATTTGGTGTGGACTTACACGAGTGAGTGAGCGAAAGGGTGTGCATTGCTTCCGTGACTCTGAGAGGTCGGGAGTGTTATGTTCTGGGATGTCTAATCATTGGGTATCTTCGGGGGGTTCGGGGAGCTAATGAGACACTATAGCTAGTCGGTCAGGGGATTGTGGGTGAGGTGTGAGGAAGGTCCAACCTCCCATCACCAACATCCTATTTACTTGTGCATAGTTCTGTATGTGCAGAATCCCTACAACAGTAGTAGTATGTCCTATCCTATCAAAAATAGTAAAATATCTGGTTGGGCATTTTGTTGGTGGGAATTGTCGAAAAGCCTCAAGATTAAGAAGACTAGAAGCGGACAACCCAAAGGACTGGACTCGGTGGCTAGAGCGATTGGTGAATCTGAGTTTTATTTAAAACCTTTTAAATAAAGAGTGGCCAACTGGGCAAGCTTAGCTACAGACAGACTAATAGTAGTAGTACAGAAGTCATAGCAGACGCAGTTAGGGCAGGGATAACAAGAATTTAGAAACAGATAGTCTAGATCGAAGAAGATTTTGTAAAAAATAGAATTAGGAAACCGTTCGGAAAAAATAAGGTCCAGTAAAAGTTAGGGAAGTATAATTATTAATATTAACAACAGGAGGACTTAATGGGGCCAGCAGCAGAGCCCTCGGTAGAGGAGCGGTCCTGGCCATCAGCTGCTCCCGCCGACTCCGACGACCCCGTCTTCTTGCCCCTGAGTGCTGATCATGAAAGATGTAAGAAAGAAAGAGATAAACATGGATAATTGGTGTGAAACAAATAAAATATTTTAAAAAACGCTCCAAAAAATATTTATGGAAACAAAAATTGCAATAAAATTGACCTATCTAATCTGGTCGACTAGTATTGCGGGATTCGCGGACCGTCTAGTTATTATTTATGAACACTAATCCAGTGTTCCATTCTGATTCCAGAATACTAACTAAGCCTAAGTACCACATGACCTAGCCCACCTATTCCAGACGGGCCAATTGTTCACTAAGTCTGCATTTCCATTTATTTTAGTCCTCAAAAATGCATAGATGGAGGACACATGCATACATTTTTGCATATACTAAATTATTGGTTGGTTGCTGCTGATGTTCTGCTAGTGATAAGCCTATTACCACTCACTAAACAAACTACAAAAGGTTCTACTAAGGACTGGGGTAAGCAGCACTCAGCAGCACGTGACGTGACAGAGGATGCGTCACGCAGACCACTCAAAAATTACCTACTAATAAGTAACTAAACCTATCAATCCACCACTATCTCTTCTTAGTGGCAGGAGGACAAAGGAAGGACTAGAGTCTCTCTAGCATTACCTAACTTAAGTTCTCTAAAGTAAACTCTTACATAATCAGGCCAAGCGAGCGCAAAGTTGCAAACAAGTAAGATTAGTAGTGCCGAGCACCTGTGTCATAACAATCACAGAAGATTTTTAAACATAATTTACCTGCAATGTAAGCAGCAGCATTCTTGCTGTTCGGAAAAAAAATATATTTGCAATATATAACACAGAGCAGAAGAACACAAAGCAGTAATATTAAATAGCTACTCACCAAGCCCCGGGACCTCCACTCCTAGCAGGTCCAGCAGGTCCTGCTCCCGGTCCAGGATATCGGACCACCGGTGCGTCAGCTGGATATCGGTGCGCTGGACACCAGAGCAGCGAAACACTGCCCGGCGCACCTTTCCCCACCGCTGGCGACGCTCCCGGAGCCCGTACACGGACCCAGGCCTGCCGCCTGCTGCTAGGGTTAAGGGGAGGTGGCCCTGCACAAAAAAAACAAGTGCGGCCACCTCCGCCTCGTTGAAGATGTCCCTAGCCTGCCGCCCTTGTGGGCACCGCGGAAGGCGGTCGCGGCTGTGGCTACGAGTAGCCTTGCCCTTGCCCTCTCCCCTGGCCATGGTTCTGGGACTCAGGGGGGGGGCGGAAAAGAAAAGGGAGGAATTAGAAAAGTAAGTAAAAGAAATGAAAAAAGCAAGTTATAGAAAAAGAGTGAAAAAGTAGTAGAAAAAGTCACAAAAAGTAGAAAAAAACTCAAAATCTTGAATCAGGAAAATAGAGAGATAGATAACAAATAAAAAAGATTTTGAAAAAAGTGTACAGAAACAAAGGATTGCAAAGATAGAGTGAGGATAGAAAAGCAGGCCCAGAACCATAGCAATAGAGTGAAAAACAAGATGGCCGCGCCCATTGCGACCGCATGGGCAGGTTTGCGCGATATTTCCCCCCCGAGCACGCAAAAAGCATCACAAACACGTAATACGCGTTCCCAAACAGGAAATACTTACGGCGAACGGGCGGGAGCACGCAATACGCGATCCGGAACAGGATCGCGAACGGGCGGGGCAAGTGAAAAATAAGATGGCGGCGCCCATTAGCGACCGCATGGGCAAGTTCGCGAGATATGTCCCAGCGAGCACGCAAACAGCGTCCCCCGAACAGGAAAAACACATCGCGAACGGGCGGAACAAGCAATTCCGCATGCTCGTGAAATTCTGCGTAGCTCACGGAGATTTTTTACCGTTTCGCGGAACTTTGCGTAACGCGACTACGCAAATTCCGCCCACCGGCTGGTTCTGGGGATGGCCGTATGGCGCGTGCAGCAGCACATGGAGTATTGGCTGAATGGGATGTCTGTGCGGCTGCGCAGAATATCCTGCATCAGAGTTTCATCGAATATCACGCAAGTTGCCCACTTCTACTTTTAGAGGCTTCTGATTACGAGGAGCACGTTTGTTCCTTAGACTTATTAAATTGGATGGCAATGGCATCCCTCTTTTTTACCAACGATAGGGATGATATTTTGGAGGGAATGGCATTCCTCGGTTCATACACCTTGATGGATTGAACACCTCCGTCATTATAACATCTTGATAATAACTTTGTTGTCCCGGAGGGTGCTCTCATTCAATACGCCACATTGACAATATTGAACATATTTTTTTATTTTTTTTTGCAATTTCGAATTTTTCGAATTTTGTCTTTTCCAAACGCTTTGAACTCTGCTTGACTGGTGAACTCTGTTTTGGTCCATTGTCTATGTCCTATGACCTTACCAAGGGGAGGGTGTTATATGGTTTATAAGCACATTATCGACATTACTAAGTTGACATGAGCTTCGCTGCCATGATGCTGCTTTTGCGCACACTACTACATGACTTTGTTTTTGCAAGACTTTGTTTGTGCCTTTCACATGGGAACGGGTTGCTTTTCACGTTCTCTGCCTTCCCTGGAGTTTAGTCTGAACACGATGTGCAAGGTCGATAAACAATGCCCCTTGTTATTCTGTTCTGGTCAGTCCCTAGCACCTAGACATAACATGCTACACACAGCTGCAGTACTGAAGACTCGTGCTTTGATATTACGTTGTTGCATGTTGTTTTAACACACTTGGAGAAAGCCGTTCCATGGAGAAGAGCTCCGCTGTTCCTATGATGTAAACCTTACATCCAGGTTTTAAGGTATGGGGTCTGCTGTCAAAGCCCAGAGATCTTCCTTTATATAAAATAAACTTCTTCTAGCCAAGGAGAGGGTGGTTATGCCTAAGGGCTCTTATTCCACAGTCTTTATATAATGATTACTCCCTTTGTATTCTATGGAATTGTAACAATGCTAACTGTGCTGAGTTTATGCATTTTGCTGCTAGTAGTGGCTCGTATACTGTATTGTAGAGCAGGATAGTTAAAATAAACATTTTGAACTATTTCAGTGACTCTGACAATTCTTAGTGTGGACCTTTAGACGTTGCTGGCATAAACTTAAACTAGAGGACCTACTTGCCTGCCTGGCGTCCTGTCCCCCTATCCTAGACACTGACCCAGAGCAATCGTATAAAGCACTCTGCGACTGGATATTACAGGCATTAGATACTCTTATTCCTGCTAAATGGTCCAAAGGCTGCTGTTCTAGTTCCAATCCCTGGTACAATGACTCTCTAGCCGCCTTGCGTACCACATGCAAACAGCTAGAACGGGCCTGGAGAAAGGAATACGACCTTGCGGCTAAAAAGTTGTACCAGGACGAGATCAAACGATACCACAAGGCCATACACCTGGCACGAGCGGCCTACCTCACTAACGAGATCAAGTCCAGCAAAAATCCTGGGAAAAGCATCTTTAAAATACTCAACGACTTTAAAAATAGGAAAGATCCCCCTACCTCGACGATTACGTCTGGGCAGCAATGCGAGGATCTGGCCACCTTCTTTGTTCAGAAGGTAGAAGCCATCTATAAATCCTTCCCCATATGCCCCATCGACCTCGTGACTCCATTAGCTTCTCTGCCTACTGCTATCTTGGCAGTAATACCCCCTATATCTCAGGACGAGCTTCTTACATTGAGCACGAAGGTCAAATCAGGTTCCCCTCTGGATCCCATGAGGCCTGCCCAATTTAGAGACTGCTTACCAATACTTCTCACGCCCTTATGTCAGATGATTAACTCTTCTTTCACCACGGCGGTGGTTCCCTCGGCATGGAAGCAAGCAAGGGTGATCCCCCTGCTGATAAAACCCTCATTAGACCCCACCAAGCCGGAAAATTTTCGACCTATTTCCCTCCTGCCTTGGGTTGCTAAAATCGCTGAGGCCCACACTAATAAAGTCCTTTCGGGCTTCTTGAACAACAGCAGTACCTTAGACCGCTCCCAGAATGGTTTCCGCCCCGGTCACAGTACCGAGACGGCGCTTTTAGCAGTGAGTGAACATCTGCGGACCATTTTGGATGAGGGTCAAACTGCAGCTCTGATACTGCTCGATCTCAGCGCCGCGTTTGACACGGTTTCCCATCAGATCCTCCTGTGTCGCCTAGAGGAGGCAGGGGTAGTCGGTTTGGCACTGGAGTGGTTCCGGTCCTTTCTGTCTGAAAGAGCTTTTCAGGTCTCCGCCCCCCCCTTCCTCTCTCATGCCCATTCCATCAAGCAGGGGGTCCCCCAGGGCTCGGCGCTAAGCCCTGTTCTATTTAACCTCTATGTCCAACCCCTGGCGGGAGTGGCACGGGGCCATGGCCTGACCATGGTGTCCTATGCTGATGACATGCAGCTGGTGGTAGCCCTCTCCGATGACCAGTCTCGGGGCGCCACGCAGTTCCGGAACGGGCTAGAGGCGGTCGCACGCTGGATGACCACGAACTGCCTTCAGCTTAACGCCAACAAGTCAGAAGTGTTGTTGGTGGGGAATGACAAGGGGCTCTGGAGTACGCAGTGGTGGCCGGCTTCCTTGGACTGCGCCCCCACCCCTAAGTTGGTGGTAAAGAATCTAGGGATCTGGCTCGACTCCACTCTTGGATTTCAGGAGCACACCAAAAAGATTGCTGGCACCTGCTTTGGACTCTTACGGGGTCTGAGGCCTTTATTGGGTTTCTTTGACCCAGCCACACGTCAGCTGATAGTACAGGCGACTATTTTGTCAAGACTGGACTATGCTAACTCTTTGTTGTTAGGTGCCAACAAGGCGGAAGTGAATCGCCTTCAACGAGTCCAGAATGCAGCCGCTCGAGTTCTGCTCAGGCTCCCAAGAACCTGTTCTACGTCGGGTGCTTTGCGTCGACTTCACTGGCTACCCATCCCCAAGAGGATCGAATTCAAGGCACTTTGTCTGGCCTTCAAAATACTAAAACTCTCATCCCCTGAGATTCTATCTAATTTGCTGGTCCCATATGTTCCCGTACGCCAGCTACGCTCCGCTGAGCAATTTCTGGCCACTGTCCCCCGGGTGAAACGCATTAGAGAGGGGGGCAGGTCCTTTCGTTGTCTGGCCGCTAAATTGTGGAACTCTCTCCCTGTGCAGACTCGACGCTTAGATTGCCTGTTATCCTTCCGTAAGGCCATCAAAACTCACCTGTTTCCTACAGTCTAGCCCCCACTCTCTACCGACACTGCTATCAGCGCCGGGACGCCCCTTCGCTGGGGCAGCTGCGCGCTATACAAGTTCACTTAACATGTAACATGTAACAAGTATGAGTGAGTGAGCGAAAGAGTACGTCTTACTCCCGTGATTCCTGAGAGAGTCGGGAGTGTTGTCTTCTGGGTTGTCTAATCATTTGTAGCTTCGTGATATTTGGAGGAGCACGAATGAGACACTATAGCTAGTCGGTTTGGAATTTTGGATACTTATGTGGTAGGTTGGTATACCCCTATTCAGTAGCGGCCGGTGGTGGGAGTGCTGCCGGGCGGTGATGCGGGCGGGAGGCAGGGTGGGGGTAAACTCACGGTTTCGGCCGCACTGAGGTAAGTAAACAAAAAATAAATAAAACAAATTTTTATTTATTTTTTTGTTTACTTACCTCAGTGCGGCCGAAATCCGTAGTTTACTACCCCCCACCCTGCCCCTCCCCTGCCCCGCGTCACCGCCCGGCAGCACTCCCACCACCGGCCGCTACTGCCCCTATTCACTGAGGTCCTGTTTTCCTGCGCATAGCTCTGTGTATGTGCAGAATCCCTGCAACAAGGCTTATTGCAAGCATTACATCACATTTTGTGTTTTTGATGTGCAGTCGTAAGTGGCATGGGTATGCCCAGATGTGGGCCTGTGCTCACTGTGGCACTGAAACCAGGCTACATCCGACTGATGAGTCCCAATCACTGCAAAACCAGTTTTCTCTTAGCTGTGTTTTGGGTCAGGAAGGACTTGGCCTGGCAGTTTGGACTGGACTATTCCTACTGGAGCAGGGTCAAGACTGATTTGCTTATGGCTGGCATCAAACTGAAGTGGCATGGTGGGCAAATGAACAATGGATTGGAATGCTGCACCAAGTGACTGTCAATGGTTACATTTATTGCAAGCTTCTTTCCATCACCTTTTGTGAGTTTGTTGTTTATCTGTTTTTTAACCCCTTCGGTGCTTATGACGAGCTGGACTCGTCATGGAACAGTGCTCGTGTGCTCATGACGAGTCCAGCTCGTCATAAGACCACCCACGGGGGAAGCGCTGGCGCTCCCCCCGTGGGAATCCGATCGTCGGGTTTTTTTGGGGGAAGGCAGGGGAAGAGCTTCCCCTGCCTCCCCCCGCCCCCCCCCCGCCCTCCCCATCAATGACGTCAGCGCGCGAGGCGCGCTGACATCATTGAGGGTTTCCCTTTCTTCCCCGACGTGCTGGAAGCCATTTGCTTCCAGCGCGTCGGGGAAATCAAGTGAGTTTTGGCTCGGGGAGGGGGGTTTGAATCAAAAGAGGCATCGAGGGAAAGGAAAGGGTTTTCCTTTCCCCCGATGCCTCTTTGTGCATTCCTGCTGCACGATCATGTGATCGTGCAGCAGGAATGCCCACGAGGAGGAGGGTGATTTACGCAGCTGTAGTGTAGGAAAGGCACTATACATTTCCCCAACGAGGTAGCATTTACTGATTAGCCAGTAGAAAGTACTCCAGTTGAGTAGAGGTATTGCACAAAACGGTGGCATCTTCGTGGATAAATATGCAGGGCAGATGTGCCTTCTCTCCATTTCCAACGTGAAAAGTTAGCTGTAATCCTTGATGGAGGTCTTTGCATCCTTCATTTTCTCGAGCACAATTCTCGTGTAGAATTCGTGAGCGTGGAGATGTGCCTTCTCTCCATTTACACCCTGAAAAGTTAGCTGTAATCCTTGATGGAGGTCTTTGCATCCTTGAATTTCTCGAGCGCAATGCTCGTGTAGTTCCTGTGACCAGGAGGTTCCTTCTCCTCGTCTGCCGCTGAGATCCTGCTCTGACCCTTTATAACAAGAGGCATGTGAACGAGCCTAGAAGCCCCGCTCGTTTGGCCCCGCCACACATACACTAGCGGTATGCAACGTCTGCCCGCCCTTTCCCCACTATGATGGACAGCTTACTCAAAGGACCCCGGCGCTTTCGGCGCGGTGGCAAAGTTACAGACACACAGGTCACTGGAGACAATTCTTCTGGTCCTTTACGCAGCTGTAGTGTAGGAAAGGCACTATACATTTACCCAACGAGGTAGCACTTACTGATTAGCCAGTAGAAAGTACTCCAGTTGAGTAGAGGTATTGCACAAAACGGTGGCATCTTCGTGGATAAATATGCAGGGCAGATGTGCCTTCTCTCCATTTCCAACGTGAAAAGTTAGCTGTAATCCTTGATGGAGGTCTTTGCATCCTTCATTTTCTCGAGCGCAATTCTCGTGTAGAATTCGTGAGCGTGGAGATGTGCCTTCTCTCCATTTACACCCTGAAAAAGTTAGCTGTAATCCTTGATGGAGGTCTTTGCATCCTTGAATTTCTCGAGCGCAATGCTCGTGTAGTTCCTGTGACCAGGAGGTTCCTTCTCCTCGTCTGCCGCTGAGATCGTGCTCTGACCCTTTATAACAAGAGGCATGTGAACGGGCCTAGAAGCCCCGCTCGTTTGGCCCCGCCACACATACACTAGCGGTATGCAACGTCTGCCCGCCCTTTCCCCACTATGATGGACAGCTTACTCAAAGGACCCCGGCGCTTTCGGCGCGCTGGCAAAGTTACAGACACACAGGTCACTGGAGACAATTCTTCTGGTCCTTTACGCAGCTGTAGTGTAGGAAAGGCACTATACATTTACCCAACGAGGTAGCACTTACTGATTAGCCAGTAGAAAGTACTCCAGTTGAGTAGAGGTATTGCACAAAACGGTGGCATCTTCGTGGATAAATATGCAGGGCAGATGTGCCTTCTCTCCATTTCCAACGTGAAAAGTTAGCTGTAATCCTTGATGGAGGTCTTTGCATCCTTCATTTTCTCGAGCGCAATTCTCGTGTAGAATTCGTGAGCGTGGTTAAGCAGATGTGGCTTCTCTCCATTTACACCCTGAAAAGTTAGCTGTAATCCTTGATGGAGGTCTTTGCATCCTTGAATTTCTCGAGCGCAATGCTCGTGTAGTTCCTGTGACCAGGAGGTTCCTTCTCCTCGTCTGCCGCTGAGATCGTGCTCTGACCCTTTATAAACAAGAGGCATGTGAACGGGCCTAGAAGCCCCGCTCGTTTGGCCCCGCCACACATACACTAGCGGTATGCAACGTCTGCCCGCCCTCTCCCCACTATGATGGACAGCTTACTCAAAGGACCCCGGCGCTTTCGGCGCGGTGGCAAAGTTACAGACACACAGGTCACTGGAGACAATTCTTCTGGTCCTTTACGCAGCTGTAGTGTAGGAAAGGCACTATACATTTACCCAACGAGGTAGCACTTACTGATTAGCCAGTAGAAAGTACTCCAGTTGAGTAGAGGTATTGCACAAAACGGTGGCATCTTCGTGGATAAATATGCAGGGCAGATGTGCCTTCTCTCCATTTCCAACGTGAAAAGTTAGCTGTAATCCTTGATGGAGGTCTTTGCATCCTTCATTTTCTCGAGCGCAATTCTCGTGTAGAATTCGTGAGCGTGGTTAAGCAGATGTGGCTTCTCTCCATTTACACCCTGAAAAGTTACCTGTAATCCTTGATGGAGGTCTTTGCATCCTTGAATTTCTCGAGCGCAATGCTCGTGTAGTTCCTGTGACCAGGAGGTTCCTTCTCCTCGTCTGCCGCTGAGATCGTGCTCTGACCCTTTATAAACAAGAGGCATGTGAACGGGCCTAGAAGCCCCGCCCGTTTGGCCCCGCCACACATACACTAGCGGTATGCAACGTCTGCCCGCCCTTTCCCCACTATGATGGACAGCTTAATCAAAGGTTCCCGGCGCTTTCGGCGTGGTGGCAAAGTTACAGACACACAGGTCACTGGAGACAATTCTTCTGGTCCTTTACGCAGCTGTAGTGTAGGAAAGGCACTATACATTTACCCAACGAGGTAACACTTACTGATTAGCCAGTAGACAGTACTACAGTTGAGTAGAGGTATTGCACAAAACGGTGGCATCTTCTTGGATAAATATGCAGGGCAGGTGTGCAGAATTCGTGAGCGTGGTTAAGCAGATGTGCCTTCTCTCCATTTCCAACGTGAAAAGTTAGCTGTAATCCTTAATGGAGGTCTTTGCATCCTTGAATTTCTCGAGCGCAATGCTCGTGTAGTTCCTGTGACCAGGAGGTTCCTTCTCCTCGTCTGCCGCTGAGATCCTGCTCTGACCCTTTATCCCCTTCGGTGCTTATGACGAGCTGGACTCGTCATGGCACACAGTGCTCGTGTGCTCATGACGAGTCCAGCTCGTCATAAGACCACCCACGGGGAAGCGCTGGCGCTCCCCCGTGGGAATCCGATCGTTAGCTTTTTTTTTTTGGGAGGCAGGGGAAGGGCTTCCCCTGCCTCCCCCGCCCCATCAATGACGTCAGCGCGCGAGGCGCGCTGACATCGTTGAGGGTTTCCCTTTCTTCCCCGACGCGCTGGAAGCCATTTGCTTCCAGCGCGTCGGGAAATCAGGTGAGGTTTGGCTCGGGGAGGGGGGTTTGTATCAAAAGAGGCATTGAGGGAAAGGAAAGGGTTTTCCTTTCCCCCGATGCCTCTTTTGTGCATTCCTGCTGCACGATCATGTGATCGTGCAGCAGGAATGCCCACTAGGCACCAGGGTTTTTTTTAATTTTTGTGTTGGGGAGTGGCCAAAAGGGCAAGGGTTGCTCCCCTTTTACGGGGGTGAATATTTTATTTATACTGTTAGGCCCACCTACCCCTTAGCTTGGCTGGTGGATTGTGTGTGGACTGGTGCATTATTTGCATATGTGATTGTAATGTTTTTTTTCTCCTTTTTATTCTAGTGTAAAGCTTTTGATTCCTGTTTGCGGTTTCGGCAGTTGTGGTTCTGCAGTTTTGCGTAATTGCATTTATTTGGTAAGAAAAATATTTTTGTTGTGTGTACTCCAAATGAGTATTATTGTCATGCATGAATGAATTTTTTTGTAAGTGGTGCCATAATGGCAGCATATTTGTTAGTGTTCAGAGCATGAAATTCTTTGCGATGTTTTGCATTGTCTTATGTGTAATTTTTTTTCTTCTTCTTTTTAGTGGGATATTGTTGATCCTTACTGTGTCTGTGCAGAGTAGGTGGTGGTGAGTCTAGCTGCTTCTGTCACGTGAGTGGTATAGTGTTGGAGTATATAGGTCTTTGTGATAAAGCTACATTTTGTTTATTTCTTTTTTTTACAAAGGGTTTGTTGTTGTTGACTTGTTTGACAGGTAACCTTTATTAGTAAGCATTATGGCTAGCCATAGAATTACTGCTCAGCAGGTGGTTGGTTTGCTTCTTGAATCTTCCTCTGAGCAGGATTATGAGACTGACAGTGCGTCTGAGGGAGAGGAGGGAGGGGAAGATTCAGGCAGTGAGTTTTCTCTCCACATGGAATCATCGGATGATGAAGGTACTCTCAGTGCAGATGAAGTGCCTGATTTAGAGGAGGATACTACTGTGCCCATGGTCCAAGAGGCATCTGGATTGCAGCCTGGGGCTGCTAGGCTTCCTACTGGAAGTGCTGGACTCTGGGTTGATCCAAACATGGTGCAGCCGGTGTTGCCTGCCTTTAGTGGTTATGCAGGGTGTAGAGTGGATTGTGAACATTATTTGCCTATACAGTATTTTCAGTTGTTTATGGATGATGTATTTTTGGGTGAGATTGTTGAGCAGACTAATTTGTATGCTGAACAGTTTTTGAGGGACAACAGTGCCAGACTTAGGCCCCATTCTAGAGCTACCCGGTGGAGTCCCACAAATCTGGAAGAGATGAAGAAGTTTTTGGGTTTGACTTTTTTGATGGGTTTGATAAGGAAGCCGTCCATGGGTTCATATTGGTCTACCAGTCCCTTGATGGCAACGGCCATATTTCCTGTAGTTATGACTCGTGATCGGTATTTACTTTTGCTTCGGATGCTGCATTTTGTTGATAATGGTTTGGCGTTGCCACGAGATCACCCTGAATGTGACCGTCTTTTTAAGATTCGGCCTGTTCTTGATCACTTTGTAGATCGATTTTCAGTGATCTATACTCCAAGGAAAGAAATATCTATTGATGAGTCTTTGGTCCTGTTCAAGGGCCGTTTGGTTTTTAGGCAGTACATTCCTAGCAAGAGGGCACGCTATGGAATTAAGCTGTATATGTTGTCTGAGAGTAGCACAGGATATGTTTTTAATTTGCGTGTGTACACTGGTAGGGATTCCACTATTGACCCCCCTGGTTGTCCGTCCACTTTTGGAGTTTCAGAGAAAATTGTGTGGGATCTTGCTAGAGGACTGTTTAACAGAGGCCACCATTTGTACCTTGATAACTTCTACACTGCTGTGCAATTGTTTAAGGAATTGTTCAAAGTGGACACTTTTGCTTGTGGCACAATCCGCTCTAACCGTAAAGGTTATCCAAAAGAGCTTGTTTGCAAAAAACTTCAGAGGGGACAGTGCAGTGCCTTGCGTAGTGAGGAACTGCTAGCTGTGAAATTTGTGGACAGGAGGGATGTGTACATGCTGACTACCATCCATGATGAGAGTACTTCACCTGTGGCTGTTTGGGGTCAGATTGCTGAAGTGCGCAAACCTGTGTGCATTTTAGACTACAATAAGCACATGGGTGGTGTTGATAGAGTAGATCAGAGGTTGGAACCTTACAATGCTATTCGTAAGTCTTACATTTGGTATAAGAAGTTGGCCATCCATCTCTTCAATTTAGCAACTTTCAATGCTTTTGTTGTGTTCAAGGAGTGTTCTCCTGCGTCAAAGTTGACTTTTGTTCAGTTTCAGGAGTCTGTCATAGGCAGCCTTGTTGTTGTGGAACAGGCAAGTGTTCCTAGAGTTGGAGTGGTGGAGGATGTGGCTCGATTGAAAGATCGCCACTTTCCTGATCACATTCCTCCTACACCCTCAAAAGACTTTCCCACTAGGAGATGTAGAGTCTGTTGGCGAAGAGGTACGCGGAAGGAGACTCGTATGTACTGCCCTGAGTGTCCTTCTAACCCTGGGCTGTGTGTGCCTGCTTGTTATAGAGCGTACCACAAGCAAAAGAATTATTGGGAGCAACCATGAGTGGTAAAGTGAACTGCCTGGTCTGTAATGTTTAAGAATTGTTGTTCTGTTTCAAGGTTGGCATTAGTGCAATGTATTTAGTTTCTGATTTTGTGTTAGTAGATTTGTATCTATTTGCAATTTGTTTGTGTTTTCTTTTTGTATAAAAAAATCCTAAATGTGATGGTGGTGTGTGTAGGCTGGTGCTTGGCTGGCGGTGTGCGTGGAGTGGCGCTTGGCTGGCGGTGTGCGGGTAGTGGCTCTTGGCTGGCGGTGTGCGTGGAGTGGTGCTTGGCTGGCGGTGTGCGTGGAGTGGCGCTTGGCTGGCGGTGTGCGTGGAGTGGCGCTAGGCTGGCGGTGTGCGTGGAGTGGCGCTTGGCTGGTGGTGTGCGTGGAGTGGCGCTTGGCTGGCGGTGTGCGTGGAGTGGCGCTTGGCTGGCGGTGTGCGTGGACTGGCGCTCGGCTGGCAGTGTGTGAGTAGTGACTTGCTGCTGGTCACTACACACACTGCTAGCTGAGCGACACTCCACGCAATCCATCAGCTTGTGTGGTTGCTGTGTTAGGAATGTGGGCATGTGAAAGTGATGGGCCCTTGAATGGCGCTGTCTGCTGGTGTGAGTGTTGTAATGTGATGGGCCCGCGGCTGGTGGTGTGAATGGTTTTGTATTTGTCACACGTATGAAAGGTGTATGAATGGCCTGTAAAGAGGTTGGTGCCTTGTCGTGGCTTTACAGCTCACGAGCTGTGAGTCAATGGTTCAGTTTCTCGTCCTTTCAATTATTAACAGTGCATTTCATTTTTGTGAAATCACTTGTTAGTACAATTGTATATACTGAACCATCACTCACCCTCGTGCCAAATCCAACCAGTATGTGTGTGTGTGCTTGAGGATTAGATGGCTGTGCAGTAATATATTTTTTTGTCTTTCTCAAGCAGGGTGTACCTTGTCCCTTTTTGTGAATGTTGTAATGTGTTTGTTTCGTGCCTGGCGGTGTGAATGGTCTTGTGTGTATCACGTATGAAAGGTGTGTGAATGGCCTGTAAAGCGGTTGGGGCCTTGACGTGGCTTTACAGCTCACGAGCTGCGAGTCACTGGTTCCGTTTTTGTCCTTTCAATTATTGACAGTGCATTTCATTTTTGTGAAATCTCTTGTTAATAAAATTGTATATACTGAACCATCACTTGCCCTCGTGCCAAATCCAACCAGTATGTGTGTGTGCTTGAGGAATAGATGGCTGTGCAGTAATCTTTGTCTTTTTAGTCTGTCTGCCAAGGTGTACATTCCGTCTAAGAATAACCTACCAACTGTAGATATTTTCGTAAACGAAACACCCATGGGAGTACATGGTGATATCTCTCTTGTGGATCCCAACAAGTTATGGTACCCACAATGTCCTGCAAACATCAAAATGTCTGTAACATTTTCCTTGCAATATTGTGCCAAAATTTTCACGCTGCAGAAATAAACAACACATTATCTCAAAATGACCTGGTTTTGCAAGGGGAGTCACCTGGGTTTTTGGCCCGGGGCTCGGCGGCCACATAAGGAAACCTACCAAACCCACACATTTCTGAAAAGTAGACACCCGGGGGCTTCCAGGGAGGTATGGCTTGCGTGGATCCCCCAACGTTTCCTTACCCAGAATCCCCTGCAAACCTCAATTTTAGCTGAAAAAATCACTTTTTTCACACATTTTTGTGTGGGAAAGTGTGGCATCACTGGCCTCACACAAATTTCCTACCACCCAGCGTTCCCCCAGGTCTCCCGATAAAAATGGTGCCTCACTTGTGTGGGAGGACCAAGTACCCGCGACAGGCAAGGGCCCACAACGTAGTGAGGCGACCTCAAAATTGCCTATCTCAAAACCACCTGGTTTTGCAAGGGGGTCACCTGGGTTTTTGGCCCCGTGCTCGGCGGCCATCTAGGGAAAGCTACCAAACCCACACATTTCTGAAAAGTAGACACCCGGGGCTTCCAGGGAGGTATGGCTTGCGTGGATCCCCCAACGTTTCCTTACCCAGAATCCCTGCAAACCTCAATTTTAGCTGAAAAAATCACTTTTTCACACATTTTTGTGTGGGAAAGTGTGGCATCACTGGCCTCACACAAATTTCCTACCACCCAGCGTTCCCCCAGGTCTCCCGATAAAAATGGTGCCTCACTTGTGTGGGAGGCCCAAGTACCCGCGACAGGCAAGGGCCCACAACGTAGTGAGGCGACCTCAAAATGGCCTTTCACAAAACCACCTGGTTTTGCAAGGGGGTCACCTGGGTTTTTGGCCCCGTGCTCGGCGGCCATCTAGGGAAAGCTACCAAACCCACACATTTCTGAAAAAGTAGACACCCGGGGGCTTCCAGGGAGGTATGGCTTGCATGGATCCCCCAACGTTTCCTTACCCAGAATCCCCTGCAAACCTCAATTTTAGCTGAAAAAATCACTTTTTCACACATTTTTGTGTGGGAAAGTGTGGCATCACTGGCCTCACACAAATTTCCTACCACCCAGCGTTCCCCCAGGTCTCCCGATAAAAATGGTGCCTCACTTGTGTGGGAGGCCCAAGTACCCGCGACAGGCAAGGGCCCACAACGTAGTGAGGCGACCTCAAAATGGCCTTTCACAAAACCACCTGGTTTTGCAAGGGGGTCACCTGGGTTTTGGCCCGTGCTCGGTGGCCATCTAGGGAAACCTACCAAACCCACACATTTCTGAAAAGTAGACACCCGTGGGCTTTCAGGGAGGTATGGCTTGCGTGGATCCCCAACGTTTCCTTACCCAGAATCCCCTGCAAACCTCAATTTTAGCTGAAAAAATCACTTTTTTCACACATTTTTGTGTGGGAAAGTGTGGCATCACTGGCCTCACACAAATTTCCTACCACCCAGCGTTCCCCCAGGTCTCCCGATAAAAATGGTGCCTCACTTGTGTGGGAGGCCCAAGTACCCGCGACAGGCAAGGGCCCACAACGTAGTGAGGCAACCTCAAAATGGCCTTTCACAAAACCACCTGGTTTGCAAGGGGGTCACCTGGGTTTTGGCCCTGTGCTCGGCGGCCATCTAGGGAAACCTACCAAACCCACACATTTCTGAAAAGTAGACACCGGGGGCTTCCAGGAGGTATGGCTTGCGTGGATCCCCCAACGTTTCCTTGCAGAATCCCCTGCAAACCTCAATTTTAGCTGAAAAAATCACTTTTTCACACATTTTTGTGTGGGAAAGTGTGGCATCACTGGCCTCACACAAATTTCCTACCACCCAGCGTTCCCCCAGGTCTCCCGATAAAAATGGTGCCTCACTTGTGTGGGAGGCCCAAGTATCCGCGACAGGCAAGGGCCCACAACGTAGTGAGGCGACCTCAAAATGGCCTTTCACAAAACCACCTGGTTTTGCAGGGAGTCACCTGGGTTTTGGCCCGTGCTCGGCGGCCATCTAGAAACCTACCAAACCCACACATGTCTGAAAAGTAGACACCCGGGGGCTTCCAGGGAGGTATGGCTTGCGTGGATCCCCCAACGTTTCCTTGCAGAATCCCCTGCAAACCTCACTTTTAGCTGAAAAAATCACTTTTTCACACATTTTTATGTGGGAAAGTGTGGCATCACTGGCCTCACACAAATTTCCTACCACCCAGCGTTCCCCCAGGTCTCCCGATAAAATGGTGCATCACTTGTGTGGGAGGCCCAAGTACCCACGACAGGCAAGGGCCCAAAACATTTTTGATAGGCAATGTTGATGTTGCCTCAAAACGTTTTGTGTCCTTGCATGTCGCGGGTACTTGGGCCTCCCACACAAGTGATGCACCATTTTTATCGGGAGACCTGGGGAACGCTGGGTGGTAGGAAATTTGTGTGAGGCCAGTGATGCCACACTTTCCCACACAAAAATGTGTGAAAAAGTGATTTTTTCAGCTAAAATTGAGGTTTGCAGGGATTCTGGGTAAGGAAACGTTGGGGGATCCACGCAAGCCATACCTCCCTGGAAGCCCCCGGGTGTCTACTTTTCAGAAATGTGTGGGTTTGGTAGGTTTCCCTAGATGGCCGCCGAGCACAGGGCCAAAACCCAGGTGACTCCTTGCAAAACCAGGTGGTTTTGTGAAAGGCCATTTTGAGGTCGCCTCAATACGTTGTGGGCCCTGCCTGTCGCGGGTACTTGGGCCTCCCACACAAGTGAGGCACCATTTTATCGGGAGACCTGGGGGAGCGCTGGGTGGTAGGAAATTTGTGTGAGGCCAGTGATGCCACACTTTCCCACACAAAATGTGTGAAAAAGTGATTTTTTCAGCTAAAATTGAGGTTTGCAGGATTCTGGTAAGGAAACGTTGGGGGATCCACGCAAGCCATACCTCCCTGGAAGCCCCGGTGTCTACTTTTCAGAAATGTGTGGGTTTGGTAGGTTTCCTAGATGGCCGCCGAGCACGGGGCCAAAACCCAGGTGACTCCCCTTGCAAAACCAGGTGGTTTTGAGATAGGCAATTTTGAGGTCGCCTCACTACGTTGTGGGCACTTGCCTGTCGCGGGTACTTGGGCCTCCCACACAAGTGAGGCACCATTTTTATCGGGAGACCTGGGGGAACGCTGGGTGGTAGGAAATTTGTGTGAGGCCAGTGATGCCACACTTTCCCACACAAAATGTGTGAAAAAGTGATTTTTTCAGCTAAAATTGAGGTTTGCAGGGGATTCTGGGTAAGGAAACGTTGGGGGATCCACACAAGCCATACCTCCCTGGAAGCCCCCGGGTGTCTACTTTTCAGAAATGTGTGGGTTTGGTAGGTTTCCTAGATGGCCGCCGAGCACAGGGCCAAAACCCAGGTGACCCCTTGCAAAACCAGGTGGTTTTGTGAAAGGCCATTTTGAGGTCGCTCAATACGTTGTGGGCCCTTGCCTGTCGCTGGTACTTGGGCCTCCCACACAAGTGAGGCACCATTTTTATCGGGAGACCTGGGGAACGCTGGATGGTAGGAAATTTGTGTGAGGCCAGTGATGCCACACTTTCCCACACACAAATGTGTGAAAAAGTGATTTTTTCAGCTAAAATTGAGGTTTGCAGGGGATTCTGGGTAAGGAAACGTTGGGGGATCCACGCAAGCCATACCTCCCTGGAAGCCCCCGGGTGTCTACTTTTCAGAAATGTGTGTGTTTGGTAGGTTTCCCTAGGTGCCGGCAGAGCTAGGGTTCACAAACTACAGCTAGGCACTTTGCCAAAAAAGGGTCATTTTTCACTGCAAAATTGAGGTGTGACCACGTTGCGTTTTGCGCCGTTTCCTGTCGCAGGCACTAGGCCGACCCACACAAGTGAGGTACCATTTTTCTCGTAAGACTTTGGGGAACGCGGGGTGGGGGAAATTTGTGGATCCACGCAGATTCCAGAACTTTCCACCACAGAAATGTGGGGAAAATTTGTTTTTTTGACAATTTTTATGTTTGCAAGGGATTCTGGGTAACAGAACCTGGTGGGAGGCAGTCAAGTCACCCCATCCTGGATTCCCCTGGGTGTCTAGTTTTCAAAAATGTATAGGTTTGCTAGGTTTCCCTAGTTGCCGGCAGAGGTAGGGTTAAAAAACTACAGCTAGGCACTTTGCCAAAAAAGGGTAATTTTTCACTGCGAAATTGAGGTGTGACCACGTTGCGTTTTGCGCCGTTTCCTGTCGCAGGCACTAAGCCGACCCACACAAGTGAGGTACCATTTTTCTCGTAAGACTTTGGGGAACGCGGGGTGGGTGGAAATTTGTGGATCCACGCAGATTCCAGAACTTTCCACCACAGAAATGTGGGGAAAATGTGTTTTTTTGACAATTTTTGATGTTTGCAAGGGATTCTGGGTAACAGAACCTGGTGGGAGGCAGTCAAGTCACCCCATCCTGGATTCCCCTGGGTGTCTAGTTTTCAAAAATGTATAGGTTTGCTAGGTTTCCCTAGGTGCCGGCAGAGGTAGGGTTAAAAACTACAGCTAGGCACTTTGCCAAAAAGGGTCATTTTTCACTGCGAAATTGAGGTGTGACCACGTTGCGTTTTACGCCGTTTCCTGTCGCAGGCACTAGGCCGACCCACACAAATGAGGTACCATTGTTCTCGTAAGACTTTGGGGAACGCGGGGTGGGTGGAAATTTGTGGATCCACGCAGATTCCAGAACTTTCCACCACAGAAATGTGGGGAAAATGTGTTTTTTTGACAATTTTTTATGTTTGCAAGGGATTCTGGGTAACAGAACCTGGTGGGAGGCAGTCAAGTCACCCCATCCTGGATTCCCCTGGGTGTCTAGTTTTCAAAAATGTATAGGTTTGCTAGGTTTCCCTAGGTGCCGGCAGAGGTAGGGTTAAAAAACTACAGCTAGGCACTTTGCCAAAAAAGGGTCATTTTTCACTGCGAAATTGAGGTGTGACCACGTTGCGTTTTGCGCCGTTTCCTGTCGCAGGCACTAGGCCGACCCACACAAGTGAGGTGCCATTTTTCTCGTAAGACTTTGGGGAACGCGGGGTGGGTGGAAATTTGTGGATCCACGCAGATTCCAGAACTTTCCACCACAGAAATGTTGGGAAAATGTGTTTTTTTTGACAATTTTTTATGTTTGCAAGGGATTCTGGGTAACAGAACCTGGTGGGAGGCAGTCCAGTCACCCCATCCTGGAATCCCCTGGGTGTCTAGTTTTCAAAAATGTATAGGTTTGCTAGGTTTCCCTAGGTGCCGGCAGAGGTAGGGTTAAAAAACTACAGCTAGGTACTTTGCCAAAAAAGGGTCATTTTTCACTGCGAAATTGAGGTGTGACCACGTTGCGTTTTGCACCGTTTCCTGTCGCAGGCACTAGGCCGACACACACAAGTGAGGTACCATTTTTCTCGTAAGACTTTGGGGAACGCGGGGCGGGTGGAAATTTGTGGATCCACGCAGATTCCAGAACTTTCCACCACAGAAATGTGGGGAAAATGTGTTTTTATGTTTGCAAGGGATTCTGGGTAACAGAACCTGGTGGGAGGCAGTCAAGTCACCCCATCCTGGATTCCCCTGGGTGTCTAGTTTTCAAAAATGTATAGGTTTGCTAGGTTTCCCTAGGTGCCGGCAGAGGTAGGGTTCAAAAACTACAGCTAGGCACTTTGCAAAAAAAAGGTCATTTTTCACTGCGAAATTGAGGTGTGACCACGTTGCGTTTTGCGCCGTTTCCTGTCGCAGGCACTAGGCCGACCCACACAAGTGAGGTACCATTTTTCTCGTAAGACTTTGGGGAACGCGGTGTGGGTGGAAATTTGTGGATCCACGCAGATTCCAGAACTTTCCACCACAGAAATGTGGGGAAAATGTGGTTTGTTTGACAATTTTTTATGTTTGCAAGGGATTCTGGGTAACAGAACCTGGTGGGAGGCAGTCAAGTCACCCCATCCTGGATTCCCTGGGTGTCTAGTTTTCAAAAATGTATAGGTTTGCTAGGTTTCCCTAGGTGCCGGCAGAGGTAGGGTTCAAAAACTACAGCTAGGCACTTTGCAAAAAAAGGTCATTTTTCACTGCGAAATTGAGGTGTGACCACGTTGCGCTTTGCGCCGTTTCCTGTCGCAGGCACTAGGCCGACCCACACAAGTGAGGTACCATTTTTCTCGTAAGACTTTGGGGAACGCGGTGTGGGTGGAAATTTGTGGATCCACGCAGATTCCAGAACTTTCCACCACAGAAATGTGGGGAAAATGTGGTTTGTTTGACAATTTTTTATGTTTGCAAGGGATTCTGGGTAACAGAACCTGGTGGGAGGCAGTCCAGTCACCCCATCCTGGATTCCCCTGGGTGTCTAGTTTTCAAAAATGTATAGGTTTGCTAGGTTTCCCTAGGTGCCGGCAGAGCTAGGGTTCAAAAACTACAGCTAGGCACTTTGCCAAAAAAGGGTCATTTTTCACTGCGAAATTGAGGTGTGACCACGTTGCGTTTTGCGCCGTTTCCTGTCGCAGGCACTAGGCCGACCCACACAAGTGAGGTACCATTTTTCTTGTAAGATTTTGGGGAACGCGGGGTGGGGGGAAATTTGTGGATCCACGCAGCTTCCAGAACTTTCCACCACAGAAATGTGGGGAAAATGTGGTTTTTTTGACAATTTTTTATGTTTGCAAGGGATTCTGGGTAACAGAACCTGGTGGGAGGCAGTCCACTCACCCCATCCTGGATTCCCCTGGGTGTCTAGTTTTCAAAAATGTATAGGTTTGCTAGGTTTCCCTAGGTGCCGGCAGAGGTAGGGTTAAAAAACTACAGCTAGGCACTTTGCCAAAAAAGGGTCATTTTTCACTGCGAAATTGAGGTGTGACCACGTTGCGTTTTGCGCCGTTTCCTGTCGCAGGGACTAGGCCGACCCACACAAGTGAGGTACCATTTTTCTCATAAGACTTTTGGGAACGCGGGGTGGGTGGAAATTTGTGGATCCACGCAGATTCCAGAACTTTCCACCACAGAAATGTGGGGAAAATGTGTTTTTTTGGACAATTTTTTATGTTCGCAAGGGATTCTGGGTAACAGAACCTGGTGGGAGGCAGTCAAGTCACCCCATCCTGGATTCCCCTGGTTGTCTAGTTTTCAAGAATGTATAGGTTTGCTAGGTTTCCCTAGGTGCCGGCAGAGGTAGGGTTCAAAAACTACAGCTAGGCACTTTGCCAAAAAGGATCATTTTTCACTGCGAAATTGAGGTGTGACCACGTTGCGTTTTGCGCCGTTTCCTGTCGCGGGCACTAGGCCGACCCACACAAGTGAGGTACCATTTTTCTCAGAAGACTTTGGGGAACGCGGGGTGGGTGGAAATTTGTGGATCCACGCAGATTCCAGAACTTTCCACCACAGAAATGTGGGGAAAAAATGTGGTTTTTTTGATAATGTTTTAGGTTTGAAAGGGATTCTGGGTAACAGAACCTGGTGGGAGGCAGTCCAGTCACCCCATCCTGGATTCCCCTGGGTGTCTAGTTTTCAAAAATGTATAGGTTTGCTAGGTTTCCCTAGGTGCCGGCAGAGCTAGGGTTAAAAACTACAGCTAGGCACTTTGCCAAAAAGGGTCATTTTTCACTGCGAAATTGAGGTGTGACCACGTTGCGTTTTGCGCAGTTTCCTGTCGCAGGCACTAGGCCGACCCACACAAGTGAGGTACCATTTTTCTCGGAAGACTTTGGGGGAACGCGTGGTGGGTGGAAATTTGTGGATCCACGCAGATTCCAGAACTTTCCACCACAGAAATGTGGGGAAAATGTGGTTTTTTTGACAATTTTTTATGTTTGCAAGGGATTCTGGGTAACAGAACCTGGTGGGAGGCAGTCAAGTCACCCCATCCTGGATTCCCCTCGGTGTCTAGTTTTCAAAAATGTATAGGTTTGCTAGGTTTCCCTAGGTGCCGGCAGAGCTAGGGTTCAAAAACTACAGCTAGGCACTTTGCCAAAAAAGGGTCATTTTTCACTGCGAAATTGAGGTGTGACCACATTGCGTTTTGCGCCGTTTCCTGTCGCAGGCACTAGGCCGACCCACACAAGTGAGGTACCATTTTTCTCGTAAGAATTTGGGGAACGCGGGGTGGTGGAAATTTGTGGATCCACGCAGATTCCAGAACTTTCCACCACAGAAATGTGGGGAAAATGTGGTTTTTTTGACAATTTTTTATGTTTGCAAGGGATTCTGGGTAACAGAACCTGGTGGGAGGCAGTCAAGTCACCCCATCCTGGATTCCCCTGGGTTTCTAGTTTTCAAAAATGTATAAGTTTGCTAGGTTTCCCTAGGTGCCGGCAGAGCTAGGGTTCAAAAACTACACCTAGGCACTTTGCAAAAAAAGGGTAATTTTTCATTGTGAAAATGTGGTACGTCCACGTTGCATTTTGAGCCATTTCCTGTTGTGGGCACAAAGGCTACCCACACAAGTGAGGTACCATTTTTATCGGGAGACTTAGGGTAACACAGAATTGTAGAGCAACTGTTATTACCTATTGACTTTCGATGCATTTCTGCCTTCCAAATGAAAGACAATGTGTAAAAAATAAGTCATTTTGAAAAATGACCTATAATTCTCATGCTAGTATGGGTACTCCCAATTTCGGAAATGTGCAAATATCTACTGTTTCTAAAATCTACATTTTGTTCCCATTTCAGAAATACATAGGTGTCTTTCATAACAATTTTTCCATGTATACATTTTCCCAAAATAATTGCTATATACCCGGTACTTAAAAAAAAATCATTGCAAGATGTTGCTCAATTATTGGCTCTGGGTTCGTCGGGTTCTTGGTGAACCTACAAGTCCTACATATCCCCACAACCAGAAAGGTCCAGCGGATATAACGGTATATTGCCTTCAAATAGCTGTCATAATTAGAAGAAGTTACAGGTGAAAACGTTGACACAAATGGCTGTTTTTTTCAACTAATTTTCAATTTTTCCTTTATTTAACTGTTAGTTTCTATAAGGAAAACTTTAAGGATCTACACAAATGACCCCTTGCTGAATTCAGAATTTTGTCTACTTTTCAGAAATGTATGGCTTTTCAGGATCCATTATTGGTTTCATACCCATTTCTACCATTAACTGGAAGGAGGTTGAAAGCACAAAAAATAGCAAAAATAGGCTATGTCCCAGAAAAATGCCAAAACTGTGTAAAAAAGTTGGTTTTCTGACAAAAGTCTGCTTGTCCCTGAAACTGGGAAGATGGTGATTTCATCCCCACAACCCCTTTTTGATGCCATTTGCAGGGAAAAATCAAGACGCTTTCATCTGTAGCCCTTTTTCGCATTTTTCAAAAAAAAAATAATTTAGCTGTATTTTGACTAATTTCTGGGTCCCCTCCAGGGGAATCCACAAACCCTGGGTACCTTTACAATCCCCATGATGTTAGAAAAAAGGACGCAAATTTGGCATGGATACCTTATGTGGTCAAAAGTTACAGGGGCCTAAGCGCGCACTACCCCAAATAGCCAAAAAAAGGCTTAGCACAGGAGGGGAAAAGGCCTAGCAGCGAAGGGGTTAATATTCTGCATGTGCAAAGTCTGGTGATTCTGATCTTGCAGGTCAGCAGTTGCACAACACGGTGGTTCTCATCTTGTGAGTCTGGGCTTGCAGTCTGGTAATTCTGAACTTGCAGGTCTTGTGGTTCTGATATTTCAAGTCTGGGGTAGAGGGGTCTTGTAATTTCATATAATTCAGGTCTAGGTCTGCACAATTTGATGGTTCTGATGGTGACTGTGTTGATCTGCACAGTATGGTGGGTCTGAACCTGCTGGCATTCAGCTCGACAGTCTAGAGGTTTTAATCTTGCAGGGGTTGGTTAGCACAGTCTCCGGGTGAAGCTACTGCAGTTCTAGTTTTGTACGTTTGGTGTTTCTGATCTCATAGGTCTGGGCTTGCAATTTGGTGCATCCATTCTTGCAGGCTATGATTTGGAGTGTCTTGTGAGGTCTGATACTGCAGCTTGTGTCTGTGTAGCATATTGGTTCTAATCTCCCACATCTAGAGGTGATTGGTCTAATGTTTCTAATGTACAGCTCTAGGGCTGCATCATGTTTGGTTTTAATCTTGCAGGTCTGGGCTTGCACAAATTGGTAGTTCTGATCTTACAGGTACTGGATAACACAGTTTGGTAGTTCACATTATGCTAGTCTGTATCTGCACAGTCTGGTGATTCTGATCTTGCAGGTCTGGGGTATCCAATCTGCTGGTTCTGATCATGCAGATTTGGGTTTGCAGAGTTTGGTAGTTCCGATCTTGAAGGTCTGGGGCTGCACATTCTAGTGGTTCTGTTCTTGTATGAGAGCGCACATTCAGGTGAGTCTGATGTAGCAGGTCTTCACCTGCAAAACCTGAAGGATTGGATATTGCAGTTTGTTTCTGCACAGCCTTGTGGTTCTGATTTTGCAGGTCTGGGGCTGCATAAACTTGTGGCTTCTATCTTGCAGGTCTTCAGTTGCATGGTCTGATGGGCTTCTGGTCTTGTACAGTGATGTGACAGGAATGTCCCCTGAATTGTGTGCAGTTGTGTTTCAATGCCTTTAGTGCCTGACTTCAAGTATGTGGCTTCCTGCTTTTTTATTTTGGCCCTAGTCTGACATTGATCTAGTTTGTGCGCAGGAGTGTAGGCCTGTTACTTGACAAGTGAGGTCCTAGGCCTGTAATGTGACCTGAAGGGGTGCAACAAGCATGCCCTCATAATGCTGAAAGAGAAGCACTGTTCCTGTCATGGGCTTGCCATGTTGAGTGGGGGTAGCAGCGTACCGTGTCTTTTGAATCTATACTCCATACAGCGACTAGACCTAGCCCATTTGTGTAAAGTTGAGCTTCTATGCAATAACCCAGATCCTAGTGCTAAATATCCTAAGTGTATTTTGTGTGTGTTTGTTTATGGGGCCTGTGTGGTACATTCCTGGGATGGAACAGTGAGTCAGAAGAATGGAGGCCTATATGCTCCATTTTGGAAGCCCCTGGCTTGTTCCTGTGCAAACAATGGAGGTGAGGCAGTTTTCCCAGGCAGTGGAAGTGTATTGCTGACTCTCCTGACTGAGGAGAAAAGGCTCATTGTGGAATCCAAATAGGCCTTGTGCAGTGAGGGGCTGCTGATTAGTCTTCTGGTAGATGGTGGGTGGAAAGGGTGGGATTGCAGTCTCTCTTGTTTAAGGTGAAAAAGAACCAATTTAGTGAGGCCAGTGTTTTGTCTTTTCCCTGCTCACAGTGGCTGTTGATGGCCTGGTTCAGGAGGCTCACACCTCTTTGTGCCTCTGTTGTTCATGCTCCTGGCTGGAGACTGCCCTGTGATAACAATCACTCTACACAAAGGCGGAATCTGGAGAGCAGCTTGAAAAGGACACTTGAAAGAAGAGCCACCCCAAACCAATTATGAAAGTTTTGAAAGTGAATCTACATCTCCTCTCTGCTTTGACTGTATAAGAATAGGAGCTACTGACCCACTTGTTCTGATTCCATGCTCTCTTTGACTAAGGAAGGGAGTGGTCAGCAGAGTACTCAGAGGACAGCTGTGCAACCGGAGCTGGTATCTGCCTGACAGCTTGCTTCCCGGAGGTAAGGAGACATTTCCTGAAGTCTTGCTTGAATGGAATAAACTGTTCCTCTGACCAGAAGTGTCTATAACCCAACCTACCTGCTGAAAGAGGGATAGAGCCTACCAACCCTGCTCGAGCTGTGACTGTCCAGGGGGAGCCAGAAGCAGCTTGATCCCCAGTCGTGTATAGTTCCACTAGAAATGGAAGACTCTGGAGATTGTTCTGTGAGCCCTGAGAAGCGTGGGTGCATCCCTGCTCACAGTTCTCGTGAGACGACAACAAATGATTGTGCCCAAAGTGAAATACACTACTGCATTCAAGAAGTGTGCCCAAAGTGGAAGGTACCATTGCATCAAGGAAGTTGTGCCTGAAGTGGACTGTGCCGCTGCATCAAAGAAAAGAGTACCAAGGCAGACCGTGCTGCTGGACTCAAGACCTGCACAAAGAGAACATGCTGCACAGTCACCAACTCTCCTGTGGTTGCCTCATGCTGCCAACCCCACAGACTCCAGCCAGCGTGCCACCTCCCAGAAGAGAGTGCAAAGAAGACACATAGTGTAGGTACCCCCCGGCTGCACAGCAACCACTTAAAAAATGCTGTTGAGAGGACAGCTGTAGTAATCCGGGGACTAATAAAGTAACTGTGCACTATGAAGTAACCAAAAGGGGTATTCTGAACCTTCAATCCTGTCCACGAGAGTTTCAATCTAAAAGAAAGGGGAGCTGCTTATAATTACCTAACGGAGAGACACTCAGGAGAAGCGGAGTGGGCAGGATCCAAGGAGCAGTGGCCCAAATGCCAGTTTAGTAATTGTACCTGTAGCCTGTCCAGGGTAGTATCCAATGTTGAGTGTGCATTACAATACTTTTCTTTACTAAAGTAGGGCACTGGGTTGGAGAATCAGTAATTGCAGTGCTGGGCAATTGTAGAGATCTGAGCTTCTGTGCCTCCACACTGTCCCACTGAGACAGCTGTGAGTCAAGTGCTAAAGAGGTTCTTCTTGGCTTGTTTTGAAGAGCCGTAGTAGAATGATCCGTAGGACATCTGAGACCAAACAACCCCTGCTCTTGTAGCTGAGGCCCAGGAGCCCCTGCTTGCTAGTCCAGGAGTACGCAGTTCTCAAGTCTGAGGCTTAACAGCCTCAGGGCTCTGACCTCGGAGGTTGGAGAATCTGGGTATTCTAATCTGCATGACCTTGCAGCGCTGGGGTTCCACAGTCTGGTACTTCCAATATTGCAGGTATGATGCTGCAGAGTGTGAGGTTGCATGGTCTGGTTGTTCCAACCCTGAAAGGACTTGTAACACTGCCTAGTGGTTCTGATATTTAAGGTATGGGCTTGAACAGTCTGCAGGTTCTGATTGAGAAGGTCTGGGCTTGAACAGTCTCATGGTTCTTATCTCCGAGAATCAGGCTGCTTGGTGCTTGTCTTCAGGTTACACAATCTGGTGGTTCTTACCTTGCAGGTCTGGTAATTCGCAGTCTGGTGGTTCTGATCTTGCAGGTCTGGTATTTCACAGTCTGGTGGTTCTTACCGTGCAGGTCTGGTATTTCACAGTCTGATTAATCTTGGACAGTTTGGGGTCTCACATTCTGGTGCTTCGGATCTTGCAGGCTGGGTCGCACGGTGTAATCCTTTAGGTAAGGTTTAGGGATGCATATTGGTTGTGATTTCACACGCCTGGGGTTGCATGGTCTGGTTATTCTAATGATGAGTGTCTGGAGTTGCAATTTGGTAGTACTGATATTCTCTGTCTGGGTTTGCAGGATCGGGTGATTCTAAACTTCCAGTGGGGTTGCACAGACTGGTGCTTATGATGTCTGTACTTGTGTGGAATCATGGTGGTCATTGTTTTGCACAGTTTAGTGCAGAGATGTGGCCAGTGTGTCAGGGGACCTAGTGCAAGGAAGGGAATGGGCTCCCTGGCCCTTAATGAACTGTGAAAAACAACAATAAACAGGGTTCAGTGGACCCCTTAGGCCTCTGGGACCCAGTGCCACTGCACCTGCTGCACCAATGGAAGCTTGGTCTGTGGTCTAGTGTTTCTCACCTGGCTGTTCTAGGGAGGCACTGTGGTGGCACTGACTTTGGACATGCTGGGATTCACCATCTGGTGGTTCTGATTCTGTACAATCTGGATTTACAGTCTAGAGATTCTGACTTAGGGCTGGGGTTGCAGTGACTGGTGGCACTCATCATGGAAAGACTAGGATTTCACATTTTTAATCTTGCAGGTGTCCAGCCACCACTCACTGGTCGTACCCACACTGCAGGAGCGAAGAATGTCCCAATCCTCTGCCCGTACCTCAGTCACAATTGCCTAGATAGAAAATGGCAACTGCCGAAGAAGGCACCGGGAGAAGGTGGGGAGAAAACAAACATAAGAGAAGAATTGACCAGGTGGACAGTCCGTCTAGGCTCTCCCTCTCAATGTGTAGAAGGAACCCCAAGAGTAGAACAGGTAGCCTTAATAGAAAAAGAGAAAAACAAAGATAGTATTAAACAATATGTGCTAATAAGAATTCACCATTCATACAGCAATAATGTTCATCCATGAACCGGGAGACATATCTTTCTTACCCCTGTTCAGTACGGTCCAGGTCCCCAAATAATAACAACACCACCACTGTTCCAGTTTCTTCCAATGCGGTGATGTCTCGATGCAAAAATAACTTGTGTGTCCCCAAAAAATAGCTGTTCATAGAGGCTAACCTCAAGGCCACCTTTTATACGGGCGAAAAATGCCTATTAGAGGCAAAAAAACAGTTTCTAAAAAGGCTTAACTAAAGGGATCCCTTTTTCGTTTTGTGATTTCCTGGTGCTTCGTGAATGCACCCGAATTTACCCACAATGAAAACGATAGGTACAATAGTGAAACTACACTTACTGCGGAAGCAAAAAACGAGAGGGCTACCAGGGTAATACTCGTGACTCCCTCTTGCCCTAATGTCCCGCACAACACCAAATCCAAAAAACAGGTCCAAACAGGGAATCCAAACAAAGGAATAAGTCCCAGGAGATACGAGTGGCAGAGTTCGTGCGAAGCCGGAATTCAGGTGCAGCAATCCCAGACAAAACAGCGTTGATCCAACGAACGCTGTCGGCAAAGTCTTTCCGGCAGCATGAACCGGAAACAAAATCAAGCAAGTAAGGAAAGGCAAGCAGCGATTTAAATACCCGCTGCCTTCCCACGGCAATCCCGTAACTACATGACATGGTGATGCTCAGCACACGTGTTCAGGTAAAGAGAAAAGTAGAATAAAGAGAACCCCGAAACCCCAAGCCCCGTAAGACCTGCACTAAACCCGGGACCTAACAGTACCCCCTCCCAAACGACCCCACACAGGACGAGGTTTGGAGGGATGACTTGCGTGAAACAAACGTACCAATCTAGGGGCATGTACAAAACTGGCAGGTTCCCATGTGCGAACCTCAGGGTTATAACCTTTCCAGTCCACCAAATAGTACAATCTGCCCCGTCTCCTCCGGGAATCTAGAATTGCATTAACCTCAAATTCCTCATGTTCATCAACCACCACGGGAGGGGGCAATGCCTGGGTGGTCATGGTATAGGGCTTCAACAGAGAAGTATGAAAAACAGGGTGTATCCGGTAGCCCACAGGCAAGGCTAGTTTCATGGCAACCGGATTCACTACCTGAGTAATCCGGAAAGGCCCCACATAACGAGGCTACAACTTTTTAGGACCCTCCAATCTCAAGTTCCTAGAAGCTAACCAAACCATGTCCCCAGAAGCATAGGAAGGGGCTGGACTATGATGTCGATCTGCCTGTGTCTTCATAATAGCCTTGGCTACCAATAAATGTTCTTGAGCTTTCTTCCATATATCTGCCAACGCCTGACTCAATGTAGTGACTGCAGGCACTCGACCAGACGGTTGAATCGGTATGGCTTTAGGATGGAACCCCATGGAACAAAAAAAGGGGACACCCCCAAGGCTGAATGTATGATGCTATTATATGCAAACTCAGCTATAGGGAGTGCTGTTACCCAACTGCCTGTTAGAGAAGTCAATAAACAACGTAAATATTGCTCCATAGTCTGATTAGTACGCTCAGTTTGTCCATCCGTCTGAGGATGGTAAGCGGAAGATAACCAAAGCTCCATTTTCAGCGAGGAACACAACTCCCTCCAAAAATGGGAAACAAACTGCACCTCCCTATCTGACACTATAGCAGTGGGAATGCCATGCAAACGTAATACCTGAGAGATAAAAACATCCGCCAGGTCTCTAGCTGTGGGTTTTTTAGGCAAGGGAATAAAATGAGCTGTTTTAGTGAACAAATCTACCACCACCAATATAGTAGTACAACCAGCATCCAACGGAAGGTCAATAACAAAATCCATACTGATAGTATGCCATGGTGAAGGAGGTACAGGTAATGGGTGCAGCAACCCCACAGGGGGAATATGAGAAGCTTTACTGACTGCACAAACAGGACATGAAGCCACAAACACTTGCACATCATGGCCTACCGTATCCCACCAAAACCAACAAAGTCAAAATTCTTTAGTCTTGTTCATCCCTGGATGTCCAACTAAAGAAGAGGAGTGACATAAGGTCAAAACTTGTTTCCTCAATTCTGGCAGTATGAACAATTGATCACCATGATACAACAATCCATCCTTCAGCGTAAATAGTGGATTGCTCAACCATGGTGTCGTGTCTATATTTCCTAACTCATCTTTGACTGACACAAGAAATTCTGTTATGGAGGTACACCCCACAATTTTATTCCCTGGAATTATGGGACTGTATTCAGGGACCAAAACGTAATCAAAGGGAGCCACATGTATTCATGAGAAGGCATCAGATTTGGCCTGTTGAGCCGCAGGTCTATATGTAATCATAAAATCATATTCATTAAAAAACAAAACCCATCTCATTTGTCTTGGAGTTAACGCTCGTGCAGACCGAAATAATTCCAGGTTTTTGTGGTCAGTATAAATTGTGATGGTATGTCTGGTACCCCATAGATGATGTCTCCATTCCTGAAAATACATTTTGATCGCCAACAGCTCTCTTTCCACCACTGTATAATTCTGTTCAGCTGGCAACAGCTTTTTAGAAAAGAAAGAAATGGGATGCATGAGTCCTGATTCTACATCTCGCTGTGACAACACCCCTCCCACAGCATGTTGGGAGGCATCAGCCTCAACAAAAAAGGGAAGGGCAGGATCTGGGTGTTTCAGAACAGGAGCTGAAGTAAACCTCACTACCAACGTCTCAAATGCCAGCTGAGCAGCCGAATCCCAAACAAAAGGCACCCCCTTTCGCAAAAGGTTTGTCATGGGCATTATGATGTCTGAGAAATGGGAGATGAAACGCCTATAAAAGTTTGCAAACCCCAAGAACACCTGTACATCCTTTACAGAAGTAGGGGTCGGCCATGTAGTGATCGCCACTGTTTTCTTAGGGTCCATCATAATACCATCACAAGAAATGACAAAGCATAAAAACTCCCCACTAGACACACTAAATTTGCACTTGTCAAGTTTCACAAACAATCGGTTATCCTGTAGCTTATGTAACACCTGTTTGGCATGTAACTCATGCTCCTCAGTAGTACTGGAAAAAATCTAAATATTATCAATGTAAACGATGACGCTCACATCCAAGTACTGATGTAACACCTCATTAATGAAAAACTGAAAAGCAGCAGGGGCGTTACATAAACCAAAAGGCATAACGCAATATTCAAATAAACAAACTTAGTACGAAATGCGGTTTTCCATTTGTCGCCCTCTCGGACACGAATGAGATGATATGCTCTCCGCAAATCAAGTTTCGTAAAAACCTTAGCATGTCGTAGCTGATCCAATAACACCGGAATCAGTGGAAGTGGGTATTTATTTTTTATAGTCACCTTATTGAGTGCCCGATAATCAATACAGGCGCGAAGATTGCCTTCTTTCTTCGCTATAAAAAAATGGGTGATGATACAGGGGAAGAGGATGGTCTAATAAACCCCAATGCCAACATTTCATCCAAATAATACCGCAGATGACGCTCTTCAGGCTCAGACAGGGCATAGATGCGACTACACGGCAAAGTAGCCCCTGGAACCAAATCGATACGCCAATCAAAGTTTCTATGTGGGGGCAACACACTAGCTTGCTCTTTATCAAACACATCCACATAGTCCACAAGGGAAGGAGGAAAACTATTATCCTCTACACCACTACACCCTGCACATGTCAAAGGTGAAACCCAATCTGTAGCTTCCAAATAACAATGTTGTAAACAATGTTCCGAGTGCAGTGTAACAGTACGCCTCACCCAATCTATCCTAGGGTTATGGAGCTGTAACCAGGGTACACGAAGTATAACCCTGAAAGAAGGTGCATCAATAAGATCAAAACTGACTGTTTCAGAATGGCCGTTGTCACATATAACCAGGAGAGGCTCAGTTTGTTTGGTAATCATCCTCGACATACCCCGCCACACCCACATCACCGCCCACCTGAAAGACCTGCACTGGCTCCCAGTCAACAAGAGGATCACCTTCAAGCTCCTCACCCACGCTCACAAAGCACTCCACAACGCCGGACCAGCATACTTCAACAAACGCCTCACCTTCTACACCCCGAACCGCCAGCTTCGCTCCGCCGACCTCGCCACCATCCCACGCATCCACAGGACCTCCACCGGCGGCAGATCCTTCTCCTACCTCGCCGCCAGGACATGGAACACCCTCCCCACACAGCTGCGACAGACCCAGGACCTGCTGACCTTCAGGAGACTTCTCAAGACCTGGCTGTTCGAGCAGTAGCTGCACCCCCCACCCCCCTCAGCGCCTTGAGACCCTCACGGGTGATTAGTGCGCTCTACAAATGGTTGATTGATTGATTGATCAACCCAGAAGACAAATCGGTGCCATCGATAGCTCTTACTGGTTCGGGTTGTTCCTTATACACCCAAGGAACATCCATGCGCTCTGCTAACTGAATATCCATAAAATTCCCAGTTGCACCTGAATCCAACAACACTGAGATAGTAGTTCTTCTACTTTTCCTAAGAACCAAACTAACTGTGATAGTAAAGTGACGGGGTACTCTTTGTACTGAACCAGCAAAATCGTAAGGGTTTTGGTGCACACCTACTTCAGTACCGATTGCGATTGCTTCCTGTATTACAAATGCCACTGATTTTCGAGGTGTAATACTGGAAGGTTTCACAGGACACTCCCATATGCACTTGCCCACTCTTTCCACAATACAAGCACAAATTATGTACCCGCTGTCTTTCCTTTTCTTCCTTTGTTAAAGGACCACGCACTCCCCCTATCTGCATGGGTTCCGGCATGGACTTTGATCCTAATTCCTCTTTCTGTTCTCCTCGAACAACTATCACACGAGAAGCCTGAAACCGACCCTTTTCTCCTTTTCTCTCAGACAACCGATGGTTCAATTTAACCACCAAATCAATGAATTCCATACAATCCTCGGGAGTATTAACAACTTGAGACACTACATCCTTTAATTCTTCGCAGAGACCCTGATAAAACAATGAAGTTCATTTCTCGAGGGGCCAATGCGTTTCAGACACCAGACGGTTATAAGTAGAGATGTAAACCAACAAATCCTGTTTCCCCTGTCATAATTTAAGCAATTCTACGTCACTAGCCTGCATAAATGCGTGCTTTGCAAACAAACTGCGCATTTGCTCCTTAAAGGCTGGGTAATTATACAATATAGGATCATCGCTGTCCACCAAAGGGACAGCCCACATTGCAGCGGTACCCGCCAGATATGAAATGACGAATGCCACCTTAGCAGAATCATCGGGAAAGGCTGTGGGTCGACACATAAAATGTAAATGGCCCTGGTTCATAAAAACGCCAAACTTATTACTATCTCCCGAAAACCTTTCCAGAACTGCCAAAGGAACCGGAACAGGAGTAGTAACAGTAATCGCCGCTGGAGACCCCCCACTGCCCCCAGCACTTAAACTGCGATCAAACTGAAAAGTGGCGGGCTGAACAATAGGACATTGAGTCTTAGACGGAGGAACAGGATTTCTACCCCAGGAATGCTCCTTTGTTTTGAAAACACTCAATTCCTGGAGCAACCCATGATTTTCTTGCCTCAATTCCCTTACTTCTGTCTGAAGAGTAGAGAGAGCTAACATTAACTCCTGCATAGTAAGACCCCCCGCTCCCCAGCTGTCCACCGACATCTGGGTCAAAGTATCTGGGTCCATTTTCGCAGTGAGTATTTCGTGGGCTTGGCTTTCTGTCCAGCCACCGCTCACTGGTTGTACCCACACTGCAGGAGCGAAGAATGTCCCAATCCTCTGCCCGTACCTCAGTCACAATTGCCTAGATAGAAAACGGCAACTGGCGTAGAAGGCACCGGGAGAAGGTGGGGAGAAAACAAACATAAGAGAAGAATTGACCAGGTGGACAGTCCATCTAGGCTCTCCCTCTCAATGTGTAGAAGGAACCCCAAGAGTAGAACAGGTAGCCTTAATAGAAAAAGAGAAAAACAAAGATAGTATTAAACAATATGTGCTAATAAGAATTCACCATTCATACAGCAATAATGTTCATCCATGAACCGGGAGACATATCTTTCTTACCCCTGTTCAGTACGGTCCAGGTCCCCAAATAATAACAACACCACCACTGTTCCAGTTTCTTCCAATGCGGTGATGTCTCGATGCAAAAATAACTTGTGTGTCCCCAAAAATAGCTGTTCATAGAGGCTAACCTCAAGGACACCTTTTATATGGGAGAAAAATGCCTATTAGAGGCAAAAAACCTGTTTCTAAAAAGGCTTAACCAAAGGGATCCCTTTTTCGTTTTGTGGTTTCCTGGTGCTTCGTGAATGCACCCGAATATACCCACAATGAAAATGATAGGTACAATAGTGAAACTACACTTACTGCGGAAGCAAAAAACGAGAGGGCCACCAGGGTAATACTCGTGACTCCCTCTTGCCCTAATGTCCCGCACAACAACACCAAATCCAAAAAACGGGTCCAAACAGGGGATCCAAACAAAGGAACAAGTCCCAGGAGTTACGAGTGCCAGAGTTCGTGCGAAGCCGGAATTCAGGTGCAGCAATCCCAGACAAAACCGCGTGGATCCAACGAACGCTGTTGGCAAAGTCCTTCCGGCGGCATGAACCAGAAACAAAACCAAGCAAGGAAGGGAAGGCAAGCAGCAATTTAAATACCCGCTGCCTTCCCACGGCAATCCCGTAACTACATGACATGGTGACGTTCAGCACACGTGTTCAGGTAAAGAGAAAAGTAGAATAAAGAGAACCCCGAAACCCCAAGCCCCGTAAGATCTGCACTAAACACGGGACCTAACAGCAGGACTGGACTTGCTGTCGTGTAGTTCCTAAAAATACATAGGATCTGAGCATTTAGACAACATAAACTGTGGGATTGGTGTCCAGACTGATTCCAGACATCCCCAAAGGATATGTCGGCCTTTAGACCAGCTAGCTCACAGTGCCACTATAAGCCCCACAACCTTACCAAAGAGCGAATAGTTTCTGGCAACTATCGAACATGACAACCCTTGACCCTTCAGGGATCATGGAAACAGTGCAGTACTTTTCGCTCAGTCACTTGTGCTCACTTAGTCTTAGAGAGATACACAGAATAAACGATGGGGACGTTTTCAATAAGCATTTTTTTAAACCAGCGTCATTCTAGTATAAAACATGTACACCGTAACAATCATTAGACACAAAACAGATGTATTTGATTATAAGCACCATCAGAGTAAATAAAAGGTAGAATTCTACCATGATGCTAAAACAGTAAATATATGCAGGCATATAGATACATGACGGTAATCAAGCGTACTCCTACGATGCAAATCCTACGTAAGTGTACCTAAGTGTACCTAGCATGTATGTTGGTGTAAAGCCGAGAATCCCCTAGGAAAGAGCCTGATGGGAGAAAATGAAGGACTCCGTCTTGGACCATGACTTTTATACAGAGTATGTCAATCCTGTTATGTACGTCATGTGCAAGGACTTTTCTAAGAATCCTCGTGCATAATAAAAGAGGCCAGTTTCAAGGAAACTGATCGACATTTATTCAGCACATAAATGGGTAAAGGGTCAGTGCTAGAACCGTTATGCAGAGCAAGGTAGGACAAATGTAGGTAAAAGGTTGTGTAACTACCTAGGCCTAGATAGGGGTAAATTGGGGTACATAACACTGCAGAGTCTGGTAGTTCTGATCTTACAAAACTGAACCTGCAGAGTCTGTTGGTTCTGATCTTACAAAACTGAACCTGCAGAGCCTGGTGGTTCTGATCTGGCAGGACTGGACCTGCAGACTCTGGTGGTTCTGATCTGGCAGGTCTGGACCTGCAGAGTCTGCTGGTTCTGATCTTGTGGGTCTGGACCTGCAGACTCCAGTGGTTCTGATCTTGCAGGTCTGGACCTGCGGACTCCAGTGGTTCTGATCTTGCAGGTCTGAACCTGCGGAGTCTGGTGGTTCTCATCTTGCAGGTCTGAACCTGCGGAGTCTGGTGGTTCTCATCTTGCAGGTCTGGACCTGCAGACTCCAGTGGTTCTGATCTTGCAGGTCTGGACCTACAGACTCTGGCGGTTCTGATCTTGCAGGTCTGGACCTGCAGACTCCAGTGGTTCTGATCTTGCAGGTCTGAACCTGCGGAGTCTGTTGGTTCTGATCTGGCAGGTCTGGACCTGCAGAGTCTGGCGGTTCTGATCCTGAAGGTTTGGACCTGAAGAGTCTGGCGGTTCTGATCCTGAAGGTTTGGACCTGCAGAGTCTGCTGGTTCTGATCTGGCAGGTTTGGACCTGCAGAGTCTGCTGGTTCTGATCCTGAAGGTCTGGACCTGCAGAGTCTGGCGGTTCTGATCTTGCAGGTTTGGACCTGCAGAGTCTGCTGGTTCTGATCTTGCAGGTCTGGACCTGCAGAGTCTGGCGGTTCTGATCCTGAAGGTTTGGACCTGCAGAGTCTGGCGGTTCTGATCTTGTGGGTCTGGACCTGCAGAGTCTACTGGTTCTGATCTGGCAGGTCTGGGCCTGAAGAGTCTGGTAGTTCTGACCTCGCAGGACTGGACCTCCAGAGGCTGGCGGTTCTGATCCTGCAGGTTTGGACCTGCAGAGTTTGCTGGTTCTGATCTGGCAGGTTTGGACCTGCAGAGTCTGGCGGTTCTGATCCTGAAGGTTTGGACCTGCAGAGTCTGGTGGTTCTGATCCTGCAGGTTTGGACCTGCAAAGTCTGCTGGTTCTGATCTTGTGGGTCTGGACCTGCAGAGTCTGCTGGTTCTGATTTGGCAGGTCTGGGCCTGCAGAGTCTGGTGGCTCTTCCCTTGCATGTCTGGACCTGCAGACTCTGGTATTTCTGACCTCGCAGGACTGGACCTGCAGAGTCTGGCGGTTCTGATCCTGCAGGTTTGGACCTGCAGAGTCTGCTGGATCTGATCAGGCAGGTCTGGGCCTGCAGAGTCTGGCGGTTCTGATCCTGAAGGTTTGGACCTGCAGAGTCTGCTGGTTCTGATCTGGCAGGTCTGGACCTGCAGAGTCTGGCGGTTCTGATCTTGCAGGACTGGACCTGCAGAGTCTGCTGGTTCTGATCTGGCAGGTCTGGGTCTGCAGAGTCTGGTGGTTCTGATCCTGCAGCTCTGGGCCTGCAGAGTCTGGTGGCTCTGATCTTGCAGGTCTGGGCCTGCAGAGTCTGGTGGTTCTGATCCTGCAGGTTTGGACCTGCAGAGCCTGGTGGTTCTGATCCTGCAGGTTTGGACATGCAGAGTCTGCTGGTTCTGATCTTGCAGGTTTGGACCTGCAGAGTCTGCTGGTTCTGATCTTGCAGGTTTGGACCTGCAGAGCCTGGTGGTTCTGATCCTGCAGGTTTGGACCTGCAGAGTCTGCTGGTTCTGATCTGGCAGGTCTGGACCTGCAGAGTCTGGTGGTTCTGATCTTGCAGGACTGGACCTGCAGAGCCTGGTGGTTCTGATCCTGCAGGTTTGGACCTACAGAGTCTGCTGGTTCTGATCTTGCAGGACTGTACCTGCAGAGTCTGCTGATTCTGATCTGGCTGGTCTGGACCTGCAGAGTCTGGCAGTTCTGATCCTGCAGGTTTGGACCTGCAGAGTCTGCTGGTTCTGATCTGGCAGGTCTGGACCTGCAGAGTCTGGCGGTTCTGATCCTGAAGGTTTGGACCTGCAGAGTCTGCTGGTTCTGATCTGGCAGGTCTGGACCTTCAGAGTCTGGCTGTTCTGATCCTGAAGGTTTGGACCTGCAGAGTCTGCTGGTTCTGATCTGGCAGGTCTGGACCTGCAGAGTCTGGTGGTTCTGATCCTGAAGGTTTGGACCTGCATGGTCTGCAGGTTTTGATCTGGCAGGTTTGGACCTGCAGAGTCTGCTGGTTCTGATCTGGCAGGTTTGGACCTCCAGAGTCTGCTGGTTCTGATCCTGAAGGTTTTGGACCTGCAGAGTCTGGCGGTTCTGATCCTGAAGGTTTGGACCTGCAGAGTCTGCTGGTTCTGATCTGGCAGGTTTGGACCTGCAGAGTCTGCTGGTTCTGATCTGGCAGATTTGGACCTGCAGAGTCTGCTGGTTCTGATCCTGCAGGTTTGGACCTGCAGAGTCTGCTGGTTCTGATCTGGCAGGTTTGGACCTGCAGAGTCTGGCGGTTCTGATCCTGAAGGTTTGGACCTGCAGAGTCTGCTGGTTCTGATCTGGCAGGTCTGGACCTGCAGAGTCTGGCGGTTCTGATCCTGAAGGTTTGGACCTGCAGAGTCTGGCGGTTCTGATCTTGTGGGTCTGGACCTGCAGAGTCTGCTGGTTCTGATCTGGCAGGTCTGGGCCTGCAGAGTCTGGTAGTTCTGACCTCGCAGGACTGGACCTCCAGAGGCTGGCGGTTCTGATCCTGCAGGTTTGGACCTGCAGAGTCTGCTGGTTCTGATCTGGCAGGTTTGGACCTGCAGAGTCTGGCGGTTCTGATCCTGAAGGTTTGGACCTGCAGAGTCTGGTGGTTCTGATCCTGCAGGTTTGGACCTGCAAAGTCTGCTGGTTCTGATCTTGTGGGTCTGGACCTGCAGAGTCTGCTGGTTCTGATTTGGCAGGTCTGGGCCTGCAGAGTCTGGTGGCTCTTCCCTTGCATGTCTGGACCTGCAGACTCTGGCAGGTCTGGGCCTGCAGAGTCTGGTATTTCTGACCTCGCAGGACTGGACCTGCAGAGTCTGGCGGTTCTGATCCTGCAGGTTTGGACCTGCAGAGTCTGCTGGATCTGATCAGGCAGGTCTGGGCCTGCAGAGTCTGGCGGTTCTGATCCTGAAGGTTTGGACCTGCAGAGTCTGCTGGTTCTGATCTGGCAGGTCTGGACCTGCAGAGTCTGGAGGTTCTGATCTTGCAGGACTGGACCTGCAGAGTCTGCTGGTTCTGATCTGGCAGGTCTGGGTCTGCAGAGTCTGGTGGTTCTGATCCTGCAGCTCTGGGCCTGCAGAGTCTGGTGGCTCTGATCTTGCAGGTCTGGGCCTGCAGAGTCTGGTGGTTCTGATCCTGCAGGTTTGGACCTGCAGAGCCTGGTGGTTCTGATCCTGCAGGTTTGGACATGCAGAGTCTGCTGGTTCTGATCTTGCAGGTTTGGACCTGCAGAGTCTGCTGGTTCTGATCTTGCAGGTTTGGACCTACAGAGTCTGCGGTTCTGATCCTTAAGGTTTGGACCTGCAGAGTCTGCTGGTTCTGATCTGGCAGGTCTGGACCTGCAGAGCCTGGTGGTTCTGATCCTGCAGGTTTGGACCTGCAGAGTCTGGCGGTTCTGATCCTGTAGGTTTGGACCTGCAGAGTCTGGTGGTTCTGATCTTGCAGGACTGGACCTGCAGAGCCTGGTGGTTCTGATCCTGCAGGTTTGGACCTACAGAGTCTGCTGGTTCTGATCTTGCAGGACTGTACCTGCAGAGTCTGCTGGTTCTGATCTGGCAGGTCTGGACCTGCAGAGTCTGGCAGTTCTGATCCTGCAGGTTTGGACCTGCAGAGTCTGCTGGTTCTGATCTGGCAGGTCTGGACCTGTAGAGTCTGGCGGTTCTGATCCTGAAGGTTTGGACCTGCAGAGTCTGCTGGTTCTGATCTGGCAGGTCTGGACCTGCAGAGTCTGGCTGTTCTGATCCTGAAGGTTTGGACCTGCAGAGTCTGCTGGTTCTGATCTGGCAGGTCTGGACCTGCAGAGTCTGGCGGTTCTGATCCTGAAGGTTTGGACCTGCAGGGTCTGCAGGTTCTGATCTGGCAGGTTTGGACCTGCAGAGTCTGCTGGTTCTGATCTGGCAGGTTTGGACCTCCAGAGTCTGCTGGTTCTGATCCTGAAGGTTTGGACCTGCAGAGTCTGGCGGTTCTGATCCTGAAGGTTTGGACCTGCAGAGTCTGCTGGTTCTGATCTGGCAGGTTTGGACCTGCAGAGTCTGCTGGTTCTGATCTGGCAGATTTGGACCTGCAGAGTCTGCTGGTTCTGATCCTGCAGGTTTGGACCTGCAGAGTCTGCTGGTTCTGATCTGGCAGGTTTGGACCTGCAGAGTCTGGCGGTTCTGATCTGGCAGGTCTGGACCTGCAGAGTCTGGCGGTTCTGATCCTGAAGGTTTGGACCTGCAGAGTCTGCTGGTTCTGATCTGGCAGGTTTGGACCTGCAGAGTCTGCTGGTTCTGATCCTGTAGGTTTGGACCTGCAGAGTCTGGTGGTTCTGATCCTGAAGGTTTGGACCTGCAGAGTCTGCTGGTTCTGATCTGGCAGGTTTGGACCTGCAGAGTCTGCTGGTTCTGATCCTGAAGGTTTGGACCTGCAGAGTCTGCTGGTTCTGATCTGGCAGGTCTGGACCTGCAGAGTCTGGCGGTTCTGATCCTGAAGGTTTGGACCTGCAGAGTCTGCTGGTTCTGATCTGGCAGGTTTGGACCTGCAGAGTCTGCTGGTTCTGATCTGGCAGGTTTGGACCTGCAGAGTCTGCTGGTTCTGATCCTGAAGGTTTGGACCTGCAGAGTCTGGCGGTTCTGATCCTGAAGGTTTGGACCTGCAGAGTCTGCTGGTTCTGATCCTGAAGGTTTGGACCTGCAGAGTCTGCTGGTTCTGATCTGGCAGGTCTGGACCTGCAGAGTCTGGCGGTTCTGATCCTGAAGGTTTGGACCTGCAGAGTCTGCTGGTTCTGATCTGGCAGGTTTGGACCTGCAGAGTCTGCTGGTTCTGATCTGGCAGGTTTGGACCTGCAGTGTCTGCTGGTTCTGATTCTGAAGGTTTGGACCTGCAGAGTCTGGCGGTTCTGATCCTGAAGGTTTGGACCTGCAGAGTCTGCTGGTTCTGATCTGGCAGGTTTGGACCTGCAGAGTCTGCTGGTTCTGATCCTGAAGGTTTGGACCTGCAGAGTCTGGCGGTTCTGATCCTGAAGGTTTGGACCTGCAGAGTCTGCTGGTTCTGATCTGGCAGGTTTGGACCTGCAGAGTCTGGCGGTTCTGATCCTGAAGGTTTGGACCTGCAGAGTCTGCTGGTTCTGATCTTGCATGTCTGCGCTTGCGCAGTGTGATGCTCAGTGAAACCGGATTCCTCACGCTTTGCCTCATCCTCTGGAGGGTTGCCATGGATACCGCTCTCCAGGCGGGATGGATAAGAGCATTACAAGTGATGCCCTTGGACAGCCGGTCACGGCACTGATATCTAACAAATTTATTCATTTCAAATACAAATCTGTCATTTACTCCTATTGCTGTTCTGTGTGAGGCCAAAGGCTGAGATCTCCGAAGCGTGAAAGGATTGTGGGCATGCATAAAAAGGAGGGTGGGCGGGGGCCCTGGGATGCAGAGGGGCGCATGGGGCATGCATGAAAAGGAGGGTGGGCGGGGGCCCTGGGATGCAGAGGGGAGCATGGGGCATGCATGAAAAGGAGGGTGGGCGGGGGCCCTGGGATGCAGAGGGGCGCATGGGGCATGCATGAAAAGGAGGGTGGGCGGGGGCCCTGGGATGCATAGGGGCGCATGGGGCATGCATAAAAAGGAGGGAGGGCGGGGGCCCTGGGATGCAGAGGGGCGCATGGGGCATGCATAAACAGGAGGGAGGGCGGGGGCCCTGGGATGCAGAGGGGCGCATGGGGCATGCATAAAAAGGAGGGTGGGCGGGGGCCCTGGGATGCAGAGGGGCGCATGGGGCATGCATGAAAAGGAGGGTGGGCGGGGGCCCTGGGATGCAGAGGGGCGCATGGGGCATGCATAAAAAGGAGGGAGGGCGGGGGCCCTGGGATGCAGAGGGGCGCATGGGGCATGCATAAAAAGGAGGGAGGGCGGGGGCCCTGGGATGCAGAGAGGCGCATGGGTGAGGGTGAAGGGGGCATCATTGAAGAGGGAGTATCACCGCGCGGTTCAGTCACACCTCCCCATGTTTGCCTATCACTCTCTTCTTTAAGCTCCCCCCATTTCCACATTCGGCCAAGCGAACCCCCTCTCCTCCTCCAACTCCTTTCAAATCTTTCCCTCTGTCTGTTCTCTTTAATATAACTGGTTTAAAAATACTCTATTTACGTTTATCAATACAGTTCCACAGAGCATAAAAAAACAGTAAAGTAATATACCTCCCTTCAAAAACTTTAGGGGCATATTATCAAGCGGCAGCGATAATTATCGCTGGCCGCTGTTAGCGCGAGGAATCCTATCGCCGGCTATCGCTGGAAATTATCGCCATGCTAGCGCTGTATTAACAACGCTTAGCGCAAAGGCGATAATTTTCCAGTGATAGCGATGTTTTCCATGGAACATCGCTGGTTTTCCAGCGATGTCCCATGGAAAACGGCGATATCCTTGGTGATAGGGCCTGTGGTCTTAGCCACACAATCCACCCCCATGTTAGGTATGCCTTAGTCAGGAATTTAGCAGACGTTAAATTCCTGCGTTAAGGCATACTTAACGCGATTGGAAATATCGCTAACCCACGTTGTTGATATGGCGATACCTGGGTTAGCGATATTTCCCCATGTTGTTTCACAGGCACGCCTCCTTTGCATCTCATTAGCGATGCGATGGGAGGCGTGCAGAAAACGGACGCTAATGCAGGAATCACGCGCTAGCGTGTCCTTGTTAATTAGGCGATAGAATTATCGCCGCTTTTCGTCCGAAGACGGACGCTAAAGCGGCGATAATTCATTAACGCCGCCTTGATAATATGCCCCTTAGTACCTTAAAGGACTCTGGGGCATATTAGCAAGACCGGCGATAAAATTATCGCCGTTTTAGCGGCAGGAAACTGCCGCTAAAACGGCGATAATGGGCTTGCTAATATGCGTTATAGAATTCCAATAGAAGCCCAGGTTAGATGTGCAGGACATCTAACCTGGGCTTCTATTGAATTCTATAACGCATATTAGCTAAGCCCATTATCGCTGCTTTAGCGGCAGTTTCCTGCCGCTAAAACGGCGATAATTTTATCGCCGGTCTTGCTAATATGCCCCTCTATATTTTCTATTAAAAGAAACACAACTATCAGATGGGATGGCAGAAAAAGAATAAATAAAATACATGTCATGCATATATCTCATTAAAGGTTTACCACATCTCATATTTAGCCATTTATGCGGTTTTGCGACGCGTGACTCCTCAGAATTCGGTTGTGATGAAGATGCCCGGCCGGTTCGGCGAGATTTATGGCGACCAGTAAAACCCCAGATGCGAGATTTATCCCCGTTTTTCAATTTCTCCTTTTTATTTGAGAATAACACGCGGATTTCGATGCTTTTTGCACCAAAATCTGCATATCCTGGGGCAGATTTACGTTAAACTAACGCAGCACGGTGCAGCAAGTCATTTTGCTGCGCCGTGCTGCGTTAGTCTGGAAAGCACAGGGATGCGACATATTTACAAGAATATGTCGCATCTCTGTGCTTCCCCTGCGCTGGCGCACAAACTGCTGCCATGCGCCAGCGCAGGCACCCTTGCACCATGGTGCAAGGATGCTCATGCGTCGTGAGGATATTGTTTTTGTGCAGGAAGGGGCACCTTCCTGCACAAAAACAATCACTACAGGCATTTTCCTCTTCCAATGTGTGCTGTAGAATGCAGCACGCATTGAAAGAGGAAAAAACGAGGAGAAATGAAAACATTTCTCCTCGTTGCGCCTCGCTACGCCACCTCTAGGGTGGCGTAGCATACTGTCGCATCTCCAGAGTTACGATTTCACGTAATTCTGGAGTTGAGTCCTGTTCCATGAGTGTTGAGTGGGAACGCCCACTGCAACACCCATGGAACGCCCCTTCACCGCAAAGTGCTGCGTGTGAAGGGACGGTATTTACAAGGAGAGGAAAAGTCACGCAGGGTGGCTTTTCCTCTCCTTGTAAATATAGAGGAGCCCCCTGCGCCACCAATACGTCACGAAAAGTGACGTACTGGTGGCGCACGGGGCTTGTAAATCTGCCCCCCTGACATTTACTGCGCCTTTTCCTTCGTTACATTTCAGCAGGTGTGACCTTCTGTGATGTAGTGTGTAGTGTGTAGTGTGCCGTGTGTAGTGTAGTAAATTCGGAAGCACTTCTCAGTGTGATCCTTGCTGGGCCGTCACAGATACGGCTGCTCTTAATCCAGGCTTTAATTTACACAATCTGATCAGGAATCCATTCTCTCCTGGGGTTTCCACCAGATTTCCACCTTTTCAAATCTTGCCTATGAGTGCCCGCACAGGCCATGTTTTCCCGCAGAGAGGAAGAGACAGTCTCATTCGGCAGTGAGGCTCTTCCACGTTTGCAGCGGATGCCTAATGAATCCGTTTCGCATTACCGCATAATTCATAAATGTACCTTCACCTACAGTTCTATCTGCTATTCGTCTATCTTCCTTCTCACTTTCATCTTCTGCCGTTTCCTGCTTATCAGTGTTTAACTGGTAAAATAAAGCTGTGCTCAGAAAACTGGGGCCGGTGCGATTAAACCTCAGCGCGCCGCATACCAAGGCTTGGAGTCTTAAATCCACCTCCTGCCTCTTTAATCCACTCCCAGACACTCCCTGTCCCTTTGACTCATTCTTGCAGGTTCCTGCTTTCTCCCTTTGTGACGTTTCCCCACTCCCACTCCCTCTGTGTTTCTGATTTGTGTGATTTCCCCTCTCTCGCTTTTGGGAACCACCGGCTCAAATTAAGCACTGCTTCCTTCTCTATCAGTTTTACTCTGTGATCCCTCTCGTACTGTCCACTCTCTCTGGCCTGTCACTGGCCAGTGGGGTCACCACCTTTTTCCAAGAAAACTCCGCCCGCACTGCATTAGCCCAATTCATAACCTGTGAGGCAGTGACTGTGCAACATACTAATTCATAGTTCTATGGTGCTGTCACAAAAAATCAAACACATTTCAACCACTTCTGCTCACTCTCTTGTCTCTCTACTGAACTGCCTTTCCTGTACCTGTCTTCCACACTCCTTCCTTCAGTCTCTCAGAACTGCAGACTCACTCCCTCGCCCAAGGTTATAGCAGCCAGGCAAGTCACATGCCTAAAACAAACTGCCACGTCAGTGGTGTGCTGCGGTACAAACAAGTTACTTACCTCTGGTAACACTCTTTCTGGTGACTCCATCTAACCTCAGACTCCACTCCTTGTGAATACCCCCAGATGTCAGGCTGGATCCAGAGAGTTTTTTCAGCAATACCGTTGCGCACCAGTAGGTGACGTCATGCAGCTGTGCATTGAGTCCGCCCGCCGCGGAAATGACGTAGGGGCTACATATAACCGCCATCTCCACGTGCTGACGACAGATTCTTTCTGATAGCCCCCACACCGCCCTTGGACATAGAGCCTTTACTGATCAGGGTTGACAGTCTGCAGATATCTATTTGCACCGTCCTCGCAAGAAAGGGGTGAGAGGTACAACCGCACCCCCCTGAACAATAACCTAGTGCACTCAAAAAGGGAAGAGGAGGTAAGGTTAGTTTTGTCTTGCTTTTTTAACATCTAACATTGCTCTTATGTTCCATGATTCTTATTTTTACTCTCCTTGTCATCATACCCAAATATAGTAGGTTACAGGGGCGCCGAATGAGGTATATAACAATCTCTGAGTTACAAGTGGTGTGTTTAGTTGAAACCCACAGATACTTCATCCCTCATCCATGGTCTTTGCTGTTACTGTGATCGGGCAAGCTTTACATGAGCCACATGCGTTGCGTCCCACTACAGGGGGAAGTCCCAGACTCTAGGTTCCACCCCGGACCTCTGCTCCTGTCATCTAGTGTAGACCTGGGCAGAGTTCACAGAGTTCCACTATGTGGAACTCTGCAAAGTGACTAAATACTTTGCTGCGCTACACAGAGTCCTGTAAGTGGTGGAGTGCATTAGGTTGTGCTGTTCGCGCAAATTTTTAGCACCTGGTATTTTTCTCACGCTGGAAAATCAGCTCAAACGGCGCCACACGCAGCGCCAGAGGGCGCTGCTTCTTTCTGCCGTTCGACTTGAGCGGCAGCTTCCTCAACTGGAACGGAAGGTTTCTCAACACGAGTGGTCGCGACCATCCGCACCTGCCCGTGTTGAGAAATCTTGCTGGGAGGTGGTCTAGCGTTGGATTTTCCTCGCTCGCCAACTTAAAGTTGGCGAGCGCGAGCAAGGAAAAATTCCGCTTTGGGGAGCGGAGCTTTCCGGAACTCCACATGCTCTGCGGAGCACAGAATGCAGAAAACTATGCACACTCTGCGAGTGAAGCGGAGTTCACTGCCCAGGCCTCATCTAGTGTGGATCAACATGATCTTAATACTTGTGCTCATCTGAAATGAAAAGATAGAACATAAGAGCAATGTTAGATGTAAAAACAAAAATCACAAAACAAACAACACACTACCAAGAGAAAAAACACTCGGTGGACGATGTTATGGGGACAGTTTTAGATAAACCCAATGTCCCCAATATTGTGAGGGATTTCAAAAGCGTTCTTTTCAAACGTGAACAGAGATGGATATATAGAATGCAGAGTCATGAAAAGGGACTAAACGATGACATTCCCTGGCATCATCTGAACTGCCTGTAAAACACTGGCTTGAGGGGGGCATCAACCGAGTCCCTCATGAGCAACAACTCTAACACCCATAGACGGCTATCACCTCCCAGGGGGCCCAAGATGGGTTTGAGGAGCCAAGACTCTGTAAACAAATACCCCAACATCTGATACTAAAGCGATAGAGTGCACTATAAATGAAGGACTTGTTAGTATTGAATGTGCTCTCTGGGCATGTATATATACCTATACAAAAATGGTATGCAGTTCCTAATATTAAAAGCAGGAGGAAATGTTTATATCAAAAGGTCCACATGTGGATGTGGAGTTATAGAGATGGGGAGAAGAATCCTCTCCTCTTGGAAAAGACCTCACACACCCAGCCAGCTAGGTGTCATGCTTCATCATTGGGTCTGCTCCTTAACGGGTCGGCGCTGCAATCCCCGATCGGCACCCGTGATGGGGCCTCCTTAGCGGAGATCTTTATTCCAAATGCCGGTGGGTGAAGTGCGTGTGAGGGCTCTAAAACAGTGTAGGTGGTGTTGATGTGTAGGGAAGTGAAATTAAAAAGGGAGGTGGTCCACTCAAAATAATTTTATTGAACGTGGCCCCTACCTTAGTTAAAAAGAAAACAAGACGCGTAACCCCACTCTAAGGATGTCGGGAATAGGCGCTTATGGTCACTTATGCACTTTACTGTTGACCATTACCAAAAAGTGTAGGTAGATCCCTTTTGTTTGGTCCTGAAGAATTGCCAATTAATATATTGCTGGGCAAGAAACATGTTGACCTTTTTCTCAAGCGCCTATTCCCGACATCCTTAGAGTGGGGTTACGCGTCTTGTTTTCTTTTAACTAGGGTAGGGGCCACGTTCAATAAAATTATTTTGAGTGGACCACCTCCCTTTTTAATTTCACTTCCCTACACATCAACACCACCTACACTGTTTTAGAGCCCTCACACGCACTTCACCCACCGGCATTTGGAATAAAGATCTCCGCTAAGGAGGCCCCATCACGGGTGCCGATCGGGATTGCAGCGCCGCCCGATAAGGAGCAGATCCGATGATGAAGCATGACACCTAGCTGGCTGGGTGTGTGAGGGTCTTTTCCAAGAGGAGAGGATTCTTCTCCCCATCTCTATAACTCCACATCCACATGTGGACCTTTTGATATAAACATTTCCTCCTGCTTTTTAATATTAGGAACTGCATACCATTTTTGTATAGGTTCATTAACGGACATGTATGCTGGACCTGGATAAAGATCAGTCCGTATCTCTCCCCCCTTGTTGATTTACATGTATATATACCACCATACACTTTTAGGGGGGACGAACCATTAAATGGGTAGTACCACAGTTTACGTCGTACTTTTATGGATTTTCTCACCATACCCGTTCTGTACGGGGATTGCATGATTTAACATAAAATGAACAAAAACACTATATTAACAGTTGCATTGAACTATGGAGGTTGCGCTACCAGCCTCCACACTCATTCACATTACCACACTACGTTAGGGATGTATTAACTGCTGCGATGGGATGTATTAACTGCTGCGAGGGTAGCACATCATACAACGCTCTGTACTATTGGATTTATTCACAATGGGCCAGATGTACGACCATTTGGAATTGCGACTCGCAAATTGCGAAAAAAAGCGAGTCGCAATTTGCGAGTCAAAATTCCAAATGTACAACAGTGTCAGAGACAGAGACACTGTTAGCGATTCCCAATGGGGTCGCAAAATGCGAGGCTCATCAATATTCATGAGGCACTCGCATTTTGCGACCCCATTGAGAATGGCTGGCTCTCCCAGAGATGGTGGCCTGCTGGGCTCAGCAGACCTCCATGTCTGGGACTGCTTTTAAATAAAGCAGCTTTTTTTTTAAATGCAGCCCGTTTTCCTTAAAGGAAAACAGGATGCATTTAAAAAAAAAAATGAAACGTTTTCGTTTCATTTTTTAAGGGCAGGCAGTGGTCCCTGGGACCACTGCCTGCCCTTAAAAAATATTTTCGCATGCATTTGCAAAGGGGAAGGGGTCCCCTGGGGACCCCTTTCCATTTGCGACTGCATTACCACCTACTTGAAGTAGGTGGTAAATTGCGACTGTTTGCGACTGTTTGCGACTCAGAGTTGCAATTAGGAAGGGACGCCCTTGAAACGCCCCTTCCAAATTGCGAGTCGCAAACGCTATTTAGCGAAATTGTGACTCGCTAAATAGCGTTTGTATATGGCCCTGTAGGGTTTTTGCATGTGCAAACGGGTCGCAGACCCATTTGCGCATGCAAAAACAGGTCGTACATCTGGCCCAATATCTTTACTGCATATGTCGCATTCACCGTGACCCTATCCAGGATGGGGGTAAGAGGGAGCACTGAAACTGGACACACGACCAGCCCAGTGCCGAAATATCAGGCTGGAGGTCATATGGTAAAGCAAAACAGCTGACTCCCTACCTGATATGTACTGCCTCATGGGATATTCAATGGATTGGGGCAAGATGACTGAAAACGGGGCCACATGTGGTCACGAGAAAGGACTCTGGCTCCAAATGTTTAAACGTTTATCAGACACAACTCATTTGGGTTTGGGTGACTTCCGCAATCCAACCCAAAATGGCGGGAGGATTAGACGCGGGGCTCACCGCATCACTGGTCTGATGTTCTTACTAGATGCAGGCAATCACATGAGCATTTAAGCATGTTTGCTAATGCCCTATTGACCCATTACTTAAGGGGCGGTTCGACACGCCGTAATGCAGCTTTGGAGGGCAGCGAGCGGCAAATACGGGTGGTGTCGGACCCTTGATGAAGTAAGTGCTGGGGTGCTGAGATATTCATGAGGTAGGCATAATGCCTACCGGAGGGATTTGGGGGAATATGTATGAAAAAAGCGTTTTGCGAGTCCTTAATAGCGAATTTTAGCGATTCGCTATTAGGGACTCGCAAAAGGCAATGTATGTAGGATTTGCAATATTAATTGCGATTCGTACGTATTCCTTAATTGCGAATCGCAAATTGCGATTCGCAATTAAGGAATACCTTCCCATTCATTCCTATGGGCCTAGAGGCCCATAGGAATGAATGGGAAGACATTCACAATTTGCGAGTACCCATTAGGTACTCGCAAATTGCGAATGCAATTTCAAGGGTGCAAGGGTGTCAAAAGGACACCCTGTTGCACCCCTGAAATAAGCATGTGTGCACATGTGGCGAACATACATACCCTAAGGGCATGTATGTGCGCCACATGGCACTTTTAAAAATGCAAAAAGTGAATTTTTCAAAGAAATCGCAAATTACCACCAACTTGAAGTTGGTGGCAATTTGCGATTTCTAAAGGCAAAATCGCACAACTTGGGTGCTTCCAGAATTGTATTTAAGGAATCGCAATTTGCAATTCCTTAAATGCATTTGCAGAATAGGGAATCGCAAATTTGCGATTCCCTATTGTGCGAGGGCCTTTTGGGATGATACATCCTGAGGAAGTGCTGTCATCGCAAACGGGCCGATTTTGAGAATCGGCCCGTTTGCGAACGGGAAAAAGGCTTCATACATATGCCCCTTGGTGCCTCCATTGCGTAATCCAGCAGCACACTATGGACCAGACCTGGTGGGCTGTGACTTGTAAAAAGGTGGCTAAGCATTGGCCATTTGGCCGGTATATACCAACCTCACGAGACAGTGTCCATTCTGATATGGGCTCATTTTTTGACATTTTGTGATGTGCCTTTCATGGTACAACTACGCTGGGGTTATCTATATTGTTTTATTGGGCTACACACTGTGCAATTAGACAGATTGGCCCATAGAGTGGGGTCGTGGGCTATATGTACTTCTTGCATTTGGCATTATGACCACAACAGACAAGGAGAAGTGATACACAATTTTCTCTGCAGTATCAAAACATTTGAATCATTACAACAACACAGTATATGACACCAGACGTCTTGCATTCATAGATATGAACACAGAACACTAGAGTGGCTGAAGTATTTTGTTCCTACCAAGCGTGTGATGACAGGGCCACACTCCCGCTCCCACCCCGGTTTGAAAAAGTTGTGATAGTGAACAGGGTAAGAAACTGAAGAGTTTTATAATCCCTTGGCTGTTGTTCCTTTTAACCCAGCTTGGCTACATGCACTGGTGGTGATTGGTGTTTGACGTCATATTGGTACTTGGGCACGAAAAGTCAGAGTATTTACACTTCACTAATTGGGCTCTTGACCGTAATTATTACGTTTTTGATGCTAAGAACATGTACATTTCACCAAAACATCTATTTTACAGGTAATCCCTGATTGTGTAACCGGAAGTGGCAAGTAAGGTCGCTGCATGATAATCTACCTTCACGTATTACTTGAATTATTGGCAAGGAGGGGTGATGTGTGTGGGTATAGGGATCTGAGTCTTGATGCAGGCCAACGACCCAGAGCAGCGGTTGACAGGCCGAAACGTATTGTCAGCAGGTAGGATGGCGGAGAATATTCACCCTGGCTCATCACAGGATACATTTTTAACCCTTCCTAGGGGGCCCAGATTTAAATGGAGAGGGACACCCCTAACATAGGGGCCGATTATGATGACGGTGGGATCCCCACCGACAGCTCGTCAGTGGCGGTCCCACCGCCATCGAGACATGTTATCCACCTGCCATATTACCATGGTGGGCAGATAGTTGTCAGTCGGAAAGACCGACCGCCATGCATCCGACGGGCTCCTTGAGCCCGTTGGACCATTGGAGGGGAATCATATCTCTATAACAGTGGCGGTGCCTACCAGGCACCGCCGTAGGGATTATGATGTCCCTTTATGCCTGCCTTTTCATGGCGGGCAACCCGCCATGAAAAGACAGGCAGAAAGGGACTTTGGGGGCCTTGCCCCCTGGCCCTAAGCTGTGGGTTTTGGGGGGCACCTGTGGTGCCTCCCTACATATCCCTGCACCATGTGGCGGCATGTGCTGCAGCCAGCAGCACCAGCCGCAATGCAAAGGATAGACATTGCGACCGCTGTGGTGGCGGTCGCATTGTAATGCCTCTGTCGGGACCGCCGACAGCCTGTCGGGCGTTCCCGTTTCCGATAGGGTGGCAGGAGGACGTAAGTCCGCCCGCCATCCTAATCAGCCCCTTAGTTTTAATGATATTCTGCACAGTGAATCCCTTATAGTGCGTGTGTACTAACCACAAAAAAAACACATTGCTCCACCCAAGCGTTGGTCTGTGCAGGGGTGTTGTAGCATGCCCAATGATGAAGCATGCCACTATCTAGTGGGTGAGGTCAATTTTAAAACCTTTAGGGTTTCTCACAGAGGTTGAGTACCTTTTAACTGTACCTTCTCTTCCCTTTCTGTGTGTGCTAGGACATCTAATTGCAATCTTTCTAAGATGGAGCCAAGAACTGGGGGAAGGGAGGCTCGGCGAGCACTCTGCGGTTAGACAGAGTATCCCTTATTGATGGTAAGTAACTTGCTCTTCTGATGGATAATGCTAACCTCAGATTCCTCTTCTTGTGAATAGATACCAAAGCGGTTCTTCCCAGGTGGTGGGTCTGTGGAATGGCTCCGACCAAGAAGTCCTGCAGAACCGAACAGGCAAAATGTCCCTCCTATCGGACCTGACTGTCCAGTGCTTCATGAACATGTGAAGAGAAGCCCATGCGGTATTTGCACAAATTACCATGATACAAAAATAGGGTGTTAAGAATATCAGGATTACAGAAATATCATCGACAGCAATATCAAAGGTAAAAATATAATTTTAGTGTTGTTTTTAATAACCTTGTAAAAATATAGATGTAGAAAATGTTGATGTATGTAATATCATTTGTGTTAATTTGTATGTATTTTATTGCAGTTAGTTTAATTGTATGGGTTTGTTAATATTTTTTATGGGATTTTAGTAAGATAATGTATTAGTTATGAAATTGTTGAAATTTGTATTTTTAGTGCTACTAGTGTATATAAATAATGGTTTTATACTTTTTTAGTAGCAGGATATTGTGTTTTAGGGGATAAGGGTGGGGAACTTTTAAATCGTGTTTATTTTAAAGTACAATTTATAGTAATATTCTTAATGATATGCAAATTAGTATTTTACAGTTTTAAAATTCATTTTGTTTCTTTAATGTTTTTATTTATTTTAATTTAGTATTAATATATATATATATATATATATATATATATATATATATATATATATATATATATATATATATATATAAAAAGTTCAAGATACAGCGCACTCTCAACGACACCAATTGTTCAAAGGAAAAAATGATTTATTTCCTCATAAATCACGACGCGTTTCGGCCGTCATGCGGCCTTGGTCACATTAGTGAAAACAAATACGTGGAATACATTTATACACTTACATCGACAGTGTAAAAAGACTACATCTGCAAAGTGCCTCAATGCAGTGTACACCTTTGTCGGCCATATTGGAACGGAAAAGAAAACATCACATGTTGGATATCATGCAAAATGCAAAGCGCCCGCATAATTCGGAGACACCTAGTACTAACACTATGTAAACAACACTGCCACAGATGTAATTCATTGCCATCACTTGTCATTAAAATTCAAAATTTCACCATACATAACGTATGTGGCATAGCATGTTTGAAAGTGAATACATTCCCCAAGTGGGCAAATCCGTTATCCATTATTGAATACCACAATGCAATGTTGGTAGTAAATATTCAGTTTGTCCGATGTCCCGTGTGGTGTGCCACAAGGATCATCTTTGAGTCCGACCTTATTTAATATCTACGTGTCGGACTTGGCTAGGGTTATCAAAACCCACGGGATGGGTGTGACATCTTACGCAGATGACACACAACTGGTGCTCGCAATACATAACGATGGAGGAGCAATTGCAGCTAGCTTTCAAGACGGAATGTTGGCTATCAGTACTTGGATGGCCAACAACTGCCTAAAGTTGAACTCTGATAAAACGGAGGTACTGATTTTTGGTAATCTTTTCCCTGCATGGTCCCCTATTTGGTGGCCAGCCAATCTGGGACCTCCACCGCCCCCTGTCTCGAAAGTCAGGAATTTAGGTGTCTTATTCGACGACAAATTATCTTTTTCATTCCATGCCAATGCAGTTGTCTCCTCATCCTTTTATACCTTTAGGACGATTAAAAAACTCCTACCATTCGTTCCACCTAGCGCCGGAAAAACCCTTATTAGCACCCTAGTAATGTCAAAAATTGACTATTGCAACAGCCTCCTCCTTAATGCTCGGAAGAAGGTCATAAATAGACTACAGATGGTGCAGAACTCAGCTGCTAGAATGCTAACAAGCACCCCTAAATATCAGTCAATCTCAAAGGTGGTCTGAAAACTCCATTGGCTACCGATAAGAAGCTGAGTTAAATTTAAAGCACTCTGCATCGCATTCAAAGCCATCCACAACACTGGACCTGAGTTTCTTAAGAGGGCTTTGTGTGTCTATAAGCCCAACAGACCCCTGCGTTCATCAGCAGCCAACCTCTTGAAGGTCCCTCGAACTAAAAAAGTCTCCTGGGGTGATAGAAGATTCACCGTGGCCACAGCCAAGTTGTGGAACACCCTTCCCCTTCACATTAAATCCTGCCCTACCCTGCTTCCCTTTAGAACGCTAGTAAAGACTTGGCTTTTTAATCAATAATCACCTGCTCCTGGCTTGATCTTCTACACAGTCCGCAGCACCGAGACACCCAAGGGTATTTGTGCGCTCTACAAATTGCTTAAATAAATAAATTCAGAGTAGATGCATGTATAAATTCTGAACTGAACATATGCCCCTAGTGGGTAACTCTGTAATTCTAGACATGGTGTCTATATGATGACAAATACTACCTTAGTCCAAAATATCTTTTTCCAATGAATGTATCCAGTACAATTTGTATGAAGAAAATAAAAACAAACGTGCTCAAAATATAAAATTAATTCAAATTTTGTATAGAAAAACATATATGTGAACAGTTCTTATCTGGGGTAGATGAGATCAAATCCAAGAATTAATCCAAAATTGAAGAAAAGGGTAGGGAAGCCAAACTTAGAGAATCGAAACAGATGGTCCCTTTCTTTCCTCCTGTAAGAAGAATAGGGAGAGATTAAACACTGTTCTGAAACATTAGCTGATGTTTGTAAATACAAAGTAACATAGTAATCCAAGATTGCATAATATCACTTGACAAGAAAGCATGTCTAAAATTTTTGATTAAAAATATAAACATGTAAAAATAAAAATAAACTGTGAATGATGTCTGAAACCCACATCAGAGGAACCTCACTCATTGTATAGATGCATTGCCATTTCCTCATCCATGTTGTGTCCCCCCGGATGTCGGGTGCCCAGGTCAATAATGTATTTAGACTCCCTTTTTGTTAATGTCAGTTCTCTATTGCCTCCACGGGGATTTGTCAGAACCTGTTCTAGAATGAAATATTTGAGTTTAGAACTGTCTGAATAGAGGAGGGCTTCGAAATGTCTTGCGACAGGGTACTGCTGGTCTTTATTTCTTATGGCACGCATGTGTTCCATGACCCGTTTCTTGGCCATGTGCTTGGTACTACCCACGTACCAAAGGTCGCACGGGCACTCAATTACATAAATCACATAAGTGGAGACACATGTGAGAAATTGATTAATGTGATTGTTAGTCCCTTTGGTTTTGTTGGGATATTCTTTCCTCACCGTACTGTTGCTACAGGCCTTGCAATGACTGCAAGGAAAAAATTCTTGCAGAGCAAAGTTATTGGGACTGGCATATGTGGTAATGTCACTTTTAACAAGTGTATCTCGGAAATTGCGTCCCTTGCGATACGTGATGCATGGGCTCTCTGTGATGGAATGCCCAATGATGGGGTCTTTGGTTAGGATGTCCCAGTTTCTGACTGGTATTTTTTGGTCATCTTTGGCATGATTACTGTAAGTGAGAATAACTCTGGTAGTGTCATAGTCATCCTGTATTGTACTGGTGGTATTAGATTTATCTTCCAGAGTGACAGCTCTGGGAACCGAGAGAACTTTCTCTACTGCTCTGCGGAGAACCCATTTCGGGTAACCTCTTTCAGCAAATCTGATCAATATGATATTCTGTTCTTGTATGAATGCCTCCTCTGTACTGCAATTGCGTTTGGCCCTGAGGAGCTCCCCATAGGGGATGCTCCACTTTAGGTTGTCTGGGTGGCTGCTTAACGCATGAAGTAGACTGTTGCCAGCAGTCGCCTTCCTAAAACGTTTAGTCTGTACTGTGTTGTTGGTAATTTCTACTTTGACATCCAAAAATTCTACTGAGCTAGTACTCATGTTGCCAGTTAGTTTTAAGTTAATATTGTTGATGTTCAGTTTCTGTATAAACAGATTGGCCTCGGATTCAGTACCATCCCAGATAATGAACATGTTGTCGATGTATCTAAGCCATACGACGACCTGTTCAAAATCCATGGCAAGAGTAGGGTCACTCCTGATGTCGTCCTCCCATGCCCCCAGAAACAAATTCGCGAAACTGGGGGCAAAACAAGTGCCCATTGCAGTTCCGAGGATCTGCCTATAGATGTCCCCATTGAATAGAAAAAAGTTATTTTGTAGGCAGTACCGAATCATGTCAAGGAGCATATTGGTGTGTTCAAGAAACCGTACCGGACGCTTAGATAGATATTTGGCACACGCTTTGATGCCAACTTCGTGTTCTATGATGGTATATAATGAGTTCACATCTAACGTGATGAGAAGAAAAGTTGTATGCCAAGGTATGTCAAGTATCTTAGAGAGAAAATCTTTGGTGTCCTTTACATAAGAGGGCAGAAGAGTGACTTCATCTCTTAGAAAATTGTCGACATAATGTGAGACATTCTCAAGTGCACTTCCTCTTGAAGATACTATTGGCCTACCTGGAGGATTGGTGGCATCCTTGTGGATTTTAGGTAGTAAATATAGGACCAGGAGTTTGGGGAAGTCCCTCTTCAAGAAGCAGAATTCTTCCCACTCCAACAAACCTCGGTCCTTCCAATCCACAAAGTGACTCCAGATGCCAGTGACACTGTTCCTATACTCATCTCTGGTGGCTCTGGTATAGAACAGGGGATCATTAAGTTGGCAAATGGCTTCTTTGATATATTTGTCTTTATCAATTACAACCACATTGCCCCCCTTATTCGCGGGTCTAATGACTACTGTGTCATCATTGGCCAGAGTTTTGATGGCTTCTCTCTGTGTCAATGAGATTGTGTTGGAAAAAATAACCTTTCTTATCTCCAGCCCTGCGCCTGAAATTCAGAAGTTGACTGGAGACCATATCTTGGAAGTTTTCTATACTGTTGTGGGCATAGTAGGTAAAAAGGTGGATTTGGGTTTGAAGCCAGAGCTCGCTGCTTTATCATGAACAATCTCCAGATCATTCAAAATGTCATGCATATTGACATTATCATTTTCTACATTTTCTTCTAATGCATACATAGTGATAAGGGTATCAATGTCACTAATGTTCAAATCATCTTTGGGGCACGTTTGTTGCTTGTTTTGTCTTGGGTTACCCGCAGAATTGTCCCAGGGTTTCAGTTTGTGCCATTTCATTAATTTGAGTTTGCGGCAAAACTTGAAAATGTTAATACGTGTATTTACATAATCTAGGGGTTGGGTGGGACAGAGGGAAAGGCCAAGGCACAAAGTTCTCTTTTCTACTGGATTAAGTGGTGTGTTGGATAGGTTGATGATAGTTTCATTTACCTTAGCTTTATCCATTACGAGGTTGCATTTGAGCGAGTTGATTTGTTTCCCATACGCTCCATGCTGTTCGGATTTCCTCCACCTCTGTTGGAGTCTTTTCCTCCTCTTACGTTGCCTCCCCGGCCTCTTCCCCTTCCTCTTCCCCGTTGGCTGGTGTTCTTGCTCTTGGGTTTGGGTGTGACTCTTGTTGTTTGACGTCCCCGGCGTAATAGCCGGTACTCGTCTAAAAAAGTCTTTGGCCTTTGTTCAGTGTCACTGCCTGATGTTGAACTGCCTGATGCCATCGAGGTTGCAGTGTATCAATGTCGGCCTCACTGGAAGTTTCTCGTGATTCATCAAGTGATCTTGTTACTGATTCAGATGGATTTTGTAGATTCTGTGGATTAGACTCGTACATATGATCGTATTTTTTGCTGTAGGTAAGAATGCGTCCTGTCTCATAATCTACACAGTCACGGTGCAGTTTTCTCTGTTTCCTTAGTTTTATGTCATCTTCATAATTGCTGAGTCTTATTTTCATCTCGCCCATGTATTTTGTCACAGACTCTTGATCTTTCTCTTTAGCGATGTCTTCCTTTAGTTGTTTAATGATGATAAGAGTTGCCTCTCTATCCTTCCATGCATATTTGATAAGAATTTGCATCATTGTTCTTGAACTATTAACAGAGTTCTGTACCCATTCTTAATCCTCTCGGGACCATCTCTTTGTCCACATAGTCCTGGAGGGAGATGGCCTCCCACCATTTCAATATTTCGTTTTTGTTCAGCTTCTCTAATCTTCTTCAACATGTCCAAGATAGTGGACATGTTGAAATATCGAAATGGTGGGAGGCCATCTCCTTCCAGGACTATGTGGACAAAGAGATGGTCCTGAGAGGATTAAGAATTTACATAACCCCTTCGTATGAGTCACCTGATCCAGCCATGCTGGAAGAATGGGTACAGAACTCTGCTAATAGTTCAAGAACAATGATGCAAATTCTTATTAAATATGCATGGAAGGATAGAGAGGCAACTCTTATCATCATTAAACAACTAAAGGAAGACATCGCTAAAGAGAAAGATCAAGAGACTGTGACAAAATACATGGGCGAGATGAAAATAAGACTCAGCAATTATGAAGATGACATAAAACTAAGGAAACAGAGAAAACTGCACCGTGACTGTGTAGATTATGAGACAGGACGCATTCTTACCTACAGCAAAAAATACGATCATATGTACAAGTCTAATCCACAGAATCTACAAAATCCATCTGAATCAGTAACAAGATCACTTGATGAATCACGAGAAACTTCCAGTGAGGCCGACATCGACACACCTGCAACCTCGATGGCATCAGGCAGTTCGACATCAGGCAGTGACACTGAACAAAGGTCAAAGACTTTTTTAGACGAGTACCGGCTAATACGCCGGGGACGTCAAACAACAAGAGTCACACCCAAACCCAAGAGCAAGAACACCAGCCAACGGGGAAGAGGAAGGGGAAGAGGCCGGGGAGGCAACGTAAGAGGAGGAAAAGACTCCAACAGAGGTGGAGGAAATCCAAACAGCATGGAGCGTATGGGAAACAAATCAACTCGCTCAAATACAACCTCGTAATGGATGAAGCTAAGGTAAATGAAACTATCATCAACCTATCCAACACACCACTTAATCCAGTAGAAAAGAGAACTTTGTGCCTTGGCCTTTCCTTCTGTCCCACCCAACCCCTAGATTATGTAAATACACGTATTGACTTTTTCAAGTTTTGCCGCAAACTCAAATTAATGAAATGGCACAAACTGAAACCCTGGGACAATTCTGCGGGTAACCCAAGACAAAACAAGCAACAAACGTGCCCCAAATATGATTTGAACAGTAGTGACATTGATACCCTTATCACTATGTATGCATTCGAAGAAAATGTAGAAAATGATAATGTCAATATGCATGAAATTTTGAATGATCTGGAAATTGTTCATGATAAAGCAGCGAGCTCTGGCTTCAAACCCAAAACCACCTTTTTACCTACTATGCCCCACGACAGTATAGATACCTTCCAAGATATGGTCTCCAGTTAACTTCTGAATTTCAGGCGCAGGGCTGGAGATAAGAAAGGTTATTTTTTCCAACACAATCTCTCATTGACACAGAGAGAAGCCATCAAAACTCTGGCCAATGATGACACAGTAGTCCTTAGACCCGCGGACAAGGGGGGAAATGTAGTTGTAATTGATAAAGACAAATATATCAAAGAAGCCATTCGGCTAACTTAATGATCCCCTGTTCTATACAGAGCCACCAGAGATGAGTATAGGAACAGTGTCACTGGCATCTGGAGTCACCTTGTGGATTGGAAGGACCGGGGTTTGTTGGAGTGGGAAGAATTCTGCTTCTTGAAGAGGGACTTCCCCAAACTCCCGGTCCTATATTTACTACCTAAAATCCACAAGGATGCCACCAATCCTCCAGGTAGGCCAATAGTATCTTCAAGAGGAAGTGCACTTGAGAATGTCTCACGTTATGTCGACAATTTTCTAAGAGATGAAGTCACTCTTCTGCCCTCTTATGTAAAGGACACCAAAGATTTTCTCTCTAAGATACTTGACATACCTTGGCATACAACTTTTCTTCTCATCACGTTAGATGTGAACTCATTATATACCATCATAGAACACGAAGTTGGCATCAACGCGTGTGCCAAATATCTATCTAAGCGTCCGGTACGGTTTCTTGAACACACCAATATGCTCCTTGACATGATTCGGTACTGCCTACAAAATAACTTTTTTCTATTCAATGGGGACATCTATAGGCAGATCCTCGGAACTGCAATGGGCACTTGTTTTGCCCCCAGTTTCGCGAATTTGTTTCTGGGGGCATGGGAGGACGACATCAGAAGTGACCCTACTCTTGCCATGGATTTTGAACAGGTCGTCGTATGGCTTAGATACATCGACAACCTGTTCATTATCTGGGATGGTACTGAATCTGAGGCCAATCTGTTTATACAGAAACTGAACATCAACAATATTAACTTAAAACTAACTGGCAACATGAGTACTAGCTCAGTCGAATTTTTGGATGTCAAAGTAGAAATTACCAACAACACAGTACAGACTAAACTTTTTAGGAAGGCAACTGCTGGCAACAGTCTACTTCATGCGTTAAGCAGCCAACCAGACAACCTAAAGTGGAGCATCCCCTACGGAGAGCTCCTCAGGGCCAAACGCAATTGCAGTACAGAGGAGCCATTCATACAAGAACAGAATATCATGTTGATCAGATTTGCTGAAAGAGGTTACCCGAAATATGTTCTCCGCAGAGCAGTAGAAAAAGTTCTCTCGGTTCCCAGAGCTGTCACTCTGGAAGATAAATCTAATACCACCAGTACAATACAGGATGACTATGACACTACCAGAGTTATTCTCACTTACAGGAATCATGCCAAAGATGTCCAAAAAATACTAGCAAGAAACTGGGATATCCTAACCAAAGACCCCATCCTTGGGCATTCCATCACATAGAGACCATGCATCACATATCGCAAGGGATGCAATTTCCGAGATACACTTGTTAAAAGTGACATTACCACATATGCCAGTCCCAATAACTTTGCTCTGCAAGGATTTTTTCCTTGCAGTCATTGCAAGGCCTGTAGCAACAGTACGATGAGGAAAGAATATCCCAACAAAACCAAAGGGACTAACAATCACATGAATCAATTTCTCACATGTTGCTCCACTTATGTGATTTATGTACTTGAGTGACCGTGCGACCTTTGGTACGTGGGTAGTACCAAGCACATGGCCAAGAAAAGGGTCATGGAACACATGCGTGCCATAAGAAATAAAGACCAGCAGTACCCTGTCGCAAGACATTTCGAAGCCCTCCACTATTCAGCCAGTTCTAAACTCAAATATTTCATTCTAGAACAGGTTCTGACAAATCCCCATGGAGGCAATAGAGAACTGACATTAAGAAAAAGGGAGTCTAAATACATTATTGACCTGGGCACCCGACATCCGGGGGGACACAACATGGATGAGGACATGGCAATCCATCTATACAATGAGTGAGGTTCCTCTGATTTGGGTTTCCAGACATCATTCACAGTTTATTTTTATTTTTACATGTTTATATTTTTAATCAAAAATTTTAGACATGCTTTCTTGTCAAGTGATATTATGCAATCTTGGATTACTATGTTACTTTGTATTTACAAACATCAGCTAATGTTTCAGAACCGTGTTTAATCTCTCCCTATTCTTCTTACAGGAGGAAAGGAATGGACCATCTGTTTCGATTCTCTAAGTTTGGCTTCCTACCCTTTTCTTCAATTTTGGAATAATTCTTGGATTTGATCTCATCTACCCCAGATAAGAACTGTTCACATATATATTTTTCTATACAAAATTTGAATTAATTTTATATTTTGAGCACATTTGTTTTTGTTTTCTTCATACAAATTGTACTGGATACATTCATTGGAAAAAGATATTTTGGACTAAGGTAGTACATGTCATCATATAGACACCATGTCTAGGATTACAGAGTTACCCACTAGGGGCATATATTCAGTTCAGAATTTGAACATGCATCTACTCTGAATACAAATTATCCTTTATGACATCGTACAAACTGAATATTTACTACCAACATTGCATTGTGGTATTCAATAATGGATAACAGATTTTCCCACTTGGGGAATGTATTCACTTTCAAACATGCTATGCCACATACGTTATGTACGGTGACATTTTGAATTTTAATGACAACTAATGACAATGAATTACATCTGTGGCAGTGTTGTTTACATATTGTTAGTACTAGGTGTCTCCGAATTATGCGGGCGCTTTGCATTTTGCATGATATCCAACATGTGATGTTTTCTTTTCCGTTCCAATATGGCCGACAAAGGTGTACACTGCATTGAGGCACTTTGTAGATGTAGTCTTTTTACACTGTCGATGTAAGTGTATAAATGTATTCCACACATTTGTTTTCACTAATGTGACCAAGGCCGCATGACGGCTGAAACGCGTTGTGATTTATGAGGAAATAAATCATTTTTTCCTTTGAACAATTGGTGTCGCTGAGAGTGCGCTGTATCTTGAACTTTTTTTCGCTTTACAATTGCCGGTGACTCCGCCGGCTCGTGAGCCACCTCCCTCGGGTCTCCAGGTTCCCGGAAGGAGTGCATATATATATATATATATATATATATATATATATATATATATATATATATATATATATATATACATACATATATATATATATATATATATATATATTAATGGTATTAAGTCTAAAACATTTTTCCATTAATAAATAATTTATAAAAATAATTTACAAAATGAAAATATGTAAACATTTATTGTAATAAAGTCCAATAATTAGACAATATTTTTATATGGAATTTCCAAACTTTTTAAACATTTCTAAAAAATATTCTAATTTATTATTTAACTAAAGAAAATATAAATGCAAGAATATAAATATATTTTAATGGCACTAATTTTAAACCACACAAAAGTTTATTACAAAAAAAGTGTACACTTAAAAAAAAATCAAAACATATCAAGTCAAGGAAAGCTTTATTCGACTGCTGTTTTAACCCCTTCGATGTGCGTGACGAGCTCAGCTCGTCATGCTGCGCGGTAGCGCTGTGCGCATGACGAGCTGAGCTCGTCACGACCACACCCGCGATCGGAATGTCCAGCACACGAGCGGAATTCCGATCGCGGTCAAGGGGTTAACAATCATAAAAGTTTATTACCTGTTTTAAATAATGCTGCATTAAATGTTAAGATGGCCGACACGAAAACAAAGTATTAAGCATGTATTGAGCCTTCTTTTATGTTTACCATTTTCTTTCACTTGCACTTTTTTTCTCACTTTAAAAATGGTGGTACTTTACTAAACAAACTGACATTGAAAAAGCCAGAGCGGCGAAACGCGTCTGTCAGCGCTGGAGGGGGGGTTCTACATGAATTAAACAAATATTTTTCACGGACTTGAGTGTGCTCCTGTTTTGTGTCGGCTGACACAATTCTGGTCTTCGACTGTGAATGCTGTGTAACGCGGCTCACCACCGCGCAAAGGAGGCACCCAGTGTGAGTGGCTGCGACGACGGTGAACCTTTGTGTTGTACCCTGCACATAGAGACACTGGAAACCTTGTTGTATATTCTGAAGTCTTCTTTATTAGTTCCAGTTCAAGGTAGTATCAATCATAGTTCAGCCAGCTCTAGTCAGGTACTAGCCATGTACCAGCCCCACCAGGAGCAGCCTGCCTAGCTGCTCAGCCCATCTTCAACTGTCACCACTCATCCACACAGGCACCCAGGCATTCCATTCATCACAGTCACACCAACATTCCGTTACCATCTCTCACTCTGGCTGAGCAGCTAGGAGGACCTAGGCTGATTACATATACATGTAATACTTAGGATATAACACTCTGTTTTTCCATATATATATATATATATATATATATATATATATATATATATATATATATATATATATATATATATATATATATATTAATGGTATTAAGTCTAAAACATTTTTCCATTAATAAATAATTTATAAAAATAATTTACAAAATGAAAATATGTAAACATTTATTGTAATAAAGTCCAATAATTAGACAATATTTTTATATGGAATTTTCAAACTTTTAAAAATTTCTAAAAAATATTCTAATTTATTATTTAACTAAAGAAAATATAAATGCAAGAATATAAATATATATTAATGGCATTAATTTTAAACCACACAAAAGTTTATTACAAAAAAAGTGTACACTTAAAAAAAAATCAAAACATATCAAGTCAAGGAAAGCTTTATTCGACTGCTGTTTTAAGAATCATAAAAGCACATAAAAAGAAAAAGATACATATCACAAAATTACACACATTACAAAAACAGCAATCCTATAATGATATTAAAATGTCAGTTAATATTGAAGCTACAGTAATAAAACCATAAAAATATCAAGTGCCCGTCCTGCTATGATTCGTCCGTCATAATGGATTTCCTTTGGAGGAGTGCCTTCTTAAAGAACATAGCTAAACACCAGGCAGTTTGTTCGTCCACCAAGAACTGTAGCCTAATTAATGCAGGGCGGCATTGCCGCAATCCCTGTTGTTTTAAAAGCGGTAAAATCCACTCTTTCCTCAACACTATGTAAAAATTTGCAAAATAAAACCAAGTGAATGGTGGACTGGGTAGAATAATTGTCACACGGACATAAAGGCAATTCCCGTGACCAGTCATTAATTTTTGGGAAGGTCACGAGTCTATGGACGATGTCCAGCCTAAACCAAGTTAATAGCCGCCTGTCAAAACCGCCAGGTAAGGTAAGGTTCCATATAAGAGGTGGTTATAATTAACTGATGTTGCCTTACACTGGGTTTTAAAATTTCTCCTGTCATTCTTATTGTAACCAATAGCTGAAGACCTTCCTTTCTTAGGGCCTTTCTAGAGATTGCCTGTATAGACCTAGGGTCAGTAAAGTATTCTGGGTGCCCAATATCGTTCATAAAATCACACACATACTTTACCCAGGGAATCTTTAGAACCCCTTCCAGTTTTAGGCAGTCCTGTAAGATCTCCCTGTTTAGCTTAGGCTGGTCCTTTGACCAGATCCTGTGCCACAGGAGAATTGGTTCTAATTTAATAAGATCGGAGATAAAAGGAAGACCCAGCTCATCGTGACAGGCATAAGAAGGTGAGCTGGCTGGCACCGATAAAATATATCTTAAAAAAGAGTTTTCCACAATTTGTATAGGGAGAGTATTAACAAAACCCCATACTCCCGCCCCATACATTACATTAGCGGTGCATTTGGCCTTGTAGATTTGGATGAGCTCACCTGGCGGCTTCCTACCTAGCTTTCTTGAAAAAGATGCCAGGGCGGCTGTTGTCTTAATAAATGCCAGTTTTTTTGCAAGAATAGCTTGAGCCCACGAATCACCTTGATTGAATAAAATACGGAGGTAGGAAAAACTCTTTGTCTGTACTAATTTTTGCCTGTCCACAAACATGCTTTTCATCCTCTGAGCCCCTCGGCCACAGCTCATTGTAAAAGTCTTAGAGATATTAATAGTAAGGCCAAGGTCCTTCATAAAATCAGTAAAACTATCTAAAACCCTCTTAAGACCTATTTGAGTTCTTGACATTAATACTGTGTCATCCGCATAAAGGAGAGCAGGTATAGGACGTCCATTCACAGAGGGAAAATCTTGATTGTTCCTAAGGAGTGCTTGGCAAAATCCATTAATATACAAGTTAAAAAGGAAGGGGGCCAGCACACAACCTTGCCGAACCCCCCTCTTAATGGAAAAGGCAGGTGTGAGCTTGCCACCCAAACCAAAATGCATGCTCGCCAATGCACCACTATACAGGCGCCTTAAAAAGAGAGTAATATGAGGATCAACCCCAACAACCCCGAGAACCTCCCACAGCCTATCATGTCTTACAGTGTCGAAGGCCGCAGTAAGGTCAACAAATGCCAAATAAAAACAGCCTTTCTTGACTCTCATATATTTACCCACCAGTAAGGCCAAATTTAACCTCTGCTCAATCGTCCCCAATCCTTCTCTGAAGCCATACTGTATATCAGAAAGGACCGAGTTCTCTTCTGCCCAGGCTTGCAGGCGTTCCAAGATAACCCGTCCCGCTACCTTGACCATAGAATCTAATAAGGAGATATGCCTGTAACACCCGGGATCATCTCGGTCCCCTTTTTAAAGATTGGGATGATGATGGATTCCGCCCATGTCTTTGGCATAGGGGCCATACAACTGGCATTAATAACTTGTGTTATAATGGGCCCCCAAAGGACGATATTTGACTTAAACAGATCCACAGGTACTCCATCAGGGCCAGGCGCCTTACCGCCCTGGCTCGCTGACAGAGCTCTTTCCACTTCCTCCAAAGTGAACTGTAGATCTGCATAATCAGCGGGCTCCACTGTCGTATCACTGACTGGAAGATAAAAGTTCGCCTGCCCATTATACACCTTTGAAAAGTGTTTGATCCATAACTCCTCGGGTATAGCGATTTCTATTGTAGGACCACCCGTGGATTGTAAAAACGGGGTTTTCACCGCTCTCCAAAAGGCAGCGCTGTCTTTCAATAGTGCTGCACTGTGAAGGGATTCCCATGCTTCCCTTCTCTGGGCACATCTTCTTTCCTTAAGGGCCAGTCTATAGTCTGATCTTGCCTGTCTGACCTTAGTGAGATTTCTGGGCTGCCTGCACAACTCCTGCTTTAGGTTGGTAAGTGCACGTGTACATTTTGTAGTGAACCACCCCTGTTTTTTAACCTTATTGTGGAATTGCACAAATAATAGCTCCCTAACCCCAGCTGCTATTTGCTGAAAAGACAATAAAATACCATCATGTGGGGCTAATTCACTCAGGCAGTTTTCAAAGGCAGTTTTACATTTTATTACTAGCTGTTTTGTAACAGCATCTGGATCGACCTTTGTCCACCGCAGGGTGTACCCATTGGTTCTATTAAGTATTACTTTTCCCATCATGTCTGTAACATTATCTGCCCTAACAAGCCTATGTGATGGCAAATTGACCTCTAGGCATAGGGGAAAATGGTCACTCAAGGGATTGTCACCCACCATAAAAGAATGCAACCTGGGTGCATAATTAAGTGAGACCAGTATATAATCTATTCTTGAATATAAACCTCTTCCGTTCAAAGTATAAGGCATAGAAAAAGGTCTAGCCAATAAATCGTTCACGAAACCAAGCTCAGTACTCACAATCAGCTCATTAAACATCTCCCCCATCGGTGTGTGACAAAAATGGGTGCTACATACACCCTCTTCATCAGTATTACCACAAATCCTACTATCCTCGTGTGGACATAAAGCACAATTAAAATCACCCATGAAGATTATCATTACACTGGCATAAATAAATGAGTTGAGGTCGCTACCAAGGTTTCGTATCGACATTACCAAAATTAACTGGCAAGATGTTATTATAAAAATTGACCAAGATAGTACAATGGGTCAAACTTTGATGTAATTTTGCCAGCTGATAGTAGCTATTCCCCAACTTTAAATCTATTTTATCCAATGCAAGCTTATTTGAAATATACATACAAAGTCCACCCTTTGCTCTACCCCCTTGTTCCTTCACTGCAGGCGTATAGAGTGTTTTAAATCCGTTTATATGAATTGGTTCTCTGACCCATGTAAACATAATATATCCTGATCAGAGATAAAATCACACCATATTTGATTATTTGTCTTATTGCGCAACCCTGTGATATTCCAGGAAATAACCTTACATGGCAAACAATCACTGCTGAGTGTAGTTCTCGGGGGAGCCAGACTCAGAGGGGGGGGACTACAAATACGGGGTAGTGCTTGAACCTGTGTTGGTGAATCGCATGGTTCCAAATGGGTGGCTAAAGTTCTACTCATGGTACCTCTCTCAGTGGATTCCCTTTCATTTGTCACATAAGGTGACCTGAGAACTGAGGCCTCTTGTTCTGCAGTGCAGTCATTTAATGGTGCTACAACCTCACATCCCCTGGAAAGGCCCACATCATCATTTAGACCCCCAATTAATGTTGCCAGTCAGTCATTATCCTCTAAGGTATTGAGGACATCAAAGTGGTATATTGAAAAAACCCAGGGGTAGAATATTAATCCCCGTAGTTCTAACTGGCCAGTTGCCCACCCTATCTAATATGGTTCGAACCAAGTCTGGTGACACAAATGTTAAAACTACACAGTCGCCCTCTTGTGACTTTTTAGAGCTTCCTACCCAACCAATCCGCCGTACCATCTTAAACTCAGCGAAAAGCGGGTTTGATAGTCCCGTCCTTGCGCTCAATAAGTGCAGCAATTTATTTCTTAGTGTTGACCAATGTTCCATAGCTCCGCCTGGCAAAGAAGGGACATTGGCCAACACGATGGTATAAGGCGTTGCTTCTGGAGGGAGATGCAGAGTATTTGAACTGGGCAAGTTACCCAGGGACTGTTTTTGCTGTTTTGGGTCACTTAAAGACTGGGCTCCCTCTCTACGCACGTGGTTATACCTAGTAGGGGGGGGCTCTTTTTGAATGTTCACCAGTCGCTCTTGGATACTAGATGTACTCTGTGCTGTATCTACTTGCTTACAAATAAGGGGTGCTTCTCCTGTGTGCGGCATTCTAAGGCCGACCAAGTTGTGGGATTTGGGTGGAGGGTCCAAAGAAACAGTTTGGGGTGTTTTCCTGTTTCCATGCCCAGAAGCATCAGACTGAATAGTCGTAGCACCCGCGTTCCTGTTAGGCAGAACAGACTTGGTTCTACATTGGCATGTATCAGTCAGATAAAGGAGGGTACTACCCGCGAGCTTTTCCAGTTTATCTATGCTCACTTCCAATTGTGATAACTTGAGTATCAACGGGTTCAACAAAGCTGAAACAACCAGACCCAATTTTGTCCAAAACTCCCCGTTGTCATTATCCTGAGGCGGGGTTAAAATTATCGGAGTGGAATTTTTGTGAGCCAAATTAGGTTCCAAACTAGGCTCCTCCTCCGCGGTTTTAGTTTTACGGCCTCTCTTTGGGAGGGGGTAAGTTTGCCTATTGGGACCCTGCCCCTTTCTTTTCTTGGACAGGGGTACGGGACAACTCCCCTGGCTAGTTTTAACTTTTTGACCCCTAGTTGTTACCTTTGTTACCTTTGGCCTGGTTAAAATGTCACTTGCCTTAGGGGCATCAATGATCTCTGACTCGGATACCAAAATATGCAGCTCGTTAGTCGGGGGAAAATTAGGTTGAGAATTAATATGCTCTACAGGGCCAGACATTACGGGCTGACTTAGGGGGCGTTGTGGCTCCAAAGACAGTCTGCACTCAGTGAGTGCAATTTCATGAATAAGGGCTGACTCAGCCCTCAATAAAAATGCGTCCAAAGTCCCCACAACTCCCTGACCTGTTAGTGATTTACATTTACTCATTATTTTCTGTACCATTTACCAGTATTAACACTTGTTGTAAATAAAAGCGTTATACCCTCATACCTTGCTGTTACAGTCCAAACAAAGGTCCATAAAAGAGTCCGCTAGGTCAGGAGATAACAATAACGTGGCCCAGCCCGGCCTCCTCTGGCCTCTGACGGACTCAGACGGACCCGCCCTTGGCCCGGGCTTCGCCCGGCGCACGCCCCGCACGCGTCCCCACTGCGGGAGCACTCAGGGGTTCTTATGCGCCTCCGGGCGCGGGAAGATCGGGGTGGCGCCTCCTGGCGCAAAGCTTGGTGGGGGATGGAGTCCCCGGGAGAAAAGTGCGGCGTGCGTTGGCCCCAAAGTGCGGCGTGCTGTTATGGGCTCCCGTGCTGCGGGAGCACTCAGGGGTTCTTATGCACCTCCTGGCACGGGAAGATCGCAGTGGCGCCTCCTGGCACAAAGCTTGGTGGGGGATGGAGTCCCCGGGAGAAAAGTGCGGCGTGCGTTGGCCCCAAAGTGCGGCGTGCTGTTATGCACTCCCGCGCTGTGGGAGCACTCAGGTGTTCCTATGCGCCTCCGGGCGCGGGAAGATCACGGTGGCGCCTCCTGGCGCAAAGCTTGGTGGGGGATGGAGCCCCCGGGAGAAAAGTGCGGCGTGCGTTGGCCCCAAAGTGCAGCGTGCTGTTATGGGCTATATATATAAATGCAAGAATATAAATATATATTAATGGCATTAATTTTAAACCGAAACTCTAAAGTGAACGTCCTCTGGGAGTAATTAAATCCTAACTTCACAATATTCCATCACAAACAACGTCCTCGTTCAACCAACAAACATTACACATTCAACCAAGAGGATCACTGTTAACACCAACAGTCCATATATTGGCACAGAAACCTACAACTGTTGCATTGATGTACTGACTTTATTAAAAATGTAATACAAACTTTAAAAACATATCATACAGGGAAAAAGGGAGAAAGTTCCTTTTCCCTCAAAAAACAGAAACACTAAAATAAACAATATCACAAAGAAAAATTCTTTAAAAACACAACACGAGAGTTAATAAAGACATAAAATTTTGTCATTGAATACCATAACCACTACCAAAGGCTATACACAGTCACCCTAATGTCTCGAAATTCATCAGCATTTAGGGTAAATTGAGAGCGGTGAGTTTATGGTGAACAGGCGTCGACGCGGTTCGAAGGTATAAAATAGTTGAACCTTCTTTTTCAAGACTACATAAAGCTGTACTCTCGGTGATTAAAACATCTATGATACATTATTCTTTAAAATCAAAACGCTATTTGACCACTGATACAGAGGTCCAAATATCTATGTAGGCAAGCCGGAGCTGGTTTCACCTGTTATATGCGCTTTTGTTAGATGAAAGCTCTGCCATACATTTTGCTATATTAGTTCCTAGGCCAGTTGCAAATTACGCTAGACTGGTTACCACCTAAGGTCAACTGATTAAGTTTGCCTTATAACCGAATTCCCTTCGTGCACGGGGGCTGTAAATCCGTAATTCAGATTTTAGTATTTGCCCGTCTTTTCTATGGGTCCTTTTCCTCCTATGGCCCTTTTCTTAACACGTGCAGGGAACCGGCGTGCCTTGGGTTCTTCCGTCTTTTTACTGTCGCTGATAAAAAAAGGATTAATTTTAAACCACCAAAAAGTTTATTACAAAAAAAGTGTACACTTAAAAAAAAATCAAAACATATCAATATTTACAAATATATTAAAAAAAAAAATATTCGAAAATATTTTATATACATTTTTAATATTTTTTTATTTTCTGAAAATGTTTAATGATTCAAAAAATTATATTTATTTTGTTTTAAAATTATATCATTTTAAAATTATATATATATTTTTTTAATTGGTTTCATTTTCTTTATCTATGATTGTTAATTGTGGATAATAATTATTTTTGTTTTTTTATGGCATAACGTTTATGAATGGTAATAATGTGTTTATATTTATATTAAATATTATTTTTAATAATTTTCTTTCTATATTTTGATGTTTACATATGTATATATTGGTTTGTAGTTTTGGAAAATGTGATTTTTTGATTATATATTGTATTTTATATTCAAGAAATTGCGTGTGAGTATGGGGTGATTGTGTATATAATGTTTTTAGTGTTCTTTAAAATGTTTTCAATTGAATTGTAAATAGTAAATTTTAGCTCTTTTGTGTCTATAATCTTCTTCAAAAAGCCTTAGATTGGAGTGGGAATAGTAAATATCACCTGTTTATTGTTCAACACCTTCCCCCAAAAGGGTTAGATTGGAGTGGGAATAATAAATGTCACCCCTTTAGAGTACAAGACTTTCCCCCAATATGGTTAGATTGGAGTGGGAATATTAAATGTCACCCCTTTAGTGTCAAACACCTTCCCTCTATATGGTTAGATTGGAGTGGGAATAGTAAATGTCACCCCTTTAGTGTCAAACACCTTCCCTCTATATGGTTAGATTGGAGTGGGAATAGTAAATGTCACCTCTTTAGTGTCCAACTCCTTCCTCCAGAATGGTTAGACTGGAGTGGGAATTGTAAATGTCACCCCTTTAGTGTCCAACACCTTCCCTTAATATAGTTAGATTGGAGTGTGAATAGTAAATATCACCTCTTTACTGTCCAACACCTACCTCCAATATGGATAGACTGGAGTGGAAGTAGTAAATGTTACCGCCTTAGTGTCGAAAAACTGTCCCCAATATGGATGGAATGGAGTGGCAATAGTAAATGTCACAACTTTACTGCCCAATACCTTCCCCCAATATGGTTAGATTGGAGTGGAAATAGTAAATGTCACCCATTTAATGTCCAACACCTTCCCCAATATGGTTACATTGGAGTGGGAATAGTAAATGTCACTTCTTTAGTATCCAACACCTTTCCCCAGTTTGGTTAGATTGAATTGGGAATAGTAAATGTCACTCCCTTAGTGTCCAAAACCTTCCCCCAATATGGTTAGTTTGGAGATTGAATAGTAAATATCACCCCTTTACTGTCCAATTCCTTCCCCCAATATGGTTAGACTGGAGTGGGATAGTAAATGTCACCCCTTTAGTGCCAATCTCCTTACCCTCACATGGTTAGATTGGAGTGGAAATACTAAATGTCACCCCTTTAGTGTCGAACGCCTTCCCCCAATATGGTTGGGTTGGATTGGCAATAGTAAATGTCACTCACTTAGGGCCACATTACGATGCCGGTCGGACTGGCTTCTGCGGTCCTGTTGGAGGCAGTCGGACTGCCACGGTCTCGTCTGAAGCGGTCACTCCGACCGCCAGATTACAATGCTTGTGAATACACAGAAATCCACCTGCCACGGTCCTTCCGGCTCCACCAGGAAATTTAGACCACGGTGGTGTAGGACCAATGGAGCCAGTTGGAGAGCGTACAGCCTTACAAACTGTCCGCCCATTTACAATGCGCCTTTGCGACCAGTAAACAGCGGCGGTCCAACCACCTCATCAGAGCAGGCGGAAAGGGAGGGACAGAAGGCCGACACTCACCTGTGCACAGCTTCTCACCTGCTCGATGACACCCAAAAGCAACGCCGTCGTGGACAACCGCCGGTAAGTCTCACACCTACTCGTGCACAAGGAGTCCTCACCAAATCAATGCACTGCCATGGAAAAGTAGTGGGGTAACTTGCTCAGTATGAGTGGGAGTGTGTGAGCAACATGTTTCCAATTCATCACACTGGGACATCTTGTTGGTACATATTTCATGAGAAGCATGAAATTAGTGGGCCTGAAGGGATAGTGGAAAGAGCGAGTAGTGAGAATTGTAAAGCAGGGCTTGAAGTGGACAGGGGTCTGCCGGTAGTTAGCACTGGCAGGTCAAAAAAGCAGATGCAAAGACAGGTTCCATCAGACTCTCCATATTTGCTTTCACCTTCAGTGTGAGAATTAAATTCAACTCTGCAGCAATACCACCTTCCACTGCCACAGATGTAACTGCATGGAGACTCATAATACTCCATTCCCAGTGTTGTCAGGTCAGAACTGAAGCATTATCATAATATTATGCAATGAAGTCACAGTTGTTGCTCTAATAACTAATGAAACTAACAACCATTGTTAAATCCAATATCCTGGCTTCTTGTAGGTGCAATGTAACTCATTGTATCAGATAACTTGATGTTGTGCAATGACAGAAGTAAGAATATACTGTTTGTGTGGGACAATATGCCAATCACAGATGTACAGCTTACATGTTTGTAAGCCACGCCCTCATGTACATCAGCCACGCCCCTGTGAGTGACCCCCCAGTGCAGTCATTTCACTTGAAGTCCTCTTGTGGAGAAGACAAAAAACACAATGAAACACAAAATTCACCACACTGCACAAGTCCAACACAACAGATAAGACATATGTGTCGGTGAGGGCAGGTCAAACATCCCTGGTGAAAATCTACAGACACTGCACAACAGCTGACTGAAATCACTCCTAGCCAACTTTGTCCAACATGATACATCAATCATGGGGTTGTGAAACTATATACACCCCCTCTGGAGCCACAACACAATGGATAAGGCTAGGGGTGTATTATCCCCGGTCCAAACATATTTGGTGAGTCCCTGCAGCAACATCACAGGATGTATGTCCCCATCACATCCTCATGATGCCCTCTATGTCCAGGTCAGAGACAATGTACAGGCACACTCTTGCAAACCTAATATGTGTGCAAATCTCAGAAGCTGGTGCATTGATGTGTGCAATAAACAGTGTCACAAAACAGCACCTCCTCATGCATAACATAGCAATCATCTTCTGTGACACCCTCACATTGCTCATAAGCTAGGTCCAGTTGTGACATCGAACATAAATCAGTATGGATGTCTCAGGAAAATAAAACACACCACCTGTTGGGTGTTGGAGGTAGAGGAATGTGAAGTCTGAGGTGTGGATGTGTGTGCTGTTTGTACATGTATCTGTGTGTGTTTGGTTGATGAATGTACCTGTCCCTTGCCTATTTTTGATGTGTCTGTGGGTGTGGTGTCTGGGTGTGTGATGTTAGTAGTTGCTGTGCCTGGTGGTGTGGTGTCTACCTGTATGTGTGTACTGTCTGTGTCTGCTGGTGTGGTGTCTGCCTGTAAGTGTGTAGTGGCTGTGTCTGGTGGTGTGGTGTCTGCCTGTATGTGTGTAGTGGCTGTGTCTGGTGGTGTGGTGTCTGCCTGTATGTGTGTTGTGAATGTATGCGTTGCAGTGGGTGTGGTGTCTGGGCGTATGTCACTGGATGCTGTGGTGAGGGCGTTGACTGCCCGGTGAGTGGTTGTGTGCCTGTCTTTTTTCTTATGTCTCTGTTTTCGTGTGCTGTGTGTGGATGTTGAGGTGGATACGTGCTTATGTGTGCATGTGCTTTGGGTAGGTATGAGAATAGGGACTGTAGATGGGGAAGAGGCAGGAGGTGGAGTGGAAAGCTGGAACTGGTGGAAGGCTGCTGTGAGTTTGAAAGCCAGAGCCTGAAAAGGTCTCTGTAGGGCAGACATGTCAGTGTGAATGCTTTCCAGTTATGACACCATCTGCGTTAGCTGGGGGCTTTTCAGCTGGATTGCATTCAACACTGCAGTCTGACCCACAGAGATCATCTGCCTCAGGATGTAAATTGCCTCCACACTCAGGGCAGCAGGGGAGACAGGGGTAGGGGGTGAGGTGCCTGGTGCTAAGGAGACTCCTCCCATCCTAGGGGAGTGGGCCCGGACAGGTGACTGGGGTGCAGCAGGGAGGGTGGAGATGGAACAGGGAGTGATGGACATAGATGTTGTGGATGCAGGTCCAGAGGGGTAGTCCATCACCAGGGAGTGGCACTGGAGCACGACTCAGAGTATGATGATGTATCATCTGGCCCCTCCATGGCACTCCCATCACCCTCTGGGCCACTGGTTCCCTCTGTGTCACTGGCGCAATGGGAACCACTGTGGCCAGCTGCTTTCCAAGTGGTCTCTGCCCTGTCTCCTCCGCTGCCCTGGGGTGATTTCTGAAATAATAGTAGAAATAAGTTAATTGCAAGTAAGCCTGGCCGTAAAACTGTGCTCCGCTCGTGGAGTTTGCGCAATTCAGCAACTCCATGTTCTGCGGAAAACGTGGAGTTAACGATTAACTCTGCAACGGAGCAGAGGTTTTTTTAATTAGCGCGCTCGAAATGTCCTTGCTTGCAATCGCCCATGAGATTTTCCGAACTGTTCGCAGGCGCCATGAGATTTGCTAGCCGGCCGCATGCTACCGCAAGAATTTGCGGTCGCCAACATGTAATTCTGGCGCCCCAGCGACTTCCAGCGGATGTTTTCTGCAGTACACGATCCCGAACCCACATTATCTGCCACAGCTGCAATCTGGGGAAGATTCTCCCCTCGAGAAGCATCAAAATCTTCCTGAAATGACGATTTGAAGTTAAAAACCTCCCCGAATGGACATTTGGCATTGGTTTTTTTGTGTGAGGAGTCCTTTTTAAAACAAACTTTTTTTCTAACTAGAAGGAAGTGCCCTAGAGTCTCTAATTCCTGTTCCTATCCAGCAGGCTCCTCCCAGTGCTTTGTCCATCTCCTGGTCACTTTTCATTTGGATTTGGAGCTGGAAGGATCACTCTTGGTGTCTGCTGCATATCCCATTGGATTTAAGGACTTTGTATTTGAGATTTTACAATTAAGGGGTCGATTACGATGTCATCTGGAAACTCTTCCGACCAAATCGGTTTCGGAATCATTTCCGACCAAATCGGGGTCTGCGAGTCCGACCGAACGATTACGATGCTTCCGGACATCATTCGGTCGGACTCGCATTGACTTCAATGGGAGCCTGTGTCCCGAACGAGAACACAGGCTCCCATTGACAAAAGGGGTGGTTGGGGAAAACATTGCACCCTGTGGCGGTCACCCCATGGTGCCTGCCACACTGTGCATGCATGGGAAGGGGGGGACAATGGTACCCCCCACTGGCCCGATTCGGAGGGCCCTGGGTGAAGGGGTGCCTGCTACGGGCCACCAAAGTCAGATTCTGACAGCAGATCCATGTCGGAACAACCAATTCGGAAAGGCTGTCCGAATCTGACATCCTAATCGCTCGGCTGGAAACACGGTCCGTAGACCGCTACAATTCGACTCCGACCGACTCAGTTACTCCCAGTGCCTTTCGGAACCGAGTCAGACAGTTCAAACGCTTTCCAGCCATCGTAATCAGTCGTCGGGAAAAGTGTCCAAGTCGGTCGGAAAGGTGGACGAATCGAATGCCTTTCAGAGCCTTTCCGAATGACATTGAAATCAACCCCTAAGTTAAAAAACTGGTAATGTTTGTTTGATTGGGGCCATGCACCTGGATTTATTTGTACTTTTAATTGAAAACATTTTTATCCCTGTCAATTTTCGTTTTTGGCATTGCTGAATTAATACTCTGTTCTCTGTTTTACCATGCCTCCTTAGTCTGGCCAGTGTATGTGTGTGTGTGTGTGTGTGAGTGCTTGCCATAGACCCTTAACCATTTGCCTTTGTTCCACATGCCATGTGGCCAGAGGCCATTTTGTTTAGTCAGTGTTCATTGGCCTGAATGTGTTCTTTGTTTTCCAGGCCTCTCCCTCCAGCCTCTTGTTGTTGTGACCATGTGGCCTGCGGCTATTTTGTGTGAACAGCCAGTGTGCTTTCCCCATAGCCCTGCATGTGTTCTTTGTTGTGGCCATGTCTTCTTGCTCGGTTGTTGTGACCATGTAGCTGGCGGCCATTTTGGGTTGCCAGCCAGTGTGCTTTCCTCATAGGCCTGCATGTGTTCTTTGTTTTCTAGTTCTCCTGCTTCTTGTTGTGACCATGTGGTTGATGGTCAATTTGCGTTGGCAGTCAGTGTGCGTTTGCCATTGATTTGCATTTGATCTTTGTTTGTGGCCAAGCCTCCTTGCTGGTTGTTGTTTTGAATGTCATTTTTCTTATTTTGTGCAGGAAAAATGTTGCAAGTTTAGTACATTACGTCCATGTTTTCTAGTACATTTGAAATATTCTTTTAATTCACTATGTGGCCTAGTCTGCCAATGGGCCTTTCAGCCAGTAGGCCCAGTACTAGTCATAGGTGCATTAAAGAACTATTTCTGTGTTGTCTGTTGGATGAAACAGTTTTTAGGGCATGGATGGTATTGGATTAAAATTAAGGGTGGGCGGAGCTGGCGTAGTGAGACTATGCAGAGGTCCACGGAGTTGGGGAAAAACTCAGTGGAACTCCGCTCCGCCACCCGCCTCCACCCCCCCTAATAAAAAACAGTTACACATTAATTTAGAATGAAATAAAAACACATTTCTGTACTATGGCGTCCCCAGGCTGCTCTCCTCCTCCTCGCTGTCTCTCTCCTACGTGGGACATACATCTTGAGAGAACTGCTCATGCGCGTGCGCACGCATGCGCAGTTCTCTCAAGATGTACGTCCCACATAGGAGAGACACGGCAAGGAGGAGGAGGGCAGCCCGGGGATGCCGGAGTACATGTAAGTATTGTTTTTATTTCATTTTAAATTAGTTTGTAACTATTTTTTATTAGGGGTGGAGGCGGGGTGCCTATTGCAGGGGGGGTGGTCTGACTAACTCCGCTCCACTGCGGAGTCGGAGTTTTGCCCTATACTCTGCGTTCCCAGCAGAGGGCGGAGTGGGCAAATCTCCGCACACTCCGCTGCCGGAGCGGAGTTTACGCCCAGGGTTAATTAATATACAAAATGTGCTTTTTTTAAGGTATTTCAGATGTTTTTCTCCTGAAAACAGTGTATAGGCGGGGTAATGCCTTTAGAGGATGTGTTTTGTTGTAAACATTTTTAGCTCTGTTCATTTTTGGCATTGCTGAATTAATGCTGTGCTCTCTGTTTTACCATGCCTCCTTTGTCTGGCCACTGGCCAGTGTGTGTGTGTGTTTGCCTTAGGCAACCATTTGCCTTTGTTCCACTTGCCATGTGGACAGGTGCCATTTTGTATATAGTCAGTGTCCATGCGCTTGCATGTGTTCTTTGTTTTCCAGGCCTCGCCCACCTGCCTCTTGTTGTTGTGAGTGACTATGAGGCTGGTGGCCATTTTGTGTAGCCCCTAGCCAGCCACTGTGCTTTCCCCATAGGCCTGTATGTGTTCCTTGTTGTGGCCATGCCTTCTTGCTGGTTGTTGTTTTTGTTGTGACCATGTTGTCGGTGGCCATTTTGTGTAGACAGCCAGTGTGCTTTCCCTATAGGCCTGCATGTCTTCTCTTCGCTCCCAATGCCTTCCTGCTCACTGTTGTTGTTGTTGATGACCATATGGCACTGGCTGGCACCCATTTTGTGCGTCCAGCCAGTGTTGCTCTTTGCCATAGGCTTGCATGAATGGTTGAGCAATGTGATAGCAGTTTAATAGCTTATTATTATTATATCTTTGAGGATAACATACTTTACTTATTTCAAATTTTTTAAATGTTAATTTTTTTCAATTTTTGTAAATTACTTGGAAAATTATTATTTTTTAATTTTGTAATTTTTTCACTTTTTAAAACTTTTTTGTTTTTGTTTTTTTGTTCATACCATTTTCACTACATCTGGCATCAATCAACCCTGTGTCTCTATAGGTGCACAATAGCATTCATTGTCTAAGGATTATTCCTTCCATTGTCAGTTGTCAGCTGCACCACCCTGAGTGCCAAATCCCACGTGAGTGATGTCACGTGACGCATATAAAGCAAACAGCTATATCTGTATGTTGTAGTTGTTTTTGCTCGTTCTTATCCTTCCTGAGTGTACAGTGAGTCACCATGAAAGTTTTTATCGGTGTGGTTTTCCGTTTTACGAAGAGATACACTGTTTTGTTAATTATTTATAATAAGAGTAACCAGTGACCACACTAAATAATATTGTGTTTGTTTGTACTACTAATTGAACTGCAACAATACCATGTTTCACAGATGTCCTTCTTGCTTCTTTTCTTTTAGGTGCACAGAGACAACATCATCACCCACAGTACTGCCAGAAAGAAGGCCTGTGCATGACTTGACGCGTGATGCACACATCACAGACATCTCTTCAACTTGTGAAGCTAAGTGCCACTGCTTACTGACAGCTTCAAGATGGCCCCAAATAAAGGTGCTAAAACTGCTACCAAGAAAGTGGTCAGTGAGAAGAAGAATGAGCTTACTACCACTGGTATGTGGATCCAGATCTTTTTTGAAAAAAAAACTGTGCCTGCCACACCGGCCTCTGGGGAGCAAGCTGGGAGCAGCACCACCACATCAGTAGACCCACCCCAATCTAGGCCCAAGCACATGTCTGTCACTGAGGCAGCCAGTCTAATCACGGCAACGCTGATGAGCAGTGATGTTGAAATTGACTTATCGCAAAGTAGTACCCAATAGTTGCAAGAAACTCAGAGAAGTGGACAACAACAACAACAGCCGCAATCACCAATAGTAGTTCCTCCCAAAGTAGGAGCAGTTCAAGAGATTGAGCTTCATGCTGAGGAAGCAGAGGAGTCTGCTATTTCAGAAGATCCATTGTCTTCTAGATCTCCAGCTAGAAAAATGAGGGTTAGTGGTGCATCATCTTCTTCTTCAAGCCCCCTTCTGATGTAAACACCACTTGGATCCTGCCTCAGTCTGAGAGTGAGACACGCCAAGAGACGAGGCTAGGGAAAAGGAAGGTTCCAGAAAGCCTTAGAGTTATGAAGCCAGATGTAGAAGAGGAGGATGACGACGAGCCGGTCATCATGGATGTTAGCCCAGCCCCAGTGGAGACCGACGTTACATCATCCCAACTTCCCAGGAGGGATGTGGCAGTGGCACCACAGATACAACCACCGCCAGCTGCCATATTTGCAAAGTCCCGCCAGTGACCTACATCCACAACCACCTCAGTAGAAGTAGGTACTGCAGAGATTCAAATGTCAAAACGCCCACCTACTGCCAGTTCATCAAACATTGGCAGTGGCACCAGAATTAGAAAGTTGAACTCCCCAGTTTGGGACTTCTTTTCGGTTAGCAAGAAGGAGGTGAGCATTGCCATATTCTCCCATTGCGGAGCAAGTTTTAGTCGGTGTAAGCTTTGTACAAACTATGGTAACGGAAGCCAAACAACCCAGTTGAGAAAGCACAATACGATCCGATGGGAAACACACCTTAGCGGCCAAAAAACTGCAAGTGTTAGTGAAGGGGGTGAAAGCCGGCTGATCAGGGAATGCGAATCCGATCCGATCACGGTGGAAGGTGAAGAAGAGGAAGACATTTTTGTTAGGCAAAGCAGCCCTCTCCCCAGCAGTGCAGTAGTGTTAGACCTGGTGCCATTGGCGTGAGTCTCCCTTTCTTTTTTTTTTTACTAATTGCCTCCTCTGTTTTTGATATGTTTTGCTGGTTTAGATGCTTTGGGCACTGTGCCACTGCTATTCAGTGCAAAAACACTTGATGGACAGAATGCAGAACAATGTCATACATTCACCCCAGTACAGAGATCTGGGCCTAAATCCATCGTTTTTTTGCTCACCATGCCATTCCAGTTTGAACCCAGCCATATGCAAATCAGTCTTGATCGTGTGCCTCATGAGAACAGTCCAGCCCGAACTGCCAAGCCAGGTCCTCCCTGGACTGGAAACAAGCATCTTAGGACCGGTTTCGGGGTTTCACCCCTCTTCAGCCAGGATAGCTTGATTCCAGTGGCATGGAGAGCACGGGACCCACGTCTGGGCATACCCGTGCCACTCGGGGTGACAAATGCAAAAACAACAGTTGATGGACAGAATGCAGAACAATGTCATACATTCACCCCAGTACAGAGATCTGGGCCTAAATCCATCGTTTTTTGCTCACCATGCCATTCCAGTTTGAACCCAGCCATATGCAAATCAGTCTTGGACCTGTGCCTCATGGGAACAGTCCAGCCCGAACTGCCAAGCTAGGTCCTCCCTGGACTGGAAACAAGCATCCTAGGACCGGCTTCGGGTTTCACCCTCTTCAGCCAGGATAGCTTGATTCCAGTGGCATGGAGAGCACGGGACCCACGACTGGGCATACCCGTCCCACTCTGGGGGACAAATGCAAAAACAACAGTTGATGGACAGAATGCAGAACAATGTCATACATTCACCCCAGTACAGAGATCTGGGCCTAAATCCATCGTTTTTTTGCTCACCATGCCATTCCAGTTTGAACCCAGCCATATGCAAATCAGTCTTGACCCTGTGCCTCATGGGAACAGTCCAGCCCGAACTGCCAAGCCAGGTCCTCCCTGGACTGGAAACAAGCATCCTAGGACCGGTTTCAGGGTTTCACCCCTCTTCAGCCAGGATAGCTTGATTCCAGTGGCATGGAGAGCACAGGACCCACGTCTCGGCATACCCATCCCACTCGGGGTGACAAATGCAAAAACAAGAGTTGATGGACAGAATGCAGAACAATGTCATACATTCAGCACAGTACAGAGATCTGGGCCTAAATCCATCGTTTTTTTGCTCACCATGCCATTCCAGTTTGAACCCAGCCATATGCAAATCAGTCTTGACCGTGTGCCTCATGGGAACAGTCCAGCCCGAACTGCCAAGCCAGGTCCTCCCTGGACTGGAAACAAGCATCCTAGGACCGGATTCGGGGTTTCACCCCTGTTCAGCCAGGATAGCTTGATTCCAGTGGCATGGAGAGCACGAGACCCACGTCTGGGCATACCCGTCCCACTCGGGGTGACAAATGCAAAAACAACAGTTGATGGACAGAATGCAGAACAATGTCATACATTCACCCCAGTACAGAGATCTTGGCCTAAATCCATCGTTTTTTTGCTCACCATGCCATTCCAGTTTGAACCCAGCCATATGAAAATCAGTCTTGACCCTGTGCCTCATGGGAACAGTCCAGCCCGAACTGCCAAGCCAGGTCCTCCCTGGACTGGAAACAAGCATCCTAGGACCAGTTTCGGGTTTCACCCTCTTCAGCCAGGATAGCTTGATTCCAGTGGCATGGAGAGCACGGGACCCACGTCTGGGCATACCCGTCCCACTCGGGGTGACAAATGCAAAAACAACAGTTGATGGACAGAATGCAGAACAATGTCATGCATTCACCCCAGTACAGAGATCTGGGCCTAAATCCATCGTTTTTTTGCTCACCATGCCATTCCAGTTTGAACCCAGCCATATGCAAATCAGTCTTGACCCTGTGTCTCATGGGAACAGTCCAGCCCGAACTGCCAAGCCAGGTCCTCCCTGGACTGGAAACAAGCATCCTAGGACCGGTTTCAGGGTTTCACCCTCTTCAGCCAGGATAGCTTGATTCCAGTGGCATGGAGAGCACAGGACCCACGTCTGGGCATACCCGCCCCACTCGGGTGACAAATGCAAAAACAACAGTTGATGGACAGAATGCAGAACAATGTCATACATTCACCCCAGTACAGAGATCTGGGCCTAAATCCATCGCTTTTTTGCTCACCATGCCATTCCAGTTTGAACCCAGCCATATGCAAATCAGTCTTGACCCTGTGCCTCATGGGAACAGTCCAGCCCGAACTGCCAAGCCAGGTCCTCCCTGGACTGGAAACAAGCATCCTAGGACCGGTTTCGGGTTTCACCCTCTTCAGCCAGGATAGCTTGATTCCAGTGGCATGGAGAGCACGAGACCCACGTCTGGGCATACCCGTCCCACTCGGGGTGACAAATGCAAAAACAACAGTTGATGGACAGAATGCAGAACAATGTCATACATTCACCCCAGTACAGAGATGTGGGCCTAAATCCATCGCTTTTTGCTCACCATGCCATTCCAGTTTGAACCCAGCCATATGCAAATCAGTCTTGACCCTGTGCCTCATGGGAACAGTCCAGCCCGAACTGCCAAGCCAGGTCCTCCCTGACTGGAAACAAGCCTCCTAGGACCGGATTCGGGTTTCACCCCTCTTCAGCCAGGATAGCTTGATTCCAGTGGCATGGAGAGCACGGGACCCACGTCTGGGCATACCCGTCCCACTCGCGGTGACAAATGCAAAAACAACAGTTGATGGACAGAATGCAGAACAATGTCATACATTCACCCCAGTACAGAGATCTGGGCCTAAATCCATTGTTTCTTTGCTCACCATGCCATTCCAGTTTGAACACAGCCATATGCAAATCAGTCTTGACCCTGTGCCTCATGGGAACAGTCCAGCCCGAACTGCCAAGCCAGGTCCTCCCTGGACTGGAAACAAGCATCCTAGGACCGGTTTCGTGGTTTCACCCCTCTTCAGCCAGGATAGCTTGATTCCAGTGGCATGGAGAGCACGGGACCCACGTCTGGGCATACCCGTCCCACTCGGGGTGACAAATGCAAAAACAACAGTTGATGGACAGAATGCAGAACAATGTCATACATTCACCCCATGGGGCACAGGGTCAAGACTGATTTGCATATGGCTGGGTCCAAACTGGGGTGGCGTAGTGGGCAAAAGAACGATGGATTTAACCCAGATCTCTTGACTGGGGGAGAATGTTTGCATTGTCAGCATTCCGTCCATCATTTGTTTGCTGTAACACTTTTCGCCCTAAGTGGGATGGGTATGCCCAGACCTGGGTCCCTTGCTCACTGTGCCACTGGATTCAAGCTAGCTTGGCTGAAGAAGGGTGACATACCCTGAAACCGGTCCCAGGATGCTTGTTTCCGGTCCAGGGAGGACCTGGCCTGGCAGTTCGGTCGGGACTGTTCCCATGGGGCACAGGGTCAAGACTGATTTGCATATGGCTGGGTCCAAACTGGGGTGGCGTAGTGGGCAAAAGAACAATGGATTTAACCCAGATCTCTTGACTGGGGGAGAATGTTTGCATTGTCAGCATTCCGTCCATCATTTGTTTGCTGTAACACTTTTCATCCTAAGTGGGATGGGTATGCCCAGGCGTGGGTCCCTTGCTCACTGTGCCACTGGTTTCAAGCTAGCCTGGCTGAAGAAGGGTGACATACCCTGAAACCGGTCCCAGGATGCTTGTTTCCGGTCCAGGGAGGACCTGGCCTGGCAGTTTGGTCTGGACTGTTCCCATGGGGCACAGGGTCAAGACTGATTTGCATATGGCTGGGTCCAAACTGGGGTGGCGTAGTGGGCAAAAGAACGATGGATTTAACCCAGATCTCTTGACTGGGGGAGAATGTTTGCATTGTCAGCATTCCGTCCATCATTTGTTTGCTGTAACACTGCTATTCAGTGCCACAGTGCAAGTGCTCCCTATGGTAAATTGATGTATTGATTAGTGATTCCATTATTGAATCATTTGATTTACTTGTCAGACCCTAGTATAGTGCACCATGGGTGCCCAGGGCCTGTAAATCAAATGCTGCTGGTGGGCTTGCAGCACTGGTTGTGCCACCCACAGAAGCAGCTTGCAAAGTGTGTCTCAGGCCTGCCATTGCAGAGCCGGTGTGCAGTCTGTGACCCACTTGCCAGTCCCTAAACCTTCCCTTTTCTGCATATCAGTCACCCCTAAGGTAGGCCCAAGGGCAGGGTGAATTGTATGTAAAAGGTAGGACATGCCCTGGTGTGTGTAGCATGTCCTGATAGTGAATTACAGCCAATTTCGTTTTTCACTATTGTAAGGCTACCTGTCCCCATAGGCTAGAATGGGCAGTTTGATTATAACATCTTATAATCCTAACTGACCCAGGGAACATGGTAGAAAAACGAATTTAGTATGCCTGAACTCAGGATGATAAAATACATCTTTTAGTGAAGTTGGTTTTAACATTCTGTGTTTGAAAATACCACTTTTAGAAAGTAGGTATTTTCTTGCCTAAACCATCCAGCCTGCCTCTGCTAGCTTGTGTATTGTATGTCTGGTTTTGTGAGTGACAGGGGCTGGGGGGCTCCAGGAGACAGGGTGAGTCAGCACAGGGCTGAATAGACCTAACTGCATATAGAGTGGTGGGAGGAGTAGCACCTGGGCCTGAATAGGGCTGTGCCTGCCTTCCACAATGCTGGCTCCACCTCCTGTGGTGTGTCTGATGTCCCTGGCCCACACTGACAAAGGAAGAAGGTGTGCACTGGCAGAATGCACCCAGAACTGGGTTGGACTAGGTACAGGACCCTCTGCCTTCAGAGGACAAAGGATTTGCTAGTATAAATATTGGGGCCCTGACCCCAAGATTTTAGATCACTTCTGGAACAACAAGACGAACCTTAGCCAAGGAGAAGAACCAAGGAAGCTGTAGGAGTTTTGGACTGCCCCTCTGCCAGTGTGCTGTTTGCTGGGTTGGCCTGCAGTGGTCTTCATTGCCAAGGAAAGGAGAAGGAACTTTTAAAGAACTTTCATCATCTTGCAGAATATTTCTCCAAGGGCTTGAACTAGAGCTTGCCTCCTGCTGAAGTCTCAGGGCTACAAGACTTCACCACCAGCTCCCTCCTGAATTCCCTTGCTGGGGATTCTGTCTGCAGAAGCCTGCATGTCGCTGGGAGCGCGACTCGATGAGAAGAAGCGTGTCGCTGTCGCAGCTGTTGCCGTCGCATCGCCGGAGAAGCGTGTCGCCGCCGCAGAGGCCGCCGCCGCATCACCAGAGAAGCGTGCCTTCGTCGAAGCTGCCTGCCGTCGCATCACCAAAGAAGCATGTCGCCGTCGCAGCTGTCTGCCGTCGCATCACTGGGGAAGCGTGTCACCACCGCAAGGGTCGCCGTCGCATCACCGGAGAAGCGTGTCGCCGTCTCAGCCACCTGCCGTCGCATCAACGGAGAAGCGTGTCGCAGGGCCTGTCGCGTCTCCAAAGATACAGAGTTCGCCGCACGGCCGTCGGGCGTGCACGCATCATCTTCACATCGTCGCATCGCATCGAGGGCGCACTTTCATCGCATCGTACCAGATCGTCGCCCTGCATCGAGGCGCCTGCTCGCCTGTTGTGGGGATTCCTCACATATACAGAGCTATGCACAGGATAATTGGACCTCGGTGTATAGTGGTGAACCAACCATGCACCTTAGTACCCACAATCCCAATCCGACTAGCTTTAGCATCTCATTCGTTCTCCATACTACAGCAAAGCTACCAATGATTAGACAACCCAGAACACGGTCTCTCTCTCTCAGGACTCGTGGGAGCAAGAACACTCTTTCATCACTCACTCATACTTGTCCACAACGTGCGTAATAAGAGACACAGTATAGTTTAAAATGTTTATTTCAACTATCGTGCTCTAAGATAAAGTACACGTGCCAGTACTATCAGCATAATGCATAATGATAAAATAATAAGCATGGTTACAATTCCATAGAATACAAACGGGGACAGCATTTTAGAAAGACAGTGGATATAGGGCTAAATTGCCTTACCACCCTCCCCGTGCTAGTAATTAGTTTATTATAAAAATAGAAGACCTCTGGGCTTTGTCAGGCGGACCCCCATACCTCAATATCTAGATGCAAGGTTTACATCATCAGACAAGCACAGCTCTTCTCCCTGGAAAGGTTTTTCTCCAAGTGCCACCAAAAGGGAGATCACAATATTAAATGCACACGAATCTCTCCAGTGCAGCTGTATTTTGTGTTATGTCTAAGTGCGAGGGGCTGACCAGATCAGCAATAACAAGGGACGTTGTTTTTCGACCTTGTACATGGTGTGCAGACGAAACCCACAGGGAACATGAGAAAAGGTGAAAGGCAAAAAGGCAGACAGTTCTAATATAGCCGGGCACAAGCAGAGTCTGGAAAAACAAAGTCACAGAGTAACGTGTGCAAAAAAGGCATCATGGCAGCCAGGCCTAAGCCAACTTAGCAATGTAGACAATGAGGCCACAAACCACACTACAGCCGCATCGCCCTCTTTGCGGACCCTTTGTTTGTTTTGCGTTACGCATCCAGGTACTTTTGAGAGAAACGTGTCGTAGTTATCATCAACTTGAACTAAGTTACTTCTACCATCTTCAAGTCTATTTTGAGTACAGTATTGTGGATTTTTGTCGTTTGTGGTCTTGTGTTAAGTCTATATAAAGAGTACATATTTTTATATACAACTTGTGTGGTGTCCATCTGTAGTGTTGTCACTGTATTACTGTATGTGTTCACAAATGCTTAACACACTGCCTCTGAGATAAGCCTGTCTGCTCGTGCCAAGCTACCAAGGGGGTGAGCAGGGGTTATCCAGAAGTGTAACTCCCTTGCCCTGACTTAGAAGCAAGGGTCCCTATTTGGACAAAGGTGTATACCTTGCCAACTAGAGACCCCCAGTTCTAACATTGGTGGTCAGCGGTGGGGATTCTGGACTTGCATTTGTGACTCATATACAGTGATTGGTGTACACTACTAGTGAGTGCAGACCAAACGCAACCACATACTTTTTTGGTAGAATTTTTTTTCTCGTTGGACTGTTATTTTTTCTGAGAACTGCCAATTCTTATTGCCATGAGTCCACCAGCATCTGTTGCATCTATGGATCTAGATTTTGAGGAAGAGAGGTTGGATACCTATAATGCAAAACAGCTGAAAGCCTTCTGTAGAAATCTTAAAGTTGCTATTCCAGGCCTCACAAAGAAGGATGAGTTCCACAAGGCCCTCAGCGCCTGGGTGGAAGCAAGAAATGCCTCTGAAAATGTGGAGCACCCTGTGGGAGAGGCAGAGGAGGCAGAAGGGCAGCAAGATGGGCCAGTGGGCCCAGGGGGGGAGAAAGTACCTACCCGGCCAGGCAGCAGCGTTTCTTCCAAAGACCTGTCCACAGGAGAGCTGGAGGATAGGGAGAGAGATAGAAGGCATAGAATGGAGCTGGCCAGGCTCAAAATGGAGGGTCAAAAGGACCTAGAGAATAGGAAGCTGGAGTTTGAAAATAACAAGTTAGCCTTGGAGAGAGAGAGAATGAGATTAGAGCATGAGAGAATGTTGAGGGAGTTGGAGATCAAAGCTAAAAACTTAGAAATTAATCCCTCTGGCGGCAGCGCACCGTCTGTGCCTGCAGAAGGCAGGGTATATATCCCCAAGGATGTCATCAAAGATTTCCATAAGCATGAAGATATTGGGCAGTGGTTTGCAGCCTATGAGATAGCAATGTTGGCCCACCGGGTCCCTGAGAAGGATTGGGGAGCGGGGTTGTGGGGCCGCTTTGTGAGTGAGGGGAGGGATACATTGTTAGACCTACCCAGTGAGAATAGGATGTCTTATGCCCATATGAAGGAAGCCCTGATGACAAGGTATGGGTTGACCCCAGAACTCTATAGACAGAGGTTCAGGAATTGTAAAAAGCTGGAGGCAACCACTTGGGTAGAATATGTATCTTTCTTTTGCAGAGCTATGGATGGTTGGGTGAAGGGTAGCAAAGTGAGTACTTTTGAGGAGCTCTATGATTTGTTTGCATGGGAGCACTTGTCTGTTAATTGTTTTCCAGAGCTACGCCAGCACCTTATTGATAGCAAGTTAACTAACCCTAGGAAGCTTGCTGAGGAAGCGGACCCATGGGTGAGTACCAGGGTCCACAAGGGTCATGTGGGAGACTTTGCCAAAGGTGGGCAGGGTCCCCAGCAGAAGAGTGGGGGGGACAAGGGTAAACAGAGGGAGTTCCAGAAAGGGCCCCAAAGTAATCCCCAAGGGAACCAAGGGAAGGGTTCCCAGCCTCCCCCTGAGAAGAAGCCAGAGGCTCGACAGATAAACCTGTTCACAGGGGCCCTTCTAAGTGCTTTACGTGTGGTCAAATGGGCCACCGTTGGTATGATGCACAGTGTCCCATGAGGGATTCCAAAGCACCACCACGTGCACCACCCCGTCAGATGGCGAGTGTAGCCCTGGGGGGGGAGGAGATGGGTGCCCAAGGTGGGTGGGGTCCCGCAGAAATGTCCCTTGTCTCGCTAGGAGACTTTGAGATGGTCCCTGAGACCCAGCTGCCTGATAACATTAAGAAGAACAGGCAGTGGGTGACCATCAATGGCCATAGGGTGGAAGCTCTCAGAGACACTGGGGCTAGTGTGACAGCTGTCAATTGCCGGCTAGTGTCCAGAGAGCAGGTTATCCCCCATGCATTCTTCCTTGTAGTTGCCGCGGACAACTCACAGAGCCAGTGTGAGGTGGCTCAAGTTCCCTTTGAGTGGGGGGGTCTCAGGTACTCTTCAAGTAGCTGTGAGGCCAGCCATGCCTGTTGATTGTCTGTTGGGCAACGATTTGGAGAGCTCCCCATGGGCTAAGGTGGAGAGAAGGTCTCATTTGGAGATGTTGGGTCTGCCTGAGTGGGCGTGTGTGACCACTCGGTCTATGGCAGCCAGAAAGGGTGTTGAAGCGGTTCTGGAGCCTGAAAATATGGCCCAGACCCCTGCCTTAAAGAGAAGAGGTAGGGGGCACGGGAAACCGGCCCCCATAGTTCCCACGGTCCAGGAGGAGGCAGACCTTGAGGGGGATGCCCTGGAACCTACAGGGGAACAAGTGGCCGAACTGAGGGACCTGCCTGAGCTGACCCATTGGCAGCAGGAAGGAGGCCCCTCCAGGGAGGAATTTTGTGAGGAGCAGAAGAAGTGCCCTTCTCTTGAGGGTTTGCGGCAACAGGCCACAGCCCAGGCAGCAGGTGATCAGTCTGGATCACATTGGATCTACTGGGAGAACGACCTCCTGTATAGCGAGCCTAAGGTTGCTGAGCCTGGGTCAGCCCGTGTGCTGGTGGTACCCCAGCGCTTCAGAGCCTTCCTACTGAGTTTGGCTCATGATGTGCCTTTAGCTGGACATCTGGGGCAGAACAAGACCTTTGAAAGGCTTGTCACCCACTTTCATTGGCCCCAGATGCGGAAGAGTTCAGACACTCATTGTAGAACTTGTCAAACTTGCCAGGCAAGTGGGAAAAATGGAAAGAAGCACAAGGCTCCTCTCCAACCTTTCCCTGTAGTCAGTACCCCCTTTGAACGGGTGGGCATTGACATTGTGGGGCCACTGGACCCCAAGACAGCCATGGGCAACAGGTTTATCCTGGTCTTGGTGGACCATGCTACCCGGTACCCGGAAGCCATCCCTCTCAGGACAGTGACGGCCCCTGTGGTGGGACGTGCACTGATGGGGATTTTCTCCCGTGTGGGGTTCCCCAGAGAGGTGGTGTCAGACCGTGGTACAAACTTCATATCAAATTATATGAAGTCCCTGTGGCAGGAGTGCGGTGTCACCTATAAGTTCACCACTCCTTACCACCCCCAAGGTAATGGGCTGGTTGAGAGATTCAACCGGACCCTTAAAGGCATGATAATGGGTCTTGAGGAATCTATGAGGCGTAAGTCATCTTGCCATGCCTGCTTTTTGCTTACCGCGAGGTGCCACAGAAGTCCCTAGGGTTCAGTCCCTTTGAACTCCTGTATGGTCACCCGGTGAGAGGACCTTTGAGTCTGGTCAAGGTAGGCTGGGAGCAATCTCCCAGGAAACCTCCCCAGGATGTATACAGTTACATGCTGGCCTTCAGGAACCAGACCAGGCGATTCAGACAACTAGCTGAGGCGAATCTGGAAGCCAGCCAGGAAGAGATGAAGCGGTGGTACGATCAGAATGCCACTCTGATTGAGCTTCAGCCTGGGCAGAAAGTTTGGGTCATGGCCCCTGTAGAGCCCTGTGCGCTCCAGGACAGGTAAACCGGACCATTTGAGGTGGTGGAGCACAAGAGTGATGTCACCTACCTGGTGAACTTGCGGTCTCCAAGGAACCCTTTGCGGGTCCTGCATGTTAACCGCCTGAAGCCCCACTTAGAAAGGTCCGAAGTGGGCATGCTCCTAGTGACAGATGATGGAATGGAGGAGGAGACCGAGCCTCTTCCTGACCTCCTGTCTGCAACAGAACAAGATGGGTTAGTGGATGGTGTCAGCCTCTCTGCCACCCTGACCCCTGAACAGCAGCAAGATTGTCGCCAATTGTTGGGACAATTCTCTGATTTGTTCTCCCTGGTTCCTGGTGTCACTGAGTGGTGCGTCCATGACGTGGATACTGGGGACAGTCCTCCTGTGAAGCACAAGGCTTACAAAGTGACTGACAGGGTCAGAGCTCACATCAAGGAGGAGGTCTCCAAGATGTTTGCCTTAGGGGTGATTGAGTCCTCTCACAGCCCTTGGGCCAGCCCAGTTGTCTTGGTCCCAAAGGCTGCCGCGCCTGGTGCCACACCCGAACTCCGGTTCTGTGTGGACTACCGAGGACTCAATTCAGTCACCAGGACTGACGTGCACCCCATCCCCAGAGCTGATGAGCTCATCGATCGGTTGGGGGCTGCCCGGTACCTCAGCACTTTTGATTTAAAGTCTGGGTACTGGCAGATCGCCTTAACTGATGGGGCCAAAGAGAAGTCAGCATTCTCCACACCAGATGGGCACTACCAATTCCGGGTTATGCCCTTTGGGATGAAGAATGCCCCTGCCACCTTTCAGAGGTTGGTCAACCAGGTGTTGGCTGGACTGGACGATTTCAGTGCCGCCTACCTGGATGACAGTGCAGTGTTCAGCGCCAGTTGGGAAGAACATCTGCGCCACCTCTGGGAAGTGTTGATGGCACTGCGAAAGGCAGGCCTCACGATCAAGGCGAGTAATTGCTAGATCGGGCAGGGTTCCGTGGTGTACTTGGGGCACCAGGTTAGGAGCGGCCAGGTGGCGCCCCTACAGCCCAAGATTGAGACCATCCTGGCTTGGGAATCCCCCAAAACCCAGACAGAGGTGAGAGCCTTTTTAGGACTCACAGGGTACTACAGGAGCTTTGTCAAGGGGTATGGCAACATTGTTGCACCCTTGACTGAGCTGACTTCCAGGAAGCAGCCCAAAAAAGTGAACTGGACTGACACCTGTCAGAAGGCTTTTGACGCCCTGAAGACTGCCATGTGCACAGCACCCGGGCTTCAGGCGCCCAACTTCTCAAAGGAATTCATTGTCCAAACGGACGCTTCAGAGCATGGTGTGGGGGCTGTTCTATCACAGATTAATGAGGAGGGCCTAGACCAACCTGTAGCCTTCATCAGTAGGAGGTTACTTCCACGGGAACAGAGGTGGAGTGCAATTGAGCGTGAGGCATTTGCTGTGGTCTGGGCACTGAAGAAGTTGAGACCATACCTGTTTGGGACTCACTTCCGGGTTCAGACAGACCACAGGCCCCTCAGATGGTTGATGCAGATGAGGGGTGAGAATCCAAAGTTGTTGAGGTGGTCCATTTCCCTACAGGGGATGGACTTCACGGTGGAACACCGCCCTGGTACAGAGAACGCCAATGCTGATGGTCCGTCCAGATTTTTCCGCCTTAGTGAAGAGAACTCCCAAGGGGTTGGGTAGTTCTCCCCACATTTCAGTTGGAGGGGACAAGTGTTAGACCTGGTGCCATTGGCGTGTGTCTCCCTTCCTTTTTTTTTTTTACTGATTGCCTCCTCTGTTTTTGATATGTTTTGCTGGTTTAGATGCTTTGGGCACTGTGCCACTGCTATTCAGTGCCACAGTGCAAGTGCTCCCTATGGTAAATTGATGTATTGATTAGTGACTCCATGATTGGATCATTTGATTTACTTGTCAGACCCTAGTATAATGCACCATGAGTGCCCAGGGCCTGTAAATCAAATGCTGCTGGTGGGCTTGCAGCACTGGTTGTGCCACCCACAGAAGCAGCTTGCAAAGTGTCTCAGGCCTGCCATTGCAGAGCCTGTGTGCAGTCTGTGACTGCCATGTCGACTTGGCAAGTGCACCCACTTGCCAGTCCCAAAACCTTCCCTTTTCTGCATATCAGTCACCCCTAAGGTAGGCCCAAGGGCAGGGTGCATTGTATGTAAAAGGTAGGACATTCCCTGGTGTGTGTAGCATGTCCTGATAGTGAATTACAGCCAATTTCGTTTTTCACTATTGCAAGGCTACCTGTCCCCATAGGCCAGAATGGGCAGTTTGATTATAACATCTTATAATCCTAACTGACCCAGGGAACATGGTAGAAAAACGAATTTAGTATGCCTGAACTCAGAATGATAAAATACATCTTTTAGTGAAGTTGGTTTTAACATTCTGTGTTTGAAAATACCACTTTTAGAAAGTAGGTATTTTCTTGCCTAAACCATCCAGCCTGCCTCTGCTAGCTTGTGTATTGTATGTCTGGTTTTGTGAGTGACAGGGGCTGGGGGGCTCCAGGAGACAGGATGAGTCAGCACAGGGCTGAATAGACCTAACTGCATGTAGAGTAGTGGGAGGAGTAGCACCTGGGCCTGAATAGGGCTGTGCCTGCCTTCCACAATGCTGGATCCACCTCCTGTGGTGTGTCGGATGTCCCTGGCCAACACTGACAAAGGAAGAAGGTGTGCACTGGCACCCAGAACTGGTTTGGACTAGGTACAGGACCCTCTGCCTTCAGAGTACAAAGGATTTGCTAGTATAAATATTGGGGCCCTGACCCCAAGATTTTAGATCACTTCTGGAACAACAAGACGAACTTTTGCCAAGGAGAAGAACCAAGGAAGCTGCAGGAGTATTGCACTACCCCTCTGCCAGTGTGCTGTTTGCTGCGTTGGCCTGCAGTGGTCTTCATTGCCGAGGAAAGGAGAAGGAACTTTCAAAGAACTTTCATCATCTTGCAGAATATTTCTCCAAGGGCTTGAACTAGAGCTTGCCTCCTGCTGAAGTCTCAGGGCTACAAGACTTCCCCACCAGCTCCCTCCTGAATTCCCTTGCTGGGGATTCTGTCTGCAGAAGCCTGCGTGTCGCTGGGAGCTGGAAGCGCGACTCGACGAGAAGAAGCATGTCGCTGTCGCAGCTGTTGCTGTCGCATCGCCGGAGAAGCGTGTCGCCGCCGCAGAGGCCGCCGCCGCATCACCAGAGAAGCGTGCCTTCGTCGCAGCTGCCTGCCGTCGCATCACCAGAGAAGCGTGTCGACGTTGCAGCTGTCTTCCGTCGCATCACAGGGGAAGCGTGTCGCCACCGCAAGGGTCGCTGTCGCATCACCGGAGAAGCGTGTCGCCGTCGCAGCCGCCTGCCGTTGCATCAACAGAGAAGCGTGTCGCAGGGCCTGTCGTGGCTCCAAAGATACAGAGTTTGCCGCACGGCCATCGGGCATGCACGCTGTGAGAAGTTGGCCTGGTATATGCTGTCTACTAATTAAAGTGGGCACCTTGCACCAGTCAAAACGACCCTTATTGATGATTAGGTTAAAGACAACCTTTATAGAAAGCTATCCTAGTGGTAGCTGTGGAGAGCAGCCTTCAGGCTAAGTCTTGGAGGAATGTAAAGCAGCTTGTTTTACCAGTATATAACCTCCCGAATGACCAAATGAAAGGAGAACCACACCAGGTGTCTATAAAATATATATATTTATTACTAAACACTCTCTACTAACCTCTTTATGAGATTAGAGAACAATACACACAATATTAAATCACTAGAACAACAGTAAATAGCACAATACACAGCGGGCTCCAGGGGGAGACCGAACCATATACTAAGAAAGTGGTATAAGAACCATGACTTGACTAGACACAGTGCCTAGAGCATGTAGAATCACTGGGACCCCAAGGAACCACCCAAGGTAGTGACACAGGGGACCCACGGAGGACGGGTGCAGTGTGGGAACACAGACGCGAGCTCCGTACAACTCTAAGGGAAAGTCGCGGTTGGAATTTTAAAGATTAAGGACACTTAGGAGAGGACTTCAAGCAAACCCAGCTAACCATAGAAGGTTCTAAGGCCAACACCCTTGAGAGTACTGAGGTACCCGTGTTACCTATCCCAGAGGAGCCGGGTGCATAGGGGAGAAGTGGTGTCGGAAAACCTCGTCGTTTTCAATGGCGTGATGCGAGAAAGTACTGCTGCCGTGGAGAAGAAAAGTGTCCGGTGTGATCCAAGCCTGGATCGGAGATGTGAAGAACCTGAAAGCAGAGGGGGCAAAGTCTGGGTCACTTCACGTGACCAGGAGCGAAGCAATCGAATGCCCACCGATGTCGGGTGCTTCAGGTGCGAAGAGGTGAAGCTTGACTCTGCAATTCCGGGGACCAGGAGACGTCTGCGATGACCACAGTCTGGATTCGAGCTGTCCCACAAAGGATGTCGAGTGCTGGCGGGTCAGTGTCCGGATTGAACACCAACAAGCCTTGGCAACTGCAACCCATGCGGTCAGAGGAAATATGCTTCTGTGAGGACCAGCAACGTCCTGGAGACTCCCCAAGTGATGGAGAGTCAGGTCACATCTGGAGCAACCAGGGAAGCCCACTGAAAGTTAAAGTTGCCTTCTCAGGGACCCACAGGCCAACTGACCAGGGATCACAACGGGACCTCAAGAGGAATCACAAAGTGCCAGCCCACGGTACACCCGTGGAGTGTAGGCTGGAAATCTTCAGTTGAATTAGTGCTCGGGGTCAGGACTACAAGTAGCCCAAAGCACAGCTTCAGGGATCGCCGAAAAGCATATGCTGCTGCAAATGTACACGGTGCCCAGGGGTACGGGTTTCACGGTCCCCACGAGGGATACGGGCCTCAGAATTGCTGAGAGCGCAGATCAACCTCAGAGACTTTGGGAACCTACCTCCTGTATTGCATAAATCTTCGGAGTCCTTCGGGAGCTTCGTAGATGCAAACCAGTCAGATGCGTTTTGGTGCCTGCTCAGCAGGGGAGTAACACCTTTACTCCAAGGGAGATTCTTCAGTCGTCCAGCAGAGCGTAGATCATCAAAGGTTACTTGGTTTCTGTAGCAGAGTTTAGTCCAGGTAATATCTAAAGTCCTGTAGCCAGGGGTTCCTACTTTATACCCAAGGAAGGGGTGGGACAAACTCTGGGGACCCACCTATGGGAGGGTCAGGACAGAGGGGTGGCTACATCCATGTTCTTTGTCCAGTTTCACGCCAGAGCAGGGGCTGATAGCCCCTGCAACCGGTTTGAGCTGGACTATGCACGAGGACACCAAATGTGCCCCAGTGCAGACATCAAAGCACTCTGAGTGTGCACCCACCCAGCCCCAATTCACTAAAGCCTGTCTGGGAGGTGGTCTGTGACAGGAAACCTATTGTCAAGCCTTCCCCTGCCGGAGTTTCATCCAGCAGCAGGAGGGCAGACTCGTGTCTGTGGCTGGCAGCATCCATTTTGTGATGCCAGGGTTCTGTGAAGCTGGTACCGGGTGTACCGGTGTTGTTATATTTCTCCCTCTAGGAGGGTGGAATCATACCTCCAACACCAGTTACTGGTGTGGAGGTATGATTCCAAGGTGTTTGACACCAAACACGACATGTTTCCATGCAGCCATTTTAAAGTTAGCATTTACCGCGAGGTTATAATGCACTTAAGTATATATGGTTGGCTGCATCACAAACAACCCCGGAGAATAGGTTCCGAAGGCTGCAGAGGGGCTCTGCTCATGCATGGGCACGCTCTCACATAAAACCCAGCACCCTGCCTTCAGGATTGATAAGGCCTGCTATAGGGGTGACTGATAGGTTTATATGTGCAGTGATTAGGATAGATATAGTGAACTTATATCTAAGTAAGGGGTGCATGCACCACCTTACACAGGCTGCAGTAGCAGACCTGTGGTGTCATTTTAAATGGTCTCTCAGGGGTGGCATAATACATGCTGCAGCCCCTGGGAGGCCTCTGGGGTACCTATGCCCTGGGTACATAGTATACCATATACTAGGGACTTATAAGGGTATCCCAGAATCCAATCTGGAGTGTACCTAAAGTACATGTAATCAAATTAGAGGAGAAAGCAGATAGACTGCGGTCCTGAATAGCTGGATCCCAGTCAGACTAAGTCGAAAACAGTGAAACATCAGCAAAAAGTGGGGGTAACTATAAGAAGCAGATCCTACTCTCCTACACACCCCCCAAACATCAGGACATTAAACTAACCTTGACCAGTTGAGTCTTCATGTTCTAAGTGGAAATATCTGGAGAGTCCATCTGCATTGGCATGGTTACTCCCAGGTCTATGTTCCACTGTATAGTCCATCCCCTGTAGGAAAATGGACCACCTCAAAAGTTTGTGGTTTTAACCCTTCATCTGTTTTAGCCATAAGAGGAGCTTATGGTCTGTCTGAACAATGAAGTGAGTGCCAAACAAGTATGGCCTCAGCTTCTTCAGAGCCCAAACCACAGCAAAGGCTTCCCTCTCAATGGCTGACCAATGTTTCTCTCTGGGGGTCAGCCTTCTGCTAATAAAAGCTACTGGCTGATCCTGACCTTCATCATTCAATTGTGATAACACAGCCCCTACCCCCAACTCAGATGCATCTGTTTGGACAATGAATTGTTTGGAGTAGTCAGGACTTTGCAGAATGGGAGCAGTGCACATGGCCTGCTTGAGGTCATCAAATGCCTTTTGACAGCTGACTGTCCACTGAACTTTCTTTGGCATTCTCTTGGAAGTTAAGTCATTCAAAGGGGTCACTATGGATCCATATCCTTTGACAAACCACCTATAGTACCCAGTCAGGCCCAAGAAAGCTCTGACCTGAGTCTGGGTGGTTGGACCAACCCAGTCCAAGATGGTCTAGATTTTGCTCTGCAATGGTTGAGCCTGGCCTCCACCCACAAGGTGGCCCAGGTATACAACTTGACTCTGCCCTATCTGGCACTTGGTGGCCTTGATAGTGAGGCCTGCTTTCTGCAGGGCCTCCAAAACATTTCGCAGGTGGACCAGGTGATCCTCCCAGGTGGAGCTAAAGACAGCAATATCATCCTTTGAAAAGTGGCAGGTGCATTCTTCAAACCAAAGGGCATCACCACAAATTGGTAGTGCCCACTAGGGGTTGAGAATGCTGTTTTGGCTTTTGCATCCTCAGCTAGTCTGATCTGCCAGTAGCCAGCTGTCAGGTCAAATGTGCTCAGAAACTTGGCTGAGGCCAAAGTATCTATAAGCTCATCTGCCCTAGGGATTGGATTGGCATCAGTCCTAGTGACTGCATTGAGACCTCTGTAGTCGACAAAAAACCTCATCTCTCTCTTACCACCCTGGGTGTGAGGTTTAGGTACCAAGACTACTGGACTAGCCCAAGGGCTATCTGAGGGTTCAATCACACCCAAATCCAACATCTTCTGGACTTCAGTCCTGATGCAGTCCCTGACATGGTCAGGTTGCCTGTAAATCTTATTTTTAACAGGCAGACTGTCCCCAGTGTCCACTTCATGAGTGCACCAGGTAGTCTGACTTGGAGTCAGGGAGAACATATGTCTAAACTGGTTGATAACTTTTCTGCAATCAGTTTGCTGCTGGTCAGTGAGGCTGCCTGTCAAGGCTACACCATCTACTGAACCATCATCAGGGTTCTGTGAGAGCAGGTCAGGGAGTGGATCACTCTCTTCCTCCTGTCCCTCATCAGTAGCCATGAGCAAGCCCATGTCTGCCCTGTCAACATATGGTTTGAGCCTGTTGACATGGAGCACCCTATGGGGGATCCTGGGAGTTCCAAGGTCTACCAGGTAGGTAACCTCACCCTTTTGCTCAATTATGGTATGGGGGCCACTCCACTTGTCTTGGAGGGCTGCTGGGGCCACTGGCTCCAACACCCATACTTTCTGTCCTGGCTGATAAACAGTCAACACAGCCTTTTGATCATGCCAGGCCTTTTGCAATTCCTGGCTAGCCTCAAGGTTTTTAGTTGCCTTCTTCATGTACTCAGCCATCCGGGAGCGCAGACCAAGTACATAGTCCACAATATCCTGTTTAGGGGGTTTGAGAGGTAACTCCCATCCCTCCTTCACTAGACACAATGGACCCCTAACTGGATGTCCAAACAGAAGCTCAAATGGGCTGTAACCAACCCCTTCTGTGGAACCTCTCTGTAGGCAAAGAGAAGGCAGGGCAAAAGTATGTCCCATCTGCGCCTAAGCTTTTCTGGGAGACCTTTAATCATGCCCTTTAAGGTTTTGTTGAACCTTTCAACTAAACCATTGCATTGTGGGTGATAAGGGGTGGTAAATTTGTAATTTACACCACACTCCTTCCACATAGCAGTTAAGCAAATAGACATGAAGTTTGCATCTCTGTCTGATACTACCTCCTTAGGAAAACCCACCCTGGAAAAGATTCCCAGGAGGGTCCCTTGCCACCACAGGAGCTGTGGTGGTCCTAAGGGGAATTGCCTCTGGATACCTAGTGGCATGGTCCACCACCACCAGTATAAATCTGTGCCCAGATGCAGTTTGAGGATCCAGGGGACCAACAATGTCAATCCCTACCCTCTCAAAGGGAACCCCCACCACAGGTAGTGGTATCAGGGGGCCTTTGTAGTGCTACCTGCCTTACCACTGGCTTGACAGGTGACACAGGAGCGACAAAACTCCTTGGTGTCTTCAGACATATGAGGCCAATGAAAGTGAGGGACAATTCTGTCCCAAGTCTTGTTTTGGCCTAGGTGACCTGCTAATGGGATATCATGTGCTAGTGTCAATAGGAAGCTCCTAAACTTCAGAGGTATAACCAACCTGCTGATGGCTCCAGGCTTGGGGTCTCTACACTCTGAGTAAAGGAGTCCATCATCCCAGTAGATCCTATGGGACCCACTAGCACTCCCAGCAGCCTCAGCAGTAGCTTGCTGTCTGAGGGGTTCAAGAGAGGGGCAGCTCAGCTGCTCCTGGCTCCGATCTACCCTGGAAGGGCCCCCTGTCCCCAAGAACTCAACCTGATCAGGTTCAAGCTCATCTGGGACAGTTCCTTCTTTCAGGACTAAGATCAGCTCCCTCAAGAGACTGATCTGGATTCTGAGGCAGGGGGAAGACACTGCCTTAACCCTACTGCTCCTTCTCTTGGAAGGCGCCTGGTCCATTCTTCCAGGATCCAAGGCCTGTTCAGTGTTAGACATTTTTCCCTGTGACCTGGTCATAGCAAACACATTTGTAAGTAAGTAAGTAAGTCCGTTTTTATATAGCGCAGCTACTCACCCTTACGGGTCTCAAGGCGCTGGGGGCCGTCGTGGAAATTAAGTGAGCTATTGCCCAGAGTCACATGGTGCTGAGCTAAGCTGCCGCCGGAGCCGGGGATCGAACCGTGAACCCTGTGCTCCGAAGTCAGCTGCCCTGGCCGCTGCACCACACCTCTCCATTTGCAGGGATACCCAACATTTCTGGATGAGTCCTGAGTTCCACTTCAGCCCAAGCTGAAGTTTCTAAATCATTGCCCAACAAGCATTCAACAGGGAGGTCTGCACTTACCACAACCTTCTTAGGGCCAGTTACCCCTCCCAAGGTGAAATTAACAACTGCCAGGGAATGGTCTGTCCTGACATTGCTAGCATTGGTCTCTTGGTACATCTCACCAAGTATGATTTGCTCAGGAGCCACAAGATCTTTTGTCACCATTGTGACACTTGCTCCTGTGTCTCTGAATGCCAAGGCCTCTTTTCCATTCATTATAGGCTGTTGTCTGTATTTGCCCAGATTACTGGGGCTTACAAATAAGGAGGCCACATCCATGCCTCCATCACATATCAACATAGCCTGAGTTAGAACTCTGACTAGGCCAGAGTCCATCTCAGATCCCAGAGTTAACCCTACTACACCCTTATTTGGAGCACCACCACTTGGAGCTGAACTAGGGGGAACAGTTGCCTTAGGGGCAGTGGTGGTTGGAGTTGAGTCCTTGGACTTGGTACAATCACTTGTCCAATGGGTCTTCTGTTTACAGATTTGACATCATGGCTTCTTCTTGCCTTTTCCTTTGTTAGATTGGGACTCCCCACCAGATGCAGATTTTTGGGGCCCTTGAGAAGACTTCTGGTCTTTACCCTTCTCCCCACCCTTATCAGAGTTCTTAGAATCTTGCTTCTTGGAGTCACACCTTGGTTCTGAACCTTCTGCCTCACACTGGTTCTGACCCATTTGTCTGCCTTCTGGCCCAATTCTTGGGGAGAGGTCAGATCAGAGTCCACCAGGTACTGATGTAACAGTTGATTTTGACAGTTATTAAGGATCTGCTCTTTCATGATTAAATTATACAATCCTTTGAAATCACACACCTTACTGCCAAGTAACCAGCCTTCCAGAGCCTTAGTAGCACAATCTACAAAGTCAACCCAGTCCTGAGTCTGTGCCTTTTGGGTGTCTCTGAACTTTAACCTGTATTGTTCAGTGGTTAGGCCAAACCCATCAATCAGAGCACTCTTCAGGACTTTGTAATTATCAGCATCCTCTTCTCTTACAGTGAGGAGCTTGTCTCTACCTTTGTCTGCAAAGGAGAGCCACAAGATTGCTGCCCACTGCTCCTGAGGGACCCTCTGTACCTTACAGGCCCTCTCCAGTGCAGTTATCCATTTGTGGATGTCATCCCCACTCTGGTAGGGAGGGACAATCTTGTTCAAGTTCCTGTGGTCATGAGTATGTTCTCTATTCCTAGGGACACTGTAGCTGCCACCATGGGGCTCTGGCCCCAACTTCTGAGAAGCTCTCTGAAGCTCCAGGGATTCCCTATCTAAGGCCAATTGCTCTCTCTTGATTCTGAGCTTAGCTCTCTCAAACTCAAGCAGTTGGCACTTCTTCTCATAAGAGGACTCCCTTTTATGAGAATCAGAGCTCCCTACAGATGTACCAGAATGATTAGATTCCTGAGAAGGAGATCTGGATCTTCTTGGTAAACTGTTAACCTTTCCAGGTGGGGTAAAGAGAGGTCCACTGAGGCCTCCTTCCTCACCTTCAGGAAGAATTGGATTGTCCAGGTTAGAATCATTTTGATCCTCCTGGCCAGCATCAGAGTCCAGGTCATTGAAGTTCTCACTTCCTGTCCTTTCCTCTTCTGCTGCCCCACCCCCTTTGCCTACCTCATCAGACCCTGGAGTCTTTCTGAGGTCATCTAAAAGCAAAGTCTCTATGAGACGCTGGGTGTTTGGATTTTTCCCTGACTTCAGTTTCCTAGATGTACACATGGCTCTCAATTCCTGGAATGAGAGATGGTCATACTTAGTTGGCAAGGAGCCACTGGCTTCAGGCTTAGAAGACATGCTAGTGTGGTGTGGTGTATGCACCTACCTACTCTAATTGGAACTGAACTCTCTTGAGTTGGAGAAAGGGTGTGCTAGGCCCTTGACTTACCCAACTCTAAGTTCAGTAGAACTTACTTTATTCTAGACTTGATTTATATGTACCTAAGTACCTTTAGTGGTTTTCAGTTAGTCACTCAATGAGAGTATCTGGTAAAACAATAGCAAGCTTGAATCCCAACCGCTGCACACCAATGTGAGAAGTTGGCCTGGTATATGCTGTCCACTAATTAAAGTGGGCACCTTGCACCAGTCCAAACGACCCTTATTGATGATTAGGTTAAAGACAACCTTTATAGAAAGCTATCCTAGTGGTAGCTGTGGAGAGCAGCCTTCAGGCTAAGTCTTGAAGGAATGTAAAGCAGCTTGTTTTACCAGTATATGACCTCCTGAATGACCAAATTAAAGGAGAACCACACTAGGTGTATATAAAATATATGTATTTATTACTAAACACTCTCTACTAACCTCTTTATGAGATTAGAGAACAATACACACAATATTAAATCACTAGAACGACAGTAAATAGCACAATACATAGAGGGCTCCAGGGGGAGACCGAACCATATACTAAGAAAGTGGTATAAGAACCACGACTTGACTTGACACAGTGCCTAGAGCACGTAGAATCGCTGGGACCCCAAGGAACCACCCAAGGTAGTGACACAGGGGACCCACGGAGGACGGGTGCAGTGTGGGAACACAGACGCGAGCTCCGTACAACTCTATGGGAAAGTCGCGGTTGGAATTTTAAAGATTAAGGACACTTAGGAGAGGACTTCAAGCAAACCCAGCTAAACATAGAAGGTTCTAAGGCCAGCACCCTTGAGAGTACTGAGGTACCCGTGTTACCTATCCCAGAGGAGCCGGGTGCATAGGGGTCAAGTGGTGTCGGAAACCCTCGTCGTTTTCAATGGGGTGATGCGAGAAAGTACTGCTGCAGTGGAGAAGAAAAGTGTCCGCTGTGATCCAAGCCCGGATCGGAGATGTGAAGAACCTGAAAGCAGAGGGGACAAAGTCTGGGTCACTTCACGTGACCAGGAGCGGAGCAATCGAATGCCCACCGATGTTGGGTGCTTCAGGTGGAAGAGGCGAAGCTTGACTCTGCAGCCCCGGGGACCAGGAGATGTCTGCAACAACCACAGTCCGGATTGGAGCTGTCCCACAAAGGATGTCGAGTGCTGGGGGGTCAGTTTCTGGATTGAACACCAACAAGCCTTGGCAACTGCAACCCACGCGGTCAGAGGAAAGATGCTTCTGCGAGGACCAGCAAGGTCCTGGGGACTCCCCAAGCGATGGAGAGTCAGGGCACATCTGGAGCAATCAGGGAAGCCCACTGAAAGTTAAAGTTGCTTTCTCAGGGACCCACAGGCCAACGGACCAGGGATCGCGAAGGGACCTCGAGAGGAATCACAAAGTGCCAGCCCACGGTACACTCGTGGAGTGTAGGCCGGAAATCTTCGGTGGAATTACTGCTCGGGTGAGGACTACAAGTAGCCCAAAGCACAGCTTCAGGGATTGCCGAAAAGCATATGCTGCTGCAAATTTACACGGTGCCCAGGGGTACGGGTTTCATGGTCCCCACGAGGGATACGGGCCTCAAAATTGCTGAGAGCGCAGATTGACCTCGGAGACCTCGGGAACCCACCTCCTGTATTGCAGAAATCTTCGGAGTCCTTCGGGAGCTTCGTAGATGCAAACTGGTCAGATGCGTTTTGGTGCCTGCTCAGCAGGGGAGTAACTCCTTTACTCCAAGGGAGATTCTTCAGTGGTCCAGCACAGCGTAGATCGTCGAAGGTTACTTGGTTTCTGTAGCAGAGTTTAGTCCAGGTAATATCTAAAGTCCTGTAGCCAGGGTTTCCTACTTTATACCCAAGGAAGGGTTGGGACAAACTCTGGGGACCCACCTATGGGAGGATCAGGACAGACGGGTGGCTACACCCATGTCCTTTGTCCAGTTTCGCACCAGAGCAGGGGCTGATAGCCCCTGCAACCGGTTTGAGCTGGACTATGCACGAGGACACCAAATGTGCCCCCAGTGCAGACATCAAAGCACTCTGAGAGTGCACCCACCCAGCCCCTATACACTAAAGCCTGTCTGGGAGGTGGTCACACCTCCCTGTGACAGGAAACCTATTGTCAAGCCTTCCCCTGCCGGAGATCTGGCTGGACTGTTCCCAGTGGGCGCAGGGTCAAGACTGATTTGCATATGGCTGGGTCCAAACTGGAATGGCATGGTGAGCAAAAAAACGATGGATTTAGGCCCAGATCTCTGTACTGGGGTGAATGTATGACATTGTTCTGCATTCTGTCCATCAATTGTTCTTTTTGCGAGTTTCGTCCAGCAGCAGGAGGGCAGACTCGTGTCTGTGGTTGGCAGCATCCATTTTGTGATGCCAGGGTTCTGTGAAGCTGGTACCGGGTGTACCGGTGTTGTCATATTTCTCCCTCTAGGAGGGTGGAATCATACCTCCCACACCAGTTACTGGTGTGGAGGTATGATTCCAAGGTGTTTGACACCAAACACGACATGTTTCCATGCAGCTATTTTAAAGTTAGCATTTACCGCGAGGTTATAATGCACTTAAGTATATATGGTTGGCTGCATGACAAACAACCCCGGAGAATAGGTTCCAAAGGCTGCAGAGGGGCTCTGCTCATGCATGGGCACCCTCTCACATAAAACCCAGCACCCTGCCTTCAGGATTGATAAGGCCTGCTATAGGGGTGACTGATAGGTTTATATGTGCAGTGATTAGGATAGATATAGTGAACCTATATCTAAGTAAGGGGTGCATGCACCACCTTACACAGGCTGCAGTAGCAGACCTGTGGTGTCATTTTAAATGGTCTCTCAGGGGTGGCATAATACATGCTGCAGCCCCTGGGAGGCCTCTGGGGTACCAATGCCCTGGGTACATAGTATACCATATACTAGGGACTTATAAGGGTACCCCAGAATCCAATCTGGAGTGTACCTAAAGTACATGTAATCAATTTAGAGGAGAAAGCAGATAGACTGGGGTCCTGAATAGCAGGATCCCAGTCAGACTAAGTCGAAAACAGTGAAACATCAGCAAAAAGTGGGGGTAACTATAAGAAGCAGATCCTACTCTCCTACACACGCATCATGTTCACATCGTCGCATCGCGGGCACACTTTCATCGCATCGCACCGGATCGTCGCCCGGCATCGAGGCGCCTGCTCGCCGCATCGCCCTTCTTGCGGACCCTTTGTTTGTTTTGCGTTACGCATCCAGGTACTTTTGAGAGAAACGTGTTGCAGTTATCATCAACTTGAACTAAGTTACTTCTACCATCTTTAAGTCTATTTTGAGTACAGTATTGTGGATTTTTGTCGTTTGTGGTCTTGTGTTAAGTCTATATAAAGATTACTTATTTTTATATACAACTTGTGTGGTGTCCATCTGTAGTGTTGTCACTGTATTACTGTATGTGTTCACAAATGCTTAACACACTGCCTCTGAGATAAGCCTGCCTGCTCGTGCCAAGCTACCAAGGGGGTGAGCAGGGGTTATCCAGGAGTGTAACTCCCTTGCCCTGACTTAGAAGCAAGGGTCCCTATTTGGACAAAGGTGTATACCATTGCCAACTAGAGACCCCCAGTTCTAACAAGTAGTATCATCCACATCAACAACATCGCAATGGCACAAGACTCGGGTCGAGACACCAAGGCAAGAGAGGACAGTGACTACCCCACTGAAAAGCACATTGAGCCTACCACCGCCTGCTCTCAAAACATCACCTGCATCAGTGGCACCAAAAAGAAAAAAAATCCAGGCTACAATTCCTAGCATGTTTTGGCCAGAGAGGCAGTATGAATGCAACCACCCAACGGCACGTTTGTACAATGCAAAGCTGGCTAAAATGTTAGCGCTGGACCTCCTCCCTTTTACTTTTGTGGAAGGGGTGGGTTTTCTTTAATTTGTGGTAGTCAACTGCCCGAAATGGAAGGTTCCCAGCCGGTCCTATTTTGCCAGAGTTGCTGTTCAAGCACTACATCATGATGTGCTGGAATTGCTTGGACAAGCTTTGCAGCACAGTGCTGTTCACAGTATTCACCTGACAACAGACATGTGGACCGGTTGCCAAGCGATTGATTACATGTGCATCACTGCACAGTGGATCTCTTTTGTGGAGGCTAGAGAAAAGATATCCTCAGGTGTTGACACTGCTGAGATTTTTAATGATAATTGGAAGCATGCAACAGTAGCCATGTTTGATATAGAGAAATCCCATACAGCTGCAAACATTTTGGAAGACTTTAACAACAAGGACTTTGAATGGCTGCAACCAAGAGGGATTAAGATTGGATTTGCTGCCACGGACAATGGAAGTAATATAGTTAAGGCCATGACAGATGGTGCCTATTTCAAGGTCCTGTGTTTGGTGCACTGCATCAACATCATTGTACAGGACCTTCTAAAAAAAGAAGACCGAGTAAGCAACTTACTGTCCACCTGCAGAAGAATCTGCACTCATTTCAGCCATTCATTTAAAGCCAGGAAACAGGTGAGGGTCATTCAGCATGATAATAATGGTGGGCGAAGTTGGCGTAGTACCACTATGCAGAATTCTGCGGAGTTGAACAAAAACTCAGTGAAACTCCGCTCCGTAACTCCGTTCCATCTCATCCCAATTAATAAAACAGAAACCTCACATACCTTTGGTAAAACAAGTAACTCTATCTTTACATGCTAAAATGCATATAGTCATCTCACAAAAGTGAAAATGAAAATATAGCAAGCAGTGAGAGAGGTGATGATTTTGGGGTCCTCCCTAACCTAGGGAGAGAACCAAGCAGATGCCTTGAACACAAAGAGCACATCATGCTGAACGATTTGGTGGTGGTCCCATCCTCCTAGGACCACCCCAAGCACAGTTATGGGCAAAAATACAATCCCAACTAAAGGCCCTGCAAAGCATTATGGGACTAGATTCTAGAGTGCAGTGAATATTATAGTATCCAATATCAAAACATTCCTCAAGCGGCAGCTGCTCTCCTGGCTCAGCTGAGAGCTAATACTATAATATTCACTGCACTCTAGAATCTCGCCCCATAATGTTTGCTGGGCCTTTGGTTGGCATTGTATTTTTGCCCATAACTTTGCTTGGGGTAGTCCTAGGAGGATGGGACCACCACCGAATCATTCAGCATGATATGCTCTTTGTGTTCAAGGCATCTGCTTGGTCCTCCCCTAGGTTAGGGACCCCAAAATCATCACTCTCTCATTGCCTGATATTTTTCAAAGCTCACTTTGTGGAATTGATTATATGCTTTTAGCATGTAAAGGTAAAGTTGTTTTATCAAAGGGTTGTGGGTGCAGTAGCTAACTCCGCTACGTGGCAGAGTCTGAGTTTTTGCATGGATTCTGTGTTTTTAATGTAATGCGTAGTTAGCAAATCTCCACAAGCTCCTCTAGCGGAGCGGAGTTCATTGCCCACGGTTACATGATAATAGAATGACTGTTAAAGCACTCATACAGGAGGTGCCAACACGCTGGAACTCCACTCATTGCATGCTTGAACACCTGTTTGAGCAGTGCAGACCTATCAATGAATATGTCATACAAAGAGGGGATGTAACTGTAAAAGGCATGATCATTGAGATGGACCAATGGGGCATAGTCAAATACCTGACAGAGATGCTGCTTCCTTTTGAGGAGTTCACACGGGAAGTCAGCAAGGAGGACAGTACCATGGGCCAAGCTATCCCATTGTTGCACATGCTAAAGGAACAGCTAAAGGAGGTGTCAGCAATGTATGCAGGTGTGGAGGAAAAAAAAGATGCATATGACTTGGTGGAGAGCATAATCATTCGCTTATCTGCTAATACAAGGGTGCAAATAGACATTGTGTCATCCAAACATTATATCTGTGCCACAATTCTTGATCCACAGTACAAACCATTACTGTCCACTATCATTCCTTTTTCAGACGGGAATGTTGGAAACTTCAAAACATAAACATGTGTTCAAGGCAGTGAGCTAGAAAAAGAACAGCCAGGAAATAAAGGCCCACTCCTCCAGGGCACAAGTCCTGCAGGGCAGCCTTCAAGTTCAGAGCCCGAGGGCAGTACTGTTGGCTCACAGTAGCCAAAACCAACAACAAGAACACCCTCAACAACAAGAACAGGAGCATCAGCCCCATAATCTGCAACTGAGTGGTTTCTACTGGCAGGGTTTAAGTCCAGTGCAGAGGCGCAGGCAAAAGAGGTCAAGCAAAGTGGAGCACCAGCAATGATCATTGAGTGGATGGTAAAGGCCTATCTGGATGACCAAACACAGGTCTACCTTGATCAAACCCCATTTGTGTATTTGTATAGGAAGAAGCGCCAATGGCCAGTGCTCATCAGGCTGGCAATAAACTATCTGGCTTGTCCGGTCACCAGTGTCTCTGCTGAGCGTGTTTTCAGTGCTGCTGCGGCCATTGTCATAGTAAGAAGGAACAGTCTCTTGCCCCAAAATGTGAAGAGGTTAACCATGATCAAAATGAATCAGCACTTTATACCACCGGATTACTCCATACCTGAAATACGTCAGGAGGAAGATGAGGGAGACTCAGGTCATGGAAGTAGTAGTGTGTTAGATGACCTACTTCTGGGCAAACCACCGGAGTTTGAGGACGTGCTCTACTTCCCTGACTACTAGTCATGGGCCAACAATTATAGAACTTTCTCACTCAGCCTCTATCGCTAATCTGCTTTCTTTCTTTGACACAAAAAAACATATAGCTAGGATAACATTATTTACTTTTATTTGTTTGTGTCTCGTTGACTAATTCATTCCCACCTTCTTACTCTTAGACACATTTTATTGCCAGATTAAAGTTGCATCTGTGTGCAGTGAAGAAGTCCCACCCCACACCCATTTCCCTCAAGGGCCATTGGATGGAGAGAATACAAATAATTTTGTGCCTGCCTCCAAACCTGGGCCGTGACTATCTATCCTTTCCTAGTTTATTACCCTACCGGACTGCCCACATTATTTGATTTTCACTGGCCAATGTCTGCTTCGTGAACAAAATGGATCTGCCTTCCGCAATGTACCAAGATCATGGTGACCACGCCTGAAGAACAGGTAATTTTCCCGAAGGTGATTTTTTTTCCCTTCCCCTTTGAGAGATAGCAAGATTTCTTCACCGGGTCCACTCCACACTGCTTTGTTTTATTGTTTTCTGTTTTACACTCCTCAAAGAGTCAGACCTGAACAGTCTCTTAGAGAACGCAAACACAAATCTAGTCTACACAAAAAATGGCTCAATGTTGCTTTTGTTGTGCAAAAACAAATTTGTAGTACAGTTCGATCTATTGCATTTGAGTCGAGACTCGGGACACAGTTGGTACAGAGTTGGGCACCTTACTTGGAGTCAGGAGGAGCAGAAATGATGGAATGATTCAAGGCGTGGGCATGACTGCTTTGAGAACTGCCACCAGAAGAAGGAAGTTTTTAATTCCACTGAAACCAACCGATTTGGCGATCACTTTGAAAAGGCCTGAAGTTAATCAACACCTACACAATTCTGTTTAGTGGTGGTGAGTGGTGACAGCGGTGCTTTGATTTCACTTGATTGGGAAAATGCTATGTTGGTGTGTGTGTGCTCAGTGCTGTCTGGCTCAAATTTGAAGCTAAGAGGTGGTTGGGTTGGGGGGCCTGTTGTTGAAGGTAACTGTAAAAAGACATTTAGTCAACATTGATAATCACATTATGCATGTGCTGATGTTGCTGTTAGGCTACATAATATTATGATTCATGCTGATGAATCAATGATCATGACAGTTGCAAGTTTGATCAGCCCTATACCGATAGTTACATGCAGCCACTTTTGAGTGATTTTTGGTTGTTGTAAAACAACCAAAAATAATTGTTCACATGCCAGGCATAACATGAATGAGTGCAAAAAGAACTATTCTTCTTCTCTTGTCTCTAGTCTTGTGCTGCCTCTGAGTCTTCTCAGTGTACTCCTTATGCAGTTTAATTTCTTTCTCCTTGATTCTTCAATATCATTTTTGTTTTTCAATCTACTGGCCCTCTTACCCTGCACCATACTGGAAAAACAAAATAACATACTCATGCTTACCTTACCGAACCGCATCCGCCAGGCACCCCAGATTGATGGACATTCTAAGAGGAATGCAGATGCAACTCCCAATTTGGCAATACAGTATCATTTTTAATTTCAATTATCATTAGAACTGTGTTTGTTGTTACTTGACTCCTACAGATAATTTAATTTTTAATATATTTGCTATCTTTCAAAGCTCAGTACCACAGAACATTTAGATATATAATGCAACTTGGGTCTCTCTAGGGGCAGACAGACATTTTGGTTTGGATTACCTGTACTCATCATTCCTTTGTTTCCTTTTCCTCCCATAACAGATTAATCATGGTTGGCTGTTCATTGCCAAGATGAATGTTGTCCTTGTGTAGTGTTTGTCTTTGTCAAACCTTTCCCCAAATCCCCGTTCCCGTCCATTCATCGAACCCATAACCCTCTTCCCCCGGGCTGTGTGAGTTATTGAGGTGAGACGTAATAATTTACACCATTAATTGATCACACACTTGATGGGGCGGATATGATGAAAGCAACACCAACTTAGTGCAGGGCGAAGATCTTCAGCTCTAAGTATAGCCCACACTGACAATATTATATTAGTCACCCACGCACAGTTTTCGATATTTTTTCAGAGGAACATCATTGCCAGCATCATCATTCATGCAATCACTTGTCCACTTCGTAGCTCGAGTCGACTTCATTTTGTAACTTTTACTAGCTCACCATTCTGATTAATTCAATTTAGCATTGCTTATCATATTTTCTCTATTGTCTCTCTTCTTGTGTACTACTAGTCTAGTCTCTGGTGACTGTTTTTTAAAGCTCATGGCATAAACTCCGTTTTTATTTCAATGTGTTTGTTCCCTGTGAATAGTCCTTATCCTACAGTTTGAGATCGCCTAGGAGGGAGTGGGACCTCGCTTCTGATGCATTTGTTGTTAGTGCGCTAGCATGCTACTACTACCACCACAATGGCACCTTGAGAAACCATGCAGCCCTCGCTTCATCTAATCAGGTAAGAGAACTGTGGTTGATTCATTGTTGACATACAATCTTTATACAATGGAAATCTCCCCCCCTCCGAGTCCTTAGGGGTTAATATAGTTTCATACTGCACAGACGAGGAGGAGAGAGTAGTAGGACAACGGAGGGTACCGCATAACTATTTTGTTGTTACACTATCAGCAGATTTTAAAAACTGGCTGCGTCAAAGGCAGCAGTGCGAAGTAAAACAATAACAACCCAAATAGGATTTAAATCTTAATGTACGACTATAAAAAATATATTTCCCTAACAAATATAAATAAACTAGTAAACCCACAACTGGCCCACCCATCTTCCTAACCCCAACCAATGTCCCAAGTAGTGTCCAAAAACGAAATTGTCCATAAATAAAAAAAATCCCCAAAATGCCCCAACTCCCACATTCCCACCCTCTCCCCACAACAAGTCCCATCCACCCAAAATGTTTTTTAAAAAGGGGCAGAAGAGTAGGCCTAACGGCGGGCTAGGCCCTTCTTAACGTGCCTCTCCAATCTGTCCAGATGTTCCTCTTGCATGGCTTCCAGGCGCGCCAGCCTCTGCATAATGTGACGCTGAAATATGCGGAAATAGGGGGAGCAGCAGTGGTGCAATAGTGGCGGGTGGCTGCCCTTGGACCGCAGCACTGGTGTACGACTGGAGACACTGGGGCCTGGCTTGGGCCTGGAGTATTTGCAGCTGCTGCTGCCTCCTCCTCCTCCTCGGCCACCAGCCGCTGGTACTCGGACCTTATGGCCTCCAACTTCCTCTGCCGGGTCTGGGCTGCTCTCTCCTGCCTGTTAGGTGTCAGCTCTGCAGCTATATCAAGAAAGAAAACAGACAAATTGTAAAGTAAACAATGCTCATAGCAAAACACATAAAATTATATAGTGGCACAGTAGCAGTACATTTGCTGGTGTCCGGGGGCCATTCACTTTTGATGTGATTACAGTTTCAGGCATTATGCACTATGGAGTATACAAGTATTCTTCTCTCCCTTGTTGAGATAAATTAATGTAGGCATGATAGCTCAGCTGGCACCCTAGACAGACATACTCATGTTGCGTTACTTGTCTACTGCCTGCAGGTGGGGCAGCTGTACTAGATAATTATTGTATTCCTATCATAGCAATGCTCTGTTAAATGCCTCAATTTCACCCTGGCTACAAGGCAGATGAATAGCTACTATGAATGATATACGTCATGTGAGGTACTACTAATCATAAAGAAGACAGTTATGCAGACAGACATCCTCCTGTCTGCTCATGGGAAAAGCAATGCACTACAGTACAGTGAAAGGATTAAGGAACAGGATATTGTATTTGGCACCTTCATCACAGACTAGCTCATCCGCAAAAGTCAAGGCACTTACTCTTAGTACCACTTTACTCCTTTTCCTCACCCTCAGTCACCACATTTGACATGACTTTTTTCCAACAAAATCGATTTGCTTGGCAGTAAGGAAAATAATTATTAACTTAGTTGAATGCAGGTAAGTTAGAGGGAATAGGCCGGATAGGTAGATGTTTCACTGATCATCATCTTCAAGTGCCTAAGCTTTTGCTAGTAGTGAGTCACTTTGTTTGGAAATTGTTGAAAGGGAAAATTTTAAACTGACGTAATCCATTATGAAAGCAATAACTGAATATATTGCTTGGCCAGAGGAATGTGGTGCATGCAGAGAATGAACTTTTCAAATTTTATGGAAGGCTGGGATAGAAGGAACTTAGGAAAAGAGTTACTTAGGTACTAGAAAGTGACTGAGTGGGCACTGGGAGTGAAGGGAAAGACAACTATTTATTTTTCGCATTGCCATGAAAATTTGTAAAGGGCCGTACACATTAACCGAGGCAGACGCACATTGCACAGCCAAGAATGCAGTGCCGATGATGTAACCATGCAGCCGATAGGTCACCAATGGGTGTCACTGGCGAAATGCCGTGTTTAGGGAGGGAGGTGATTGATGATGATGGGTGGGTAGGAATATACATAAAATGTTGCACTTGAAAACTGCTGTGAGTCAAGGGAGTAGTCTGAAATACCACTGTTCTCAACCCTTTGATTCAAAAACCTTGATAAAATCCATTCCAAGTAAGTAAAGGTGAGAAGAATGCCACTACAGAGGAGCACACTATTCCCTTGTTTATTCTTCTTCCCAAGGGTTTTTCCATTCACCATTGCATTGTTTCTCTAGTATTTTTATTCTCCAGCCTTGGCTTTGCTACTCAGCGTTTAAGTTTTACATTCTGTCAATCCAGTCTTTACCATTGAAAACCATCCATCCATCCATATATCCATCCATCCAAACATGGCTCTCAGTCTCAACAAACCTTTCTTTCACCAACATGCATTTGTCATTTACCTACCCATGCATCCTTTAACCCATCAAACCCACCAGAGGATTCCTTTCCCCCACCCAGGCAGGCATCCTTTCACCCATACACTTTCAACCACTCAGCTAGGCATCCTTTCACCTCTCATCCATCCTTCACCCACCCATGCATCCTATCAGCTGGCTCACCCACTACCACTGCCGCATCTGCTGACTGCCTGGCGCCACCGTCACTGCTGGCCCCGGCACTGGTGGTCGGTGTGGCTAGGAAAAGCATTACACATTTTTAGATGCCAGATACGCCTCCCCCTATTTATTTTTATAGCAAAATACACCACATACATCACTACTATTCGGATACAGACAGTATCTTCGATCAAGAATATCAGGTATCATTTTGTTGGTGGCAATTTTAGAAGAGCCTCGAGACAAACTATAAAGAAGTGGCAGAGCTATTGATGAATCTGAGTTTTTGAAAAGAAATTCAAGAGTGGACAACTGGACATTTGGTCTTGGTTGACAAATGAATGGGGCCGTCCTCCTCATACTTCCTTCCAGTCATGGTGCACGGTCATCAGTTCACCAACTGCTGCTGATAATACTAGGCCTAGCTAAGAAGACACAACTTTGGGTTGTCCACCATGACCATTGTCACTCTCTCATTTTACTGAGTAAGCATGAGAAAGTCAAAGAAAGCCTTCTCATCTCAACAAACATGCATAGAATAGCTCACTTGGGCTTGCAATCTGCACGGCAGAGTAGCAGTAGTAGTTCATGAGCAATGGGTTCCCTGAGCCTTACAGTACCACCACTAGGAGGTCCAGAATAATATAAAGGGAGAGGAAAAGCTGACCAACAAAGCCAAAGAACGGAAGCTACAGACAGACTAGTATTCAGAGACTGTTGAAGTAAAGTGCAGACACTAGAAATATAGAAAATAAGTAAATTGGATAATGCAGGGATAACAAGAATTTAAACATAGATAGACTGAAGAGGATTTGGAAAAAAATTAGAAAATGGGTAGAAATAATTCAAAATAAGGAGCGGTAAAAGTTAGGGAAATAAATATTAATGTTAACAACAGGAGGACTTACTGGGGACAGCAGAGCCATCGGCCGAGGAGGAACATTGGGACCGGGAGGCACCTCCATTTCCCTCACCCGCCCTGGACCTCTTCGTGCCCCTGGATGCTGATGTAAGACATAAAGACAAAAAAGATTGGTGGTAACTAAATAATCTCTCCAAACATATTTTTTGACAGGAAAAGGCAATCGCGATAATCATTGAACTTTTCTAAATCAGATTGACTAGTCATAGACTAGTATCACACACTGTCCTTTCCAATTCCAAATTTCCTAAACATACCTAGCCCTAGCCCAAAGATTTTGGAATTACTAATAAATTGCAACAAATGATGTTTGCTTCTTCTCATCTCATTTGCAATCTCATTCTCAACCCCCTCTGACGGGCCAATTCACTAAATCTGCATTTTGTGTTTAAATGCATAGATGAACGCATGCATGCACCTAATTGGTTTCTTGTTAGTGGACGAGCTACAAAAAAAGGCTCGAAGAACTGAAGTGAGAGGACGCGCGCTGCTAAATTACTAATACTAACTACCACTATCCTAGTGACAGGACAAAGGAGTCTCTGCATTGCTTAAGTTCTTACATAACCAGCCCAAGCGAGCGCCAACAAGTACGATTAGGTAGCGCGGAGCACCTGTCTAGAATAACGATCACATTATATAAGGTTTGTAAACTTAACGTACCTGCATGTGAGAAGCATGCTTGCTTTTTGAGGGAAAAAATTAGCAATAGCATAGAACGCACAAGTAATAATAATATTAAAATGAGCTGCACACTGACCCCCCCCAACCTCAACCCCTAGCAGGTCCAGCAGGTCCTGCTCTCAGTCCAGGATGTCGGACCACCGGTGCGTCAGCTGATTATGGGTGTGCCAGAACCCAGAGCAGTGATACACTGCCCGGCGCACCCTAGCCCAGCGCTGCTGGTGCTTCTGGAATCCGTACCCAGACCCAGGCCTGCAGCCTGCTGCCAGGGTGGAGGGGAGGTGGTGCTGGATGTAAAAAAACAGCGCTGCCACCTCCACCTCGGAAAACAAGGCTGGGAGCTGCACCTCTTCCTGGCCCCAGGAAGGCAGCTCCTTGTTGTGGGTGTTTTTGGGGCACCCTTATCTGCCATGGTGCTGGGGGGTGGGGGCGGAAGAGAAAAAATGTAGAAACAGGAATAAGAGGGAAGGAAGTAAAAAAAAATAGGAACGAAGTAAAGTGAAAAAATAAAGTACAAAACTCACAAAAAAAACACACAAAAGTTGAAAAAAGCATAAAATACAGACTCAGAAAGGGTAAGATAATAAATAAAAAAGATGGGAAAAAAAGTTTTAGAACACAAGGATTTCAAATATTCAGGAAGGATCAAAAAGTAGGCCCCAGCACCATAAACAGAGTGAGAAACAAAATGTCCGCACCCATGCACGACCGCGTGGTGCAGTTCACGCAATATTTCCGCCCGTAAATGCAATTTGCGTTGCCGTGCGGCGGAAACGTCACGCAAACAGGCAGGACAATGAACTCCACCCGCTCACGGAATTCCGTGGAGCGCAGCAGAGTTTTTTTGCCACTTCGCAAAGTTCCGCATAGTTCCGCATAGTGCCGCTACGCGAACTCCACCCACCCTTAATTGCAAGTTCGTGAACACACTGGGCAAACAAATCCTAACACAGCACATTACAGAATTGCACCGATCACAACAAGTAGAAGAATGACTGCATTGTCTCCAACATTGGCATGAGCACATGCATGAATGCTACATGACCACAGTCTGCTCCAACTGCATGTGTTACCTTGTCCCAGTCCAGCCTCATGTAGGTAGCAGGATATATCATCATCACCATGTCAACCTAGGCCCTTGTAGCATACCATAGTTACCTGATATAATCAAATGGGATGTCCACATGGAATGCATTACTACCTATCCACACAAGGCCCTGCAATCTGCAAATGATCAGGTGTCCTTAACCCATCATATGTGGAACTGCTGGGCACCTGCTACAGCTAGGCTTCAGCAATATGTGACTACCAAGAAGAAGGTAGAAGTGCCCATTCCACACTGTACACATTTCCCACGTGATACTTTCACATCTGTCCTCTGCCAGGTGACGCAGTTGAAAGCTGCACATGAGTAGCTTAGCTAGGTGTCACATGTAGTACAGAAGAGGTGAATGGAGACAATGTGACTCCAAGTGGTGTGCGATTTTAGCATAGAGAACCACTGTACATGAGTCAACTTTGGTTCAAGTGAGCACACTGCCAATTTCAATGCCATTAAAACACTGAAAGGACATGAGGCTTAGAAGATATCCAGTCCATAAAGAGGTCATTGTGTTCATAAAGGAGGAGAATACACTGTAACTTCCTTGTCTAACAAACACAAATACCAATGTACTACTGACACACACATATGACCCCAACATGTCAGCATGTCACTCACTGATGCATGTCACCAGCCACAGAATGACCCTCCACAAATGCACATGTGCATCACACCTAACTGAATACACCCTTCTCAGTGGCATGCAAACTCACATTGCCAGACAGTACTGGAAGTCTTCCAACCATGTGTGTTGTTGTCTCAACAATTTCACCTGGCTAATGACGTCCATCAATGTCATTGGGTGTGTGTGACTCGCCCACCCATTTCTACACACCCCTGTATGTGGTTACATCTACTCTGTATACCCATCACAGAATACTATTGTCATGTACACATTGACCAACACATACAGAATATATATGGAACAGTTGTACATATAACAGTACAACACATACAGGTACACATGCCAGCATGTAGGCATCAATACGGATGGCGCCAGTGGTGTTAGCCACCTCATGATACTATACAATCCCCACTTACCAAGGGGAAGTAGTGCTCAGTGTCTGCATCTAGAGTGCATTGTATGCCATGCCACAAGTAAGTGGTCCATCATCACATGAGGCATTGTCATGTTTTTTCTTGAATTGCGCGTTGTAGGGTTCCCTATGTTAGCCTAACTGTACACGTTGTAGGCCTTATTTTCCTTTGCACAAGTTACTATATAGACGTGCTTGATTTTGTGCCACATTGTATTTTCACATGGAACCTGCATATGTTTTTGTGTTCTGTTCTTTTCCTGGGATTTAGTCTGAGCACCACTGACAAGGTCATTGTTATTCTTTCTGGCCAGGCACTAGCACCTAGACATAACACAAGAATGCAGCTGTTGTTTATGCCCATACATGTCCTATCATATAGATGAGTACAGGAGCCACAAACAGACACATGGAACGAGAGTTCTGCGACAAGAGCACTGCGTCTACTGAGATGTAGAGTGTCCATCTGTGTATGCTAAGGTACAGGGTCCGCCGGTAATCCCAGAGATCTTTCATATAATCATTTTACCTCTAGTAGCAAGGGAAGGGTTAGGTCACTCTGTCTTATGAAATGACAGCTCTTTTCATGGTATATAGATTATTAACCATGCTAACAATATTTTTATTATGCATTGGTTTTCTAATTGTGACACGTATACTGCATTTCAGAGTATGATAGTTTGAATAAATATTCTAAACTTTCTTCATGTCTCCTCGTTATCTCATTGTGGACAGGCACGAGTGAGAGAGTGTGTCCTGTTGCCGCATCCCTGAGAGGGTCGAGAGTGTTGTGTTCTGACTGTTCTAATTCGCTTGTTTCTCTGGTATGGTTAGGAGGGCAAGTGAGGCACTATAATTAGTCGGACCCGGACTCATGGAAACTGAGGTGGTATGGTGACTCAGTCCCTACATACTGATGTTCTATGGTTCCAAGCATAGTTCTGTTACAGAGCAGAATCCCTGCAACATGGTGCCACCAACGTTTGGTCTGGTACTTACTTGCGGGAGCTCCGAGTAGTGCTTGTCCACAATACTCTATCACCTTTTTCCCAAAGACGTCCGTGGTGTTAGGGATTTCTCCTCCACAGTTATTAGGCAGTGCCTAGTTCTGTTGGTTTTTCAGGCTTGAATATTAAAAGGTTAATGCTCTGTTTGTGCTACACTTTAAATCATTTTCTGGTTAGCTATGGCTCAGTCAGTGGCAATTGCTGTTAATTGCCGCCTGGCAGTTACTCAACATTTACTTCAACATGAAGTCCCTAATGCGGGAGCTCCTGTGAATTTTGTAGTTGAGGCGGACACGGCATTCCACTATAAGGTTTTTTATTTTTGGATTACCTCTCCGGCTGTGGACGCTAATGACAATGCTTTTCATGACTATATGTGGCCCCAGGCACCTGCTGCATATCGTCCATATACATTTTTTGAAATTCCACTTACGGTTTGGAAACACCAAAATTGGTTTAATGGCCCCCTTCCCCTTGTCCTTGGGACTGTTCGAATGGGCCCCTTAAGTAATGATTGGGCCACTTGGTGGACATTAGCGGGTTTTACCCCATATCCCGATTTAAATGCACTCAATTTCGTTCAGACACGTGCTTTGTATAATATTCTAGTCGGCCAATATAGACATCTTACACAATTCATTTCTCATACTTTGTTAGATGGTCCGGCCAAGATGGGCCTGCAGGCACAGGCAAGGCAGCCTGCTGGACCCACAATCAGTCCTGTAGTTGTTAATTCAGTTATGGGCAAACAACCCACAAATCAAGAAGAAATCCCCTTTTGGACTGCCCAGAAAATATATCAACTCGAATCTGTGTTTCCTCTTACGGGACCACAAGACAAGCACAGGATTCTTATTAGGTGCTTACCCTATTGTCTGGTTCCTACTATGGCTGACTGCAACACCTGAGGGGCCATTTTTTGCCACTGTTCACACTCTTTCTCATTGCACTCCCTCAATGGCCGTTCTAACGAGTGTCCTCAAATAGATACAGAATGAGCATGGGGCAAGTTCTGTCCTTGATTTGGGGATGAAACTTGTGGGAAATTTTCCTGTCGTCTCCAAAATGATTCTTTCTAATGTTAAAGGTGAAGCAGCATCTTTGGCCATACGCCAGACTTGCCGCATAGACGGTTATTGACCACGAATGCGAGTTGACTCTCATTATTGCTAATGTGTATTCGTCTTTAGGACGCAATGAGTTTGAGTTTTAGATTTATAAAGCACCTGGTTACACCAACTGGTGTGTCCCCGCGCTATATCCTTCAACTGACACTTCCAAGAATCATTTATCTGCAGTTCGAATATGGCTCTTATCTACTGTGTAAAAAGCCATGTTTTTAATTTTTTGCGAAAAACTTTCTGTGATTGTTCCTCCCGAAGGGACATGGGAAGCTCATTCCAGCTCTTGGCTGCCAGATAGCTATAAGAGCGTGCACCCATGCGTGCTCTCTTTATCCTTGGGACTTTGACCTGATGTGCAATAGTTTGGGAACCAGACCTGCAGTAACCCTGGGCCTAAAACACCACTTTGCTCGCGGAGTTTGCAGAGTTTTGGCAACTCCACGTTCCGCTTAGAACGCGGAGTTGCCCAAAAACTCTGCACTCCGCAACAGAGCAGAGTTTTTTCGTGTTGGCGTGCCTGAAATGCGTTTTCGCAGGAGCAACTTACCTGGTGCCTGTGATCGCCGACCAGTTTTCCGTGCCGTTTGCGAGTGCCATGAGATTTGCTAGGCGGCCGCATGGTCCTGAGAGAGTTTGTGGTGGCCAACACATCATTCGAGCACGCCAGCAGACTTCCGGTGGGGTTTTGTGAAGAACGCGATCCCGAACATGCAGGATCTACCGCGACTACCATCTGGTGAAGGTTCTCTCCCCAAGCAGCATCAAATCCTTCTCGAAAATATAATTTGGAGTAAAAAACTCCTGAAATTGATAATCGGCCATACTTTTTTGTACAAGGAGTCCTTTTTCTTTTTTTACTTTTGTTTCAAGTGGAAGAAAGTGCCCTAGAGCCTCCAACTTCCTGTTCCTGTCCCGCAGGCTACTCCCAGTGCTTATCCATCTCCTGGTCACTTTTCATTTGGATTTGGAGCTGGAAGGATCCCTCTTTGTGTCTGCTGCATAATATATCATTGGATTTGAGGACTTTGAATTTGAGATTTCACAAGTAAGTTGGAAAACTGGTGTTGTTTGTTTGATTGGGGCCATGCACCTAGATTTATTTGTACTTTTCATGGATTTTTTAAAATTTATTGTGGTGGGTGGCCTGTACTTTCAGTAAGGGCCTAGTTGTTTCTTTGTAAGTAATTTTTCTTCTTTTATAAAGGAAACATGTTGCACCGTTCACTGCATTTTCTCCATGTTTTGAAATCAATTTGCAATATTAATTTAATTCACTATGTAGCCCAGTAGTCTGCCAATAGGCCTTTCTCAGCCAGTAGGCCCAGAGCTACTCATGGGTGCATGAAACAACAACTGGTTCTGTGATGTCTGTTGAATTAAAACATCATTTAGGGCATGGATGGCTTTGTATTGAAATACAAAATGTGGTTTTTTGTGGTATTTCACTTTTTTATGAGATGTGTTGTTTAGCATGCTTCCTTTGTCTGGCCAGTGTGTGAGTGTGTTTGTAATAGTAGGCCCCAGCACTTGCCTTGGCTCCCCATGTGGCATGGGGCCATTTTGTAAAGTCTGTGTCCATAGGTCTGCTTGTGTGCATTGTTTTCCTGGCCTCCTGCTTGTTGTTGTGAGTTGTGACCATGTGGCAGGTGGCCATTTTGTGGAGGCAGTCAGTGTGCTTTTTTTGCCATAGGCCTGCATGTCTTCCCTTTGTTCCTCTTGGCTTATTGCTTCTTGTTGTGGTGGCCTGGCCATGTGGCTGGCGGCCATTTTGTGAAGGCAGCCATTGTGCTTCTGCCATAGGCCTGCATGCCTTGATTGTGTTGGCTATGTCTTCTTCCTGGTTGTTGTTTTGCATGCAATTTTTTCTTCTTTTATTCTGCAAAAATGTAGCACAGTTCACTACATTTTCTCCATGTTTTTAATAAATTTGAAATATTGATTTGAATTGGTTCACTATGTGGCCTAGTCTGCCAATGGGTTTTCCAGCCAATAGACCCAGACCTACTCATGGGTGCATGAAACAACTGTTTCTGTGGTGTCTGTTGAATTTAAACTTCATTTAGGCCGTGGATGGCATTGGATTAAAATACAAAATATGGGTTTTTTGTGGCATTTCACTTTTTTTCATGTGTGTTAAATTAATTAAATGCCTTTGTTGGAAGTGTGTGGTGTAACTTACAAACCTTTTTAGCCCTGTGGATTTTCGTTTTTGGCATTGTTGCATTAAAGATGTGTTGTTTAGCAAGCATGCCTCCTTTGTCTGGCCAGTGTGTGAGTGTGTTTCCAAGTAGGCCAGCAATGCATTTGCCTTGGTTCCCCAGGGCCATGTGACGGGGTCCATTTTGTAAAGTTTGTGTCCTCCTTAAGCCTGCTTGAGTTCATTGTTTTCCAGTCCTCCTGCTTGTTGTTGTTGTGATATGACCATGTGGCTGGCAGCCATTCTGTGAAGGCAGTCAGTGTGCTTTTGCCATAGGCCTGCATGTCTTCCCTTTGTTCCCATTGACTTATTTCTTCTTGTTGTGGCCTGGCCATGTGGCTGGCAGCCATTTTGTGCGGTCAGCCGGTGTGCCCCTTTGCCATATGCTTGCATGGATGGTTGATCAACGAGATAAGCAGCTTAATAAATTGATAATTAGATGCTTGAGGATAATTTTTATTTTTTACTTATTTATAATTATTTCTTGATTATAATTTCTTTTTTTTTCATTTTTATGTTTAAAAATTTTCCAAATTGTTTAAGTTTTTCTTTTTTTATATTGTCATTTTTTTCAATTTTTCAAAGTAAAAAAAAATATATATATTTTAATTTATTTTTCAATTTTTTTTTCCAGTTTCAAAGTAACATGATTTGGCATCAATGAACCAATAACATTAACCCTATGTCTGCTATATGACGTGCACAACAGTATTCATTGTCTAGGGATTGTTCCATTCCATTGTCATTTGTCAGCTGCAGCTCACTGAGTGCCGCATCCCCGCCACGTGATGCACAATGCCAAACCGTTACATTTGTATTTTTGTTGTTGTTATTCTTCTTTCCTATCCTTCCTGAGTGTACTGTAGTGTACAGTACACCATGAAAGCACTTGTGGTGTCAAAGTCTCACAATTGTTTACACTGTATTGTTAATTTTTTTAATAACTGAGGTAACACTAACAAGTATGACCACACACTAAATTATATATTATAATATTTGTTTGTTCTAGTAATTATTAAACTACAACAATGCCACATTTCACTGATGTTCTCCTTGCTTCTTTGCTTTTAGGTGCATAAGAGGAGGAGACAACATCACCCATTGTACTGCCAGACTCAAGGCCTGCGCCCTGCGCACGACGTCACGTGACGTGTGACCACAGACATCTCTTCAACTTGTGACTCTAAAACAAGTGCTGCTGTGTGCTAACTTACAGCTTCGAGATGGCTCCAAAGAAAGGTACCAGTACCAAGATTCCCATTCCTCCACAGCTACAGAGAAGGAAAACTTCTGGTTCACAGGAGGGCGTGGCGCGGAGCAGAGAGCAGCGAGCAGCGAGGTTGGAGCCGCGAGCGACCAGGGAAATCCATGGCCGCAGCCACAACCTACAACCTCGGCAGATGGAGACGTGACGGAGTGGTGTGGTGTGACAGGGCAGCCCCACGAGAGTGGAGGTGAGGCAGGGGAGCTCCGCAGTGGAGACAGGGGGCAGGACCAAGCGGGTGAGTCCTGCAGTGACAGTGAGACCTAACTACCCGCGGAAGCGGCCCAGCCTGGTCTGGGGGCAGATTGCGGGTCGGTGGGCTCCCGCCAGGTCCCCCCGCTAGGCCCCTGCCACCCCGCAGCTCCCGACCTCCCCCAGACCTCTCCCAGAAGCCCCCTTGCTATCGCTACTTCTCAGCCTTCCTAGCCTTCCTAGCTTGGTCCTGGGCAGTGGAGAACAGCTGCCGGTGACCACCCCACGGCTGGGAGTTGCAGAGCTTGCCGAGGCCGCAGTGTGGGGGTCCGCATTGACCACGGAGGTCGGGCGGTGGGCCAAGGCCACTCACCACTGACCACTGAGCACGGCGCGGCCCCCAGCCTTTGGCTTCTACCTCTACCACCGTTATTGTTGGGCACAACACTACCACCCAACACAGCTGGGCCTCACCCCCTGACAAGACGACATGCCAGGAGGGGAGGGGCACACCGACATCCGAGCTTTCCAGTGCTGGAGGGAGCCGCAACCTACTAGTCCCTACAACTCCAACGGTGCACCCCTAATTCAGCCTAAAGCACCTAGGGGGACCACCACCTGCAGGCCGGATTACACCTTCCCAAAAGGAACGTCAACTAGAAGATTGGAACAAACTCAATGTTGTTAGATTAGAAATGTTCCTGCTTATGCATTTTCCAATGTAAGTTAGCATTTGCGGCACCATTTTGTGTTAAGATGCCATTTTGAATCATGATCGAAACGAATCCTTTGCTATTTCTGAGTAACGGCCTTCACTAGGTTTCGTTTCTCCAAGGTTGGGTTTTGCTTCACTAATGAATAGACTGTTCTTATTAGCGCATACCTTTTTCGCTAGATAGAGGCCATCTCCCACTTGGCTAGTGGCGGGCACGGGCAGAATGACCTTGAGTAGTAGATAATGTGTGCCCGGCATCCATTATGGGTGTGTTCTAGCCCAGTTCCGAAATGTACTAAATGCATCTGCATGCTTATTGATTTCAGTCCCCTCTGCAGCACTCCTAGTGACTGGGCAGACTGGGCTCCGCTCCGAGTGTACCTTGAATAAACAAATATTGGTTTGTATTCTCTACTGTCTGACGACTCTTCATTTGGTATGGAAGGCTGAGAGGTGGTCATTAGTGACCTGAGTGACCCGAATTGGGCCGCTTCCTTCAAGCCTGACTGCCCGACCACTTGCCTGCCTTCTTGGCCCAAACAATTGGAGCAACCTTAAACCAAAGATCTAGCTGCTTGGAAAAATACACAATTAAGGGCACAAACAAGAGCATAATCAAAGGGTCCAACCCCGAACGGCAATTACAACAAAATACAGAATAAAATACATAATACAGGAACACAGGAATGAAAATCAAATCAAACGCAATCTGAGCACAAACCCGAAGAAAAGGGGCATCAAGTAATTACGTGCTCAACTCTCCCTCAACCACAAGACCGACAGGACTGTCAGATCTAAGAAGGCTAGGCCGGGGCAAATGTCAGGTGTCCTACGGAATCTATGGAAACTAACGAAACACAGAGGAGAAAAAAAAGATGAGATCAGGCAGAGTCAGACGGACTCCGAATCAGCCCCAGAAGCCTAGCAACATGAAGCAAGGTGCAAAAAAACAAATACAAAACAACCAGCAAATGCTGCAGACCGGGCCAAAATTCAAAAGAGTCCTTTAATTTCGCAGATTTTAACATATATTGGTGCCCCCAAACCATAACATCATCAGACTAGACAGAACTGATAGGCCAGGTGGCGGTATCGCTTGCATACATCGGACCAATCTCTCAGTGAACCGCTCCCACTCACCGGTTCTATCTTCTTGTGAATACCTGTGCCTAGACATCACTAATAATAACAAACCATTGTGCTCACTGCACACATTTTACCACCCCCCAGGGGACAACCTCACCTTTATCGAACATCTCATGGATATTGTATCAACTAATGCTGGACAACAAAATACGCAAATATTTCTCGGAGACCTTAACCTCCACTGGAATGACCTTAATGATTCAGCAGTCATCAGCCTCAAAACTTTCCTCTCAGACCTCGACCTCACCCAAATCTGTAACGGCCCCACACATGATAAAGGCTCAATTCTAGACTTAGTCATCTCCAAAGCTGAAGCCACTCAGTTGGAAACGATCCTCCCCTGTGACTGGTCTGACCACCACATCATCACTTTCTTCATCAATGAATCAGTAAAACCTCACTCTGCCCAACCCTCAAGACCCAAAATATGGAAGAGAAACCTAAAAAACGTCGGTGCAGATCTAGTCACAAACTCCAGTCCTAACATCCTGCTTCTCCCCGAAGATCTATCCGATGTGCAAGATCTGATCGATCACTACTTCTGCTCCATAAACAAGGTCCTAGACAAAGTCGCTCCCTTGCTATTGAAAAGAGCCTCTACAAAAGATTCTAAACCATGGTACGATGGTAGACTTAACGAGGACAGAAGATCCCTTAGATTAATCGAACGACGATGGAGGTCAGCGCCTTCTTCAGTTCACCTCAAGTTGCTAAGAACCACGAGAAACTCCTACTACAGAAAGGTCAGACAATCAAAAGCAATCTTTTTCAGTAATCAACTAGACCAAGCCAAGAACCACCCCAAAAAACTATTTGAACTAATCAAAACACAAGCTAAGGGCTTACCTCACCCTCCCCCAAACTAACCCAGACTCACTACCCAATTGCAAAGAATTTGCCTCCTTCTTCATTTTGAAGACAGAAAACATAAAAATCGGACCTGCTCAACGACTTAACAACCCATTCTGACATTCACATAGACACCTCATCCCCCCCTCCAGGAGCCCAACTTATATGCTCCCCTAAGTTTGACCTCAAAAACAACGCCTCATGGTCCTCCTTCACTAGATACAGTGAACAAGCGATATCAAAAATGCTCACATCTTTGAACCCCTCCAACCCCTTCACAGACCCCCTTCCTGCAAATCACATAAAAGACTTCATTCCACTGTTACTGCCCCTATGGACCAAGATTATAAATACATCTCTCCTGCAAGGAATCATCCCAGATATCCTTAAATCTGGGCAGGTGTCCCCCATCTTAAAAAAGCCAACGTCCGACCCGGTGGATAACTACCGCCCAATATCCAACATCCCTACTTTGGCAAAATTATTAGAAAAATTCGCTCACACATAGCTTAGCAAACACATTGACCATTTCAACCTGCTTAATCAATACCAATCCGGCTTCCGCAGAGGGCACAGTACTGAAACAGCCATGACCCATATAATAGATGACGCTCTAAAAATCTTTGATCAAAATGAAGCCTGTCTGCTAATCTTGCTTGACCTATCCTCAGCTTTTGACACCGTCAAACACGACAACTTATTAGATCTCCTGAAGCACAGAATGGGATTATCTGGATCAGTTCTAAACTGATTCTCTTCGTTCCTTCAAAATAGATCACAAAGATTCAAGGTTAATCAATCCTTGTCCAATCCCGTCCCAGTCACTTTAGGAGTCCCGCAAGGATCTTCCCTCTCTCCTACACACTTCAACCTATTCATGGAACCGCTCACCGACATCCTCAGCTCCTCTAATGTCCAATATCACATGTACGCGGACGATACACAAATATACTAAAAAATCCATTCACTAGAGGACATCAAATCTCTCAACAGAACGCCACAAAAAACTCAGACCTGGCTGGCTGAAAACCATCTGAAACTCAACACCCTCAAAACTGAATTCCTCCTTATCGCTCCCCCCAACCAATCGACCATCATCCTTGATTGGCTGAAACACCTCACAGCACTCAACTGCCAGCCTCTTATTATCGACTCAGCGAAATCACTGGGAGTAACTCTCGATAAAAATCTAAACATGCAGAAACACATTAGCAGCGCAACAAAAGGAGCAAATTTTCAAATGAACACCCTAAGAAGACTAAAACCCTTCCTCCCCGCAAATGACTTCAAACTTGCAGTTCAAGCTCTAGTACTCCCTAGAGTTGAATATGGGAGTGCTTCTCTTTGCGGGCTCCCCAGATCGACCACAGCCCCCCTAAGAGCCTCAATCAACTCAGCTGCTAGACTCATCACTGGCTCCAAAAGAAACTGCCACATCTCCCCAGACCTTAGAGCCCTCAACTGGCTACCTTTCGAAGCCAGAGTTCAACTAAAAATCGCATGCATGACGCACCAGGCCATACATCACAACACTCCGAGCTACCTGGCACAGAAATTGGTACTCTCTTGTGGCAACAGATCCTCCAGAAGCGCCAGTAATCTTCTACTGAAACCACAACGATTTTCCAAGAAGAAAACATACAACTGGGCCTTCTCGCGGATTGCTCCCAGGATCTGGAATGCACTACCTCCAGAAACCAGACTGAATCCCTCTATTGTATTGTTCAAAAAAGAAGTGAAATCTATTCTCTTATCCAAATTCACATGAACTATGTTTATAAGTTGTAATACTATTGTATGATATGCACGGAACATCATTTTTTCTTGTAATACGGGTTTTGTTTACAATATCTGCTTGTAAAGCGCTCTGATACCCGCAAGGGTCTTGTCCGCGCTGTATAAAACCTTCAAAATAAATAAATAAATAACAATGTTTAGGAATTCAGAAAAAAGTGGGACTAAAAAACAAGCTCCAGCTTCTCCTTCCTCAAAGACCCTGGAGCCACAATATACTCGATGCCTAGAGAGGTACCAGGCCTTCTGACGCCACTAGCCCCTCAGAGGATGGCCTGTAACACTACCACAAAAGAGAAGCAAAACGACCCCACAAACAACGTAAGTGACCCAAGTAGCACAAACAGCCAGGCAATCTGTCAAAACTTGGGCCAGGTAGACACGGATCTGGGAACCCCAAAGGAAGAAATAAGGAAGATGTGTAAGGCCAATGGGAAATCACCCACACTTAAGGAATTACACATAGAGGAAATAAGAGAGGGCCCAACAAACAACACTGACGTCACGAGCGACAACAAGATCGCAGTTCAGCACCTATCTCAGCTCGGAAAGGAAGGGAGCAACAGAGGAGAAAACATAAATTCAAAAGCTCAGTCAACAAACCTATGCATAGGCCAAAAAATTCCACTCTACTCCACCCCCAAGCCTACATTACAATACAAAACAATACAAGGGCCTACAACTGTAGCCCAGGTTCATCAGACAAACCTCGTTGAATTGGAAGGCTCAGAAAACTCATGGCTGAGAACAATAAGGCTCACACCTAATAAGGAGACATTACAAGAGACAGATTTAAAAGACCCAATCAGCGGGGATGCCTACAACTTCCCAACGCAAAGTAAAAGGGAAACAAATGGCCCGAACAGTAAGCAAAATATACCCAAAGTCCCTCTCTCACCACAGGACTCTAGTCAAGTACACAACCAAAATCAACCAACAAACCTGGAACCAAAATCCAGGTCAACACAAGACGAAATATCTAGTGACACAAGCAACTACTTGGAGCTCTTTAGAACACTACTACACACACTACAATCATCTACAAAGGCGTTCAATTTGCAATCGGATAAACTGGACATTCAAATTGAATTAATGAACATCACAGCGCTACACATCGCAGGGATAAACACGAAATTGGATAATCTTAACAACTTAATAACAAGAGCACAATTCAAATATTCACTACAGCAAAGACCCTGTACCTGTGGCCCGATAATCGACAAATTGAGCCTCCTACCAACTTGTTGGAAATGGCCCTTTTTGCAGGGTCACCCCTAAACTTTTTGCCTGCCTCCTGTATTTTTGCTGACCTGTTTCTGTTGGTTTTATGATTCTGGGCACTTTACCACTGCTGTTCAGTGCTAAAGTGCATATGCTCTCCCTGTAAATATGTCTATGTGAATTGGTATATCCCTGATTGGCTTATTTGGTTTACCTGTTAGTCCCTAGTAGTGTGGCCTGTGTGTGCCCAGGGCTGGTAAACCAAATGCTGCTGGTGGGCCTGCAGCACTGATTTGTGCCACCCACAGAAGCAGCTTGTAAAGTGTGTCTCAGACCTGCCACTGCAGTGTCTGTGTGCAGTCCAGGACTGCCATCTTGGCTGTGAAGTGCACCCACTTCCCAGCCTCTGAACCTCCCCTTGGCATCATGTAAGTTACCCCTATGGTAGGGTGCATTGTATGTGTAAGGTAGGACATGCCTTGGTGTGTGTAGCATGTCCTGGTAGTGAATTACACCCAATTTCGTTTTTCACTACTGTAAGGCTACCTGTTCCTCATAGGCCAGAATGGGCAGTTTGACTATTACATGCTATAGTCCTAACTGACCCCAGGAACATGGTAGAAAAACGAATTTAGTATGCCTGAGCTCAGAATATTAAAATACATCTTTTAGTGAAGTTTATTTTTATATTCTGTGTTTGAAAATACCACTTTTAGAAAGTAGGTATTTTCTTGCCTAAGCCTTCCAGTGTGCTCTGCTGATATGTGTATTGGCTGTCTGGTTTTGGAGGGACAGGGCAGGCTGAGTCAGACCTGGGTTGAATAGAGAGATCTGCATTTAGAGTATGGGGAGGGGTGGCTCCTTGACCTGAATAGGGCTGTGCCTGGCAAGGTGAATGCTGGCTCCACCTCCTACTGTGTGTCTGCTAGCAGACCCCTCTTTCTGAAAGGAAGGATGCAGCCTGGTAAACAAAGTGCTCCAGGTCTGAGCAGAACTGGTTCTGGCTAGGGTCAGTGACTTGTAGCTTCTGAGAACAAAGACTTTTGGGGTATAAATATCTGTGCTCAAACCCCTACAAATGGTATTGCCCTTGGATCTGGAGAGGAAACTCTGTGCGTGCCACTGGAGGAATCTGCAGGAAGTGACTGTCCTGGTGCTTATGTGTTGTTTCTTGCACTGGCCTGCAGCAGTGACCACTGGACCTTGAAGAAGAGGAAAAGGAACTTTTGAGAGAACTTTTATTTTTGTTACAAGCAATTACCCAAGGGCTAGGAAAAGAGCTAGCCTCCTGCTGGAGTCTCAGGCACATCAGACTCCACCACCAACCTCCTGCTTCCTCCCTGCGAGGACTGCTATCTGCTGAGTTCCAGGGCCTCTAGTTTGCTTCAGAGAAAAGAGTGTTGGAAATCGATGCTAACGCACCTTTGCGAGCCGCTGCAGCCGAGACGCGCTGGAAAATCATCGCGCTGCTATCGCGCGCGCTCGCAACCCCTAAAGAAATCATCGCTTCAAGACATCGCATTGCGAACGCCGTGCGTCCGCCACTTTGATCGCATTGCACCGAATTTCGTCGCTCCCTCGCGGAGCGTCTTCTCTTCGCATCGCAACACTATCGACAACGCAACAGGATCGTCGCATCGACTTCTCCCTCGCGGCAAGAAAGTCATCGCATCAGCGGTCCAGCGTGCAGAAGTTTGTCGCATCGTCCCCGCACGCATCCCGCAGATCGGCGCATCTTCCTCCCTTGCGGCAAGGATTTCAAAGCATCGCCGGCCTCGCATGCCGAGAATCATCGCTACAGCTTATTTGCGACATTTTGTTGGTTTTGCTACTAAACCCAGGTACTTTGTGAGAGAAAGGGTCGCAGAGACCATTGCTTTGAATTTGAACCTCATTTTTGCAACCTTTGAACTATTTTTTGACAGTCCTTCAACAGCAATCCTATTTTTGACAGTATTGTGGCTTTGACAGTTATTGGTCTTGTGATAAGTCTATATATATATAAAGATACTTATTTTTTATAACTACTTGTGTGGTGTCCCTTTGTAGTGTTCCTCACTGTGTTACTGTGTATGGTCATAAATGCTTCACACCCTGCCTCTGAGATAAGCCTACCTGCTCGTGCTACGTTACCACAGGGTTGAGCAGGGGTATCAAGGAGGGTAGCCCTCTTGCTCTGACTTAGGAAGAAGGGTCCCTACTTGGACAGTGGCCAGCCATTGCCAACTAGAGACCCCCATTTCTAACATTGGTGGTCAGCGGTGAGGATCTGGACTTGCATTTATGATCGCATACAATAATTATAGTGTACACTACTAGTGAGTGCAGACCATAACGCAACCACATACATTTTTGAAGTTTTTTTTAATTCTATTTTTGATTGATATTGCCCGTGATTGTTACAATGGGCAAGCCTATTTTTTATTGATATTGCCGGTGATAGTACCCGCATACATTTTTGAGAGTTTTTGGATTCTATATTGTGATTGATATTGCCGGTGATTTTTTTACCCGCATACATTTACTTGAGAAGTTTTCTTCTATCTTTTATTGATATTGCCCGTGATTGTTACAATGGGCAAGCCTATTTTTTATTAATATTGCCGGTGATAGTATCCGCATACATTTTTGAGAGTTTTTGGATCCTATATTGTGATTGATATTGCCGGTGATTTTTTACCCGCATACATTTTCTTGAGAAGTTTTCTTCTATCTTTTATTGATATTGCCCGTGATTGTTACCATGGGCAAGCCCAGATCCAATGCCTCGGAGGAGCCCTCCTGGGAAGTAGATAGATTGGAAACCTACAATGCCAAACAGCTCAAATATTTCTGCAAGCAGTTCACAGTCCCATCACAGGTCTCACTAGAAGGGAGGAGTATTACAAAGCATTGAAGGCCTGGTTAGAAGCCAGGGATGCCCCTCAGAATATGGGAGACCCGGGGGAGGGGGGAGAGAATGTGGAAGTGCAGCAGGATGAAGTGATAGATTTAGTAGGTGAGAAAGCAATTTCCAGCCCTGACACGAGCGTGTCCGCCAAGGGTCTGTCTCCAGAGGAGATGGAGGACAGGGAGAGAGATAGGCGGCATAAAATGGAGTTGGCTAAAATGAAAATGGATCACCAAAAAGACCTAGAGAACAAGAGGTTAGATTTTGAGGTGATGAAAATGAAACTTGAGCATGAGAGAATATTGAGGGAGTTGGAGATCAAAGCGAAGACTCCCCCCTCTGGTGGCAGCATACCTGTAGTGAATCCTGAGGGTAGGGGGTATATCCTTGCAGACATCCCTGAGCCTTTGGCAACAAGACAGATGGGGATTCTTGGAGTCCCAGTACGCCTACCAAGAGAGTAGTTGGGCTGAGGGTGGCTCTGGAGAGTATGAAGAGGAGGAAGAAACTGGTCTGGAACATCTCATATGGGGGGGAGTCCCTTACTGAGTCTAGTGCCTCTGGTAGTGCCCAATTCCCCCTGTGGTCCCCAGAGGAGTTGGTGGACAGGCGGGAGTGTCCCATAGGTGGAAATCCCTTGCGGAGTCTAGTGCACAGGGTAGCACCCAATTCCCTTCATGGTCCCCAGAGGAGTTGGGCAGACAGAGGGAGAGGGAGCACCAGCTGGAGGCACCCCTAGCACAGCTAGCAGAAGAAGAGAAGTTAGCTCAAGAGGGTAGGTTACCCCTGGAGCGCAGTTTTAATTGTCTGGATTCCCCAGAGAGGGTGGGGTCCAGTGGTGGAGCAAAATTGAAGTAAATAGTGATGACAGTGTAGTACACCCACCCAGGGATGTGGCACCTGACTTGAGGGAGAGGGCTTCCCCGTGGTTGAAGTCCTGGTGTATGAATGTGAGGACCGCCCAGAAGAGTGTGGGTTGGGTGATAGAGACAGTCAGTTAATGTCTCGCCCTTTTCAGGAGAGTGGTGTGGGGTACGTGTGTGAGGCACTGGATTGTGAGGTAAAGGTTAGCACCTGTGTGGAGCTGTGTAATCCAATTGTGGGAGAGCATGTTGTGAGTCCCTGTTTTCCAGAGCTAAACCAACACCTGTCAGATTGCGAGTTCTCTGATCCTAGGGAACTTGCACAGGAGGCAGAACTCTGGGTGAGTACCAGAGGCCCTGTAGAGGCATTAGGGAATGACCCTAAGAGAAGTGGTTCAGAAGTTTTCCAACCCAGAGTGCTGGGAAAGGTTAGGAGTGTTACAGCTGGGTCCCCTTGTTGTGAGGAGGTTGTAGGGGCCTCACATCCTGTCTCGTGGGAGCAGGAGTGAGACTGGGATAGGTCCCGAAGTGCCCCAACCTCAGTCCCCAGGACTGGATGGTTCCATGAGGGAACACCAGGTGGGGAGCCTAGTCTGTCTGGATGGACCGTCCATTGTGGGGGGTTCCCCCGTGTTAGGTGAGCTGGGAGTGCCTGTAGTCATGCCTCCATCAGTTCTTGTGCCTGGCAGTGCCACTCCTAGGGGGAGGATACAGAAGTCCAGTCTGAGGGATGAAAGGGGGAAGGAGTCCCCAGTGGGAGAGCCAGTGGGTCAGGGGCCAGTCAGAAGGGCTGAGCCCCCTAGGAGTGACCATGGTGACACCACTTCTGTCCTGGGGGATCTTTGCGCACTGTCAGGTAGACAGGGGTCGGGAGATCTGCACCAGGCAGTTGTTCAGCCACAGGGGTTGGTCCCTGGGTTGGTAAGTCAGGTCCAGGTGTTTTCTGACCTGGAGGGAGGGACCACTGTAAACAGTGTCCCGACCATTTTTTTTTCTAAAAGCACCCCTCCATGTGGGAGGGTGCAGTATGCTGGAAGGGGGTGCAGAGGGAGGGAGTCCTCGCCTCTGACCCCGGGGCCACCTGAGGGTTTTTCCAGGTTGGTAGATCAGTTGCAGGGACAAGGCCCTGCACTGGTGGAGGAGTGTGCTTTCCTTGGGGGGAAGTGGTGTACGCCCCCAGAAGTCCTGGGTTGCCAGGCACAGGTCCAGCCTAAGGGTACTGACCCTGGGTTGGAGGGCCAGGTTCAGGGTGATCCCCCCGACCTGGAGGAAGGGGCAACTGCTAACAGTGCCCCTCCCGGTTTGTGTTATGGAGGCACCTCTCCAGGTGGGAGGGTGCCGGGCCCCAGTAAAGGGGGCAGGGAGAGGGCAGCCTCACCCCTGACCTCCGCCCAGTCTAAGGGTACAGACCCTATGCTGGGATACCAGTTGCAGGATAGAACCCCTGAACGGGTGGGCGAATTATGCAGGACACCTGCCTCAGGTGCCCTGACAATTCTGGAAGGGGGTACCGCTCCAGGTGGGAGGGTACCGAGCCCCAAAGAGAAGGACCAGGTGTGGGGGAGCCCACCCTAGTCGCTGGCCCCACCGTTGGGTACAGGCCCAGGGCTGGTGGGTCAGTGTCAGGACGCGTTGCCTAACCTGTCAGGAGGGAGAGTGGACAAAAGGTGCCAGACACCTGGGGTTACTGCCCCTCACTCTCTGATGCCACAAAAGTTTGAGAGCCCTGAGAGGTATAGGGCTTGGATTTCATCACTGACTACTGTCAGTGGCTAAGGGGGCTTGTTGTTTATCTGTTGGGACACACCTGGGGGCCAGTTAAGGTTAGATGCTGCACAGGTGGTGTCCACAGGTGAGGGGAAGAGTTCCCCATTGGTTATCTTAGTGGGCCCTAGGAGTGTGGACAGAGGGATCCACCAGGGTTCAGATTGGAGTAGAGCTGGCATATGCCCCTGCAGTTGCGGGCCAGTTCAGTGTTCTATCGCCCAAAGCAGGGAAGCCCATCAAAGTAGTGATTGGTCTACCCTGCGTTTTGGCTGGAAGGGGGTTGTGTTGGAAATGGCCCATTTTGCAGGGTCACCCCTAAACTTTTTGCCTGCCTCCTGTATTTTTGCTGACCTGTTTCTGTTGGTTTTATGATTCTGGGCACTTTACCACTGCTGTTCAGTGCTAAAGTGCATATGCTCTCCTGTGTAAATATGTCTATGTGAATTGGTATATCCCTGATTGGCTTATTTGGTTTACCTGTTAGTCCCTAGTAGTGTGGCCTGTGTGTGCCCAGGGCTGGTAAACCAAATGCTGCTGGTGGGCCTGCAGCACTGATTTGTGCCACCCACAGAAGCAGCTTGTAAAGTGTGTCTCAGACCTGCCACTGCAGTGTCTGTGTGCAGTCCAGGACTGCCATCTTGGCTGTGAAGTGCACCCACTTCCCAGCCCCTGAACCTCCCCTTGGCATCATGTAAGTCACCCCTATGGTAGGGTGCATTGTATGTGTAAGGTAGGACATGCCTTGGTGTGTGTAGCATGTCCTGGTAGTGAATTACACCCAATTTCTGTTTTTCACTACTGTAAGGCTACCTGTTCCTCATAGGCCAGAATGGGCAGTTTGACTATTACATGCTATAGTCCTAACTGACCCCAGGAACATGGTAGAAAAACGAATTTAGTATGCCTGAGCTCAGAATATTAAAATACATCTTTTAGTGAAGTTTATTTTTATATTCTGTGTTTGAAAATACCACTTTTAGAAAGTAGGTATTTTCTTGCCTAAGCCTTCCAGTGTGCTCTGCTGTTATGTGTATTGGCTGTCTGGTTTTGGAGGGACAGGGCAGGCTGAGTCAGACCTGGGTTGAATAGAGAGATCTGCATTTAGAGTATGGGGAGGGGTGGCTCCTTGACCTGAATAGGGCTGTGCCTGGCAAGGTGAATGCTGGCTCCACCTCCTACTGTGTGTCTGCTAGCAGACCCCCTCTTTCTGAAAGGAAGGATGCAGCCTGGTAAACAAAGTGCTCCAGGTCTGAGCAGAACTGGTTCTGGCTAGGGTCAGTGACTTGTAGCTTCTGAGAACAAAGACTTTTGGGGTATAAATATCTGTGCTCAAACCCCTACAAATGGTATTGCCCTTGGATCTGGAGAGGAAACTCTGTGCGTGCCACTGGAGGAATCTGCAGGAAGTGACTGTCCTGGTGCTTGTGTGTTGTTTCTTGCACTGGCCTGCAGCAGTGACCACTGGACCTTGAAGAAGAGGAAAAGGAACTTTTGAGAGAACTTTTATTTTTGTTACAAGCAATTACCCAAGGGCTAGGAAAAGAGCTAGCCTCCTGCTGGAGTCTCAGGCACATCAGACTCCACCACCAACCTCCTGCTTCCTCCCTGCGAGGACTGCTATCTGCTGATAAGGCTCCTGTGAGTTCCAGGGCCTCTAGTTTGCTTCAGAGAAAAGAGTGTTGGAAATCGACGCTAACGCACCTTTGCGAGCCGCTGCAGTCGAGAGCGCTGGGAAAATCATCGCGCCGCTGCCGCTGAGTGCTCGCAACACGAATCCATCGCTAACGCCCCTTTGCGAGCCGCTGCAGCCGAGACGCGCTGGAAAAATCATCGCGCTGCTGTCGCGCGCGCTCGCAACCCCTAAAGAAATCATCGCTTCAAGACATCGCATTGCGAACGCCGTGCGTCCGCCACTTTGATCGCATCGCACCGAATTTCGTCACTCCCTCGCGGAGCGTCTTCTCTTCGCATCGCAACACTATCGACAACGCAACAGGATCATCGCATCGACTTCTCCCTCGCAGCAAGAAAGTCATCGCATCGGCGGTCCAGCGTGCAGAAGTTTGTCGCATCGTCCCCGCACACATACCGCAGATCGGCGCATCATCCTCCCTTGCGGCAAGGATTTCAACGCATCGCCGGCCTCGCGTGCCGAGAATCATCGCTACAGCTTATTTGCGACATTTTGTTGGTTTTGCTACTAAACCCAGGTACTTTGTGAGAGAAAGGGTCGCAGAGACCACTGCTTTGAATTTGAACCTCATTTTTGCAACCTTTGAACTATTTTTTGACAGTCCTTCAACAGCAATCCTATTTTTGACAGTATTGTGGCTTTGACAGTTATTGGTCTTGTGATAAGTCTATATATATATAAAGATACTTATTTTTTATAACTACTTGTGTGGTGTCCCTTTGTAGTGTGCCTCACTGTGTTACTGTGTATGGTCATAAATGATTCACACCCTGCCTCTGAGATAAGCCTACCTGCTCGTGCTACGTTACCACAGGGTTGAGCAGGGGTATCAAGGAGGGTAGCCCTCTTGCTCTGACTTAGGAAGAAGGGTCCCTACTTGTACAGTGGCCAGCCATTGCCAACTAGAGACCCCCATTTCTAACACAACTCTATTAGAACAAATAATAGCTCTCAAAAAGCGAAATACAACTCCTATCAAGCACACTGTCACCAAGCATGAAGCACAAATAGCAATTCCTTCACAGGCCACACCGACAAACGTCAACTGAGCCACAAATATCTCTGGAAATGAAGGTAGCACCTGCAGATACAATGCAAGGTGACTCAGCAACAGTAAAATCGGAAGTACACAACCCGACAAAGCGAACAAGAAGACAAAAAAGTGCGAAAGGAAAGCAAGAAATAAAATAACACTCCGAGTTATTGAGCAAGCAACCAAAATATACCCAATATTTAGCTCATCCAGGAAGACCAAAGCAAAAACAGACCTTACCAGGACGTCCACAGGCATGGGCGACACTTCGAGTGGAAACCAGAAGGACTGGGGCACGGAAATGGATAGCCTGGAAGAAGCGGATCAAAACAAACCAAGGGTCACTAACCCCTATGGTGCCGAAGGCCCCAAACTTTGTGGAAAAACAACCGCACATACTTGGGGAGGCCCAGAAATCTGCACAAGAAGAGGAACAACAAAAATGACCCAAGGCAGCGAACAAACCATTGAGACATTGGAAAATGGAAAAAAGCAACAAGACAGAAATCTACTACAATCAGCAAACATAATAACCTAGGGTATCACGCCTTGTGGAACAAGCCTGAAGCTCAAAGACCTGCTAGGAGGATAAGTGTACAAGAAACAAGTCCCTAACTTACTAACTGGCAAAGACTCAACAAACGAGGACTCCACACAGCAAGGAAGGCCAAAAAAATCCCAAGGCACAACAGAAATGAACGAGCCAGGAATCAGAGCTCAAGAAGAAACACGCAACCAAGATAAGATCCAGATGATACCATCTTCTGCATTTAAGACCCCATCTCCCAAAGTCTGCATAAGGGGCTTTCTGCAACAAGATAACCTTAGATTTTACATACAAAACCACAACAACACAAGCTCAACAGAATACAAACAAGCAAATTTGCCATGGGTAAACCCCCGAGAAACCGAGCCTGGAAACCTAGAACAGGATAAAATAACAAAACATAAAGAGACCATTCAGAGTAACTTGCCTCCAACAGAAACCTTAATACACAACACAAATAAGGGCAGCATGCATCAACAAGGAAACTTCAGACTGCAAAAGCCTACTATAGCGGAAGTAGAACAAGAAGAGGCAACCAGTGTAAAAACCCGGCAGTGTGGACTATCAACGCAGCAAATAGTTTTAACACCAGAATACGAATCGCAGGGCCGGTATAACATACTAAATAGGGGCAACATATTAAAATTACTAACCGACATCCCTGCCTTAAAAAACCTAAAGTCAACCCATCTCCTAGACGTGGAATTTTGCCAGAAGGGAAAAGAAAACAACAATGAACAAATGCTCACCACATGGCAATCAGTGGAAGTCGCCCAGCTCATTATGAGCTACAACCTACAATTTGAATCCTGGGGTATAAAACTATCCAAGCCCGCTATACCACGTTACCCCCGTCCACTTACTGAAAACTCCATCCACAAAGCAAACTTTGGACCAGGACAAATAAAAGGAAAATCACAGGTGTACTCAGTCCTGCAGAAAGCGAAAGGAAGAAGTCCATCACCCGCACAGCGGAACGGGGCATTTAAAGACAAAAAGGCTTAAGCAGAATCTGACAACGACCAATGGAGCTGGCTCCCGGGAATCTTGAATAAAGCGAAGAGCAACTGACCATTGGACAGACAGACTGCCAAATCCAACAACGGAAACTTCCACCTCCTCTCTTGGAGCATAGCCGGAGCGAAGAAATGGCTGGAAGAAGGCAGCCCACCTCAAGCCTGGGCAACATGTGACATAATTGCCCTCCAGGAGACATGGGCATTGGAGGACTTGCCACTTGCAGGATTCACACATTTCAACACACCAGCAGAGAAACACAGGAAACACGGACACCCGAAAGGCGGCCTGGCAGTCTACGTGTCTACAGCCCTAAACACCACTCAGAGCAGATAGCCTCTTCCGGACCAAATGTGCAATTAATTAAACTCAAGTTACATGCCATTGAGAAACCAAGAACAGTACTATTGATTAGCACTTATGCACATCCAAAGGCCCAAAAGAAAAAAGCTCACAACGCCCTTTTAATAGCCACACTCACGGACATAAGAAGCACTAACCACTCCTGGGACATAGTGCTAACAGGAGACTTCAACTCTAACTTAATCTACACCCCTTATGAAGACGAGAAACTAGCCGCTGATAACAAATGCTGGAATGCACAACCTCAATACCAACTAAAAACTGCACCTCCTGACCTCACAGGGCGACACTTGGTGAAATCACTAGAATACCTGGGCTTGAGAGTCATAAATGGCAGGACAACGGAAGACACTCCGCCCAAACATGCCTTTCTCGGAGGGACGCCGCGATCCAGACTTGGCTACACGGTAATCTTATTACCACTGATGCTTCTTCTCCTCCAATATGCAATTGAATTCACCACCAGGAGTGATCACTCCTATCAACATATTTATTATAACCTAAACTTAACCAAACACCAGATTAACCAGGCAACAGAGGGAAGTATCCACTCAATTGATCTAAAACAGCTCAAATGGTCGAATGAAACCATCGAGGAGCTCCAAAACAAACTACAAGGGCTTATAAGAGCAAGTGAAAATGAGGGCCCAACTAAGACACCAGCCTGGGTAAACTTCACAGCGAAATTAACAACACTAATGACTGGAAAATCAAAACAGGTACACAGACATAAAAACAACAGGGTACCAGCAAGTGAGGTTCTCACACTGAAACGCGAACTAAAAAAATCTGTCAGGAAACTTAAAAGAATGGACCTGGACCATACAGGATGGGACATTGTACGCAACCTGAGGAAACTGTACAAAAAGAAGTTATGGGAGTATAAAAGAAGCAGTGACGAAAAATTTTGGACAAAACTATTATATCATGCCAAAAAAACTAACTCCAGCACATTTTGGGAAACAATTAACAATTTGAACAGGCCCGTTAACTCTCTAACCTCAAACGTACAAGAAAATGAGTGGGCAAAGTTTCTTATAGAAAGATTCACAGAAACTACAAATCCTGGAAACCCTGCTGGTAAGCAGCGAGAATACGTAAATCACCAAGATCTAGAGGTGGTAAAAGAAAATGTTGAGAATTCCATACAAGAAAAAGACAGCACTTGCTATCGAAATGTAACATCTGTGTTGCCAGCGGAAGAAATTACAAGGAACTACGGTCAAGACGGCACTCGCTACCCAAAAGTAAAATCAGACATGTCCGCCTACGTAGCGGAAGACGTAATAAGAATAATACGGAAAAGCAAAGGAGATGGAGCGCCAGGACCCAACGGCATTCCTCAAGCAATCTTCAAAAATGACGCATCCTTTTGGAATAACCGTCTAACGAGTCTATTCAAAGAAACCGAGCGACTAAATCAAATCCCATCCAGCTGGCAAGGCTCAATAATCACACCGATATACAAAGGAGGGGACAGAACAAGCCCAGCAAATTACAGGTTAATCGCACTACTGGATGTAGAAGCAAAGTATTACGCCTCTCTGATCCTGGAAGACCTAACAGATAGGTCAAATAAGTTCAACCTGATCCTTGTCAACCAGACAGGTTTCAGAAAAGGGATAGGGACGATTACAAATATTCTAACCCTTTCACTTATAGCTGACAAGTACAAGTGGAGAAAGCAACAACTGGACCTCTGTTTCATAGACCTAAAGGCTGCATTTGATAGTGTGGATCGTCACCTCCTATGGGAAAAGCTGAACGCTTGAAATATTCCTGAGAGAATATTAAGAGGAATACTTCTTCTTTACTCCCAAACATGGATGAGAGTAAAGCTGGGAGACGGCTCAAGACGATCTATAAAGGTGACTACAAACAAAGGCTTAAAACAAGGATGCGTGCTGGTTCCGCACCTTTTTAATTTGTTTATGTTGGACTTGGCCCATCGGCTTGACAAGATCAACTCTCACCCACCGCAACTGGGTACGTTATCACCATCGCATCTCTCATACGCAGACGACGTAGTCCTAATGAGCCTAACTAAGACCGGGCTCTGTAGGTCACTCACGGGCAAGACGGAATACACAACAACCAATAAACTAGAAATCAAAAAGCAAAACAATGCTTATTAATAACTACCCAACTCCCAAACAGAACATATGGCTGGGGGGCAATCTGCTAGAGGAAGTAACAAACTATAAATACTTGGTGTTTTATATGGACAACAGACTAAACCGCAGAGAGCAGAAAACTTATATGTCACAGCGAACTAGTGCACTAATGTTTGCCTCCAGGACCCTGGCAAAAAAACTGAAGGGGCCATCGCACAAACCTTTGCTTGCAGTGACATCGGCCAAAATGCTTCCAACAATAACATACGCCAGTATTGCTCTACACAGCAAAGACTTCGAACTTCTGAACAAACTACTAGTCTCTACATACAAAAAGGTTTTCCAGATACATCAGTCTGCTTCCCCAGCACAGGTGAGACTTGAATTTGGTCTAATAAATGAAACAATAGGGAGGATGTATGCAACAATAAAGCTTTGGTACAGACTGAAACAGAATACAGCTAACTCCACACTGAACAAAGCTCTCTGGTCGGAACTAGACAACGACAAAAATCACCATACAACCAATACCTCCAAAAAGCTCTAACAACAACTTGGACGGGCGAGCTTTGGAACAATAACTTGACTTATTCAACCTTCAATCAAGTCAAAAATAAAACTGCAAAATTTAACTCCTTGTTAGTCGATAAAAACATCTTCAGTGAGAGAACGCACGCCTGGATGGTGATCAAAAATTATAAGATCCTTGCACCGGCACCTTATCTAAGTATCACATTCTCGATCCACCGGAAAAGGCAACCGATGGCTCTTCGCATCGGAAAACTACCATCGATTGCAGACCAGCCAACCTGGGTCCACAAAGGGCCGACACTATGCTGACTCTGCGGCAGTAACAAAGAGGACTTTATTCATCTAATTTGCACATATCCCAAACTTTGCACAGCACGAGTCACTTTATTAAGAAAAGCGCTAAACACCAGAAGAATAAGGACATGCAGAGCGGCCATAATAGCAGGGCTGGACCCGTCTAATCCTCAAATGAACCGTCAACTGATAACAGTTCTTAACCGCCATGATTTTGCACTGAAAACAGAAACTCTAGCTACAAAGCAGACCGAGAAATCTACGATATGTTAAGAAACTTTATTATTCATGATACCTAAGTGGAGAATGTTTGTAACCCTACAATTAGGCCTGAAAAGTATCTCTTAACTGAGTGGCAGAACGCTGACACCTTATGATTTAGCAAGTGCTTATCGCACGCTACTAACCCCATTATTATAACAACTGAGAATGTAAAGCTTTAAGTTTTTTTAAAATTAAGAAATTTTATTGCTACTTTTACTCATGCGATACATTTCTAAGGTTTTAACTAACTAAACAATAAACATTTATCATCATTATCAGTACCAAGAAAGTCAAGGTTGCCAGTGAGAAGAAGAAGGCACTGTCACTTACCACCACCGGTTTGTTGCCCGGTACCTTTTTTGGGAAATCAAAAATTGCGCCTGCAGCAGCGGTGTCTGGGGAGCAAGCTGGGAGGAGCACCCTCGCATCAGCGGACCCACCCCACCAACCTAGGCCCAAGCCCATGTCTGTCGCAGAGGCAGCCAGTCTAATCATGACAACGCCGACGAGCAGTGACGTTGAAATTGATTTATCGTTATCGCAAAGTAGTACCCAATCAATGCAGGAAACTCAGATAAGTGGGCAACAGCAGCCGCAACCACCACCAATAGTAGTAGTTCCTCCCAAAGTAGGGACAGTTCAGGAGATCAAGCTTCCTGATGAGGAAGAAGAGCAAGCCACTCTTTCAGAAGATCCATTGTCTTCCAGATCATCAGTAAGGAAAAGGAGGGTTAGTCCATCAACTACTTCTCAAAGCCCCCCTTCTGATGATCAATACACCACTAGGATCCCGCCTCAGTCTGAGAGTGAGACACGCCACGCCACGCCCATGAGACAGTGCAAGGGAAAAGGAAGGATTCCGGAAAGCCTTAGAGTTATGGAGCTAGATGTAGAAGAGGAGGATGATTACGAGCTAGTCATCATGGACGTTAGCCCCGCCCCAGTGGAGACCCACATTACCCCATCCCAAATTGCTGTGAGGGATGTGTCATGGATACCACCAACACAGATACCACCAACACCACCTCCAGCTGCCATATTTACAAAGTCCCGGCAGTGACCTACATCCACCACAACCACCTCAGTAGAAGTAGGTACTGCAGAGAGTCAAACATCACGCCCACCTACCAGTTCATCCGACATTGCAAGTGGCACCAGCAGCGTCAGAAAGTTGACCTCCCCGGTTTGGGACTTCTTTTCGCTTAGCTAGAAGGAGGTGAACATTGCTATATGCTCCATTTGTAGAGCAGGTGTTAGTCGGGGTAAGCTTGGTACAAACTATGGTACCGGAGGCCAAACAACCCATCTGAGAAAACACCATTTGAACCAGTGGGAGGCGACCCTTAGCCGCCAAAAATCTGCAAGTGTAGTTGGTGGAGAGGATGAAGATCCGATCACGGTGGAAGGTGAAAAAGAGGGAGACATTTTCTCCGGTACACAAATCAGCCCTGTCCCCAGCAGTGCAGTGGAACCGCCCACATCATCTTCAGCAACATCGCAATGGCACAAGAGTCAAGTCGAGACACCAAGGGATCCAAGACATGAGAGTAGCACATCGAAAAAACATGCATTGAGCCTAACAATATCTGGTCTTGTCATGTCCTTTAGGCTTGTCCTGTCATGTATACCCCTATTACATACATTTGTCCCATCCACACGACAATACGATTCTAAACAGGTGACCTTTTACCTAGTTGCTTGCTCCTGTCTCTTCGACACCAGGCTCTTAGTATTCTATCATAATTCCTGTACCTGACGTACATAAACATGTCCCCAAGCATGGCAGAATTATTATGTATAAGGGTCACCACTTTTTTCATCCTTGGCCAACAGCCAGCTGTGCATGATCACATTTGTTTACAAAAGCATTGGTGATTGTTTTCAAAACATTTATGATTGTTTTCAAAACATCCATGATTGTTTTCAAAACATATCGATTCTAGATAAAACCCTGGAGTGACCACTTTAGTATAAAAGACCCTCACTCCCCCCTACAAATTAGAGGAAAATTCCTTCCAAGCTGACACGGGGTCCTGCATGCTGAATCTTCGACACGCAGCGGTCTGACATCCCTTGTGGGCTGTCATCCTCGAAGCAAAGACGGGGGTCCTTCATTCTCAACCATCAGGTGAGGGGGCTGGTTCTTCCCCCCTCCGACTCTCCACAACCAGCACTAGCGACCCCCACTCCAACACAGCACACCTCCACTTCCAGATCCAGACCAGCCCCAGGACCACGCTACACGGCACACTCATCTACAGACCACCGGGACCTCGCACCCAGTCTGCAACGACCATCGCCGAGCTCGCCGCTCCCCATGCCATCACCTCCACGGACTACATGCTACTAGGGGACCTGAACTTCCAACTTGACAACTGCAACGACCCCGACTCCACCACTCTCCTCGACAATCTCGCCAACCTCGGATTGAAGCAGTTGGTCAACACACCCACGCACAGAGCTGGACACACCCTCGACCCCATCTTCGCAGGAGGGACTAACATACGCTTCAGCCACACCACCCAGCCCCTCTGGACGGACCACCGCTGCGTCCATTTCACCTTCAACACCACCACCGCGCCCAAGCCCGCCCCGCGCCCGCCACGAAGGAACTGGAGCCAGGTCACAGAGGAACACCTCAACACCACCCTCCTCCAAGACCCCCCCATCGCCACAACCGACACCAACTCTGCAGCCAAAGAATTTCACCACTGGATCTCCTGCTGCGCGGACAAGCTTGCACCCCTCCGCCACCACGCCACACCACGCCCTCTGAAGGCCGCCTGGTTCACCGCAGAACTACAAGAAGTCAGACGCTCCTGCAGACGACTAGAGAAAACCTGGCGAAACCAGAAAACCACGGAAACACGGAACAACCACAGGAGCGCCCTGAAGGAATACCACCAGCGCATAAGAGACACCAAACGGACCTTCATAAGAGACAAAGTCCAGACCAACGCGACCAACGCCAAGGAACTGTTCAACGTTATACAGCAGTTCACCAAACCCCCCAGCGAAGCCACGGACGTCACACCCTCCCAGGAACTCTGCGAATAGCTCAGCGCCTACTTCCATCTGAAGATCAAGGCCCTCTACGACAACTTCAGCGAACAGACGCTGGACACCACCCCCTCCCCACCGCCACCGATAAGCCTACCATCATGACCTGGAATCCCACCACCGTCGAACACATCACCGCGACCATGAAGAAAACCCACTCAGGAGCCCCAACGGACCACTGCCCACCGCACATATTCCACAGAGCCGCCCTCGCCATCGCACCCGAACTAGGACAGACCATCAATGCCTCCTTCAGATCTGGCATCTTCCCAGATGACTGGAAACAGGCGGAGGTTTAACCCCGCCTCAAGAAACTCACGGCCGACCCAACGGACCTGAAAAACTACCGGCCCATCTCACTCCTCCCCTTCGCGGCCAAAGTCACCGAGAGGCTCGTTAACGCCCAGCTGACCGCCTTCATCGAAGAGAACTCCATCCTAGACGCCTCCCAGTCTGGTTTCCGCAGCAACCACAGCACCGAGACCGCCCTCCTTGCCGCCACTGACGACATCCGCATGCTACTCGACCAGGGACACACTGCGGCCCTCATCCTTCTAGACCTCTCCACAGCCTTCGACACCGTATCACATCGCACGCTCACAGCCAGACTTCATGACGCGGGGATACGCCTCGCCCCCTTCCGATCCAAGGCCACCAAGATCATCTGCGGCGTACCCCAAGGCTCCTCCCTCAGCCCAACGCTGTTCAACATCTACATGGCACCCCTCGCCCACGTCGCCCGACAGCACAACCTCAACATCATCTCCTACGCCGACGACACCCAGCTGATCCTCTCCCTCACCAAAGACCCTCACACCGCCAAAGCCCACCTCCACAAAGGAATGAAGGCCGTCGCCGAATGGATGAGGACCAGCCGCCTGAAGCTGAACTCGGACAAGACGGAGGTCCTCATCCTTGGTTCCAACCCTTCAGCCTGGGACGACTCCTGGTGGCCAACATCACTGGGAACAGCCCCGCCACCCACCGACCACGTACGCAACCTAGGGGTCATCCTCGACCCCACCCTCTCCATGACTAAGCAGGTCAACGCCGTTTCCTCATCCTGCTTCAACATCCTCCGAATGCTCCGCAGGATCTTCAAGTGGATCCCCACTGAAACAAGAAAAACAGTCACCCAGGCCCTCGTCACCAGCAGGCTGGACTACGGAAACGCCCTCTACGCAGGAACGACGGCTAAGCTGCTGAGACGGCTGCAACGCATCCAGAACGCCTCTGCACGTCTAATCCTCGACATCCCCCGACGCAGCCACATCACACCCCACCTGAGAGACCTGCACTGGCTCCCTGTCAACAAGAGGATAACCTTCAAGCTCCTCACCCACGCACACAAAGCACTCCACAACTCCGGACCAGCCTACCTCAACAGACGACTCAGCTTCTACACCCCCACCCGCCAGCTCCGCTCGACCAGCCTCGCCCTCGCCACAGTCCCCCGCATCCGGAAAACGACCGCCGGCGGCAGATCCTTCTCCCACCTCGCCGCCAAGACCTGGAACACCCTCCCCACCAACCTCCGACAGACCCAAGACCTACTGGCCTTCAGAAGACTCCTCAAGACCTGGCTCTTCGATCAGTAGCAGCACCACCCCCTCTTCCCCCAGCGCCTTGAGACCCTCACGGGTATGTAGTGCGCTTTATAAGTGACATGATTGATTGATTGATTGATTGATTCAATATCATTTTTTTTCCATCTACAGTCCCTTACCCTGCCCCATACTGGAAAAATAATTCACACTTAACTTACTGAACGGCATCCGCCAGGCACCCAAGATTAACGGACAGTCCAAGAGGAATGCAGAGATGCAACTCCCAATTTGGCAATACAGTATCGTTTTTTTCTCTTCAATCATTACTGTGTGTGTTGTTTATGTTTGTTTACTTGACTCCTACAGATATTTTAATTTTATTTGCTATCTTTCAAAGCAGGCTACAAGAACATAATGTAAATTGTAACTTGGGTCTCTCTGGGGGCAGACAGAAAATTAATTTACCTGTACTAGTCTAGTACTCATCATCATGCATGCATTTCCTTTCCTCCCATAACAGATTTATGATGGTCGGCTGCCAAGATGAATGTGTGTTGTCCTTGTGTAGTAGTGTCTGTCTTTGTCAAACCTTTCGCTCAAATCTCCCTTCCCATCCATTCATCGAGCCCCTAACCCTCTTCCCCTGAGCTGTGTGATTTATTGAGGTGTGACTAAATTAAGTTTACACCATTAATTGATCACACATTTGGTGGGGTGGATGTGGTGAAAGCAACACTAACTCAAGGGCAGGCAGGGCGAGGATCTTCTTAAGTTCTGCTTTAAGTATAACTATAGACCACACTGGCAATATGTGTATTAGATTGCCCACCCATGCACAGACTGTATTCGATATTCAATTTTTTTTCAGAGAAACATAATCCATCTGAACTGCCAGCATCATCATACTTCCAGCACTAAAGGTTACGTTTGTCCACTCCACTTCATAGCTTGAGTCGACTTCAGTTTATAACTTGTACTAGCCCACCATTTTGATTATTTTTTATTTTACTTTAGCATTGCTTCTTGTGTACTACTAGTCGTACTCTACTTAGTCTAGTCTCCCTCAGGTGACTGTCTCATTTTTTTGGCAAAGTTTGCATATCAAACGGCATTAACTCAGTTTGTAAATGTAATTGTTTAGTTCCCTGTGATGAATATTCATCATACTACAGTTTGAGTTCGGCTAGGAGGGAGTGGAACCTCGCTGCAGAATCTAGTGCTTCTAGTATTCGACTAGTCCGCTAGCATGCTCCTACTGTCTACTACTACCACCAGCATCGCACCTTGGGAAACCATCAGCATGCTGCCATTGCCTCGCCAATCACAGGTACGAGAGAAGAAGTGTGTGGGATTCATTCAAGATGCAATAATCTATATACTATGGAAATTAATTCACCCACCCACACCCCTTCCGAGTCCATAGGGGTTAGTTGCAGATTGCATAGACTAGAAGGAGAGACTGACATTAGTAGGACAAGTGAGGGTACTGCATCTATCTGTTGGTGTGTTACACTATCGACAGATTTAAAAAAATTGCTGCTGCCCTGTAGCAAAGGAAACAGTGCGAAGTAAAAGAGTTACCCCCCAAAAAAGATTTACATCATATGTAAAACTATAAATGTATTCCCCTAAAAATAAACTAGAATGAAAAAAAAAACCACAACACCTGACCCACCCCTCTCCCTAACCCCAACCAATGTCCAGTAAAGGACGTCCAAAAAAATTGTCCATAAAAATTCAAATGTTCATAAATAAAAGAACACCCAAGTTTTCCCCAACTCTCATATTCCAACCCTCTCCCCAACAAGTTCCGCCCACCAAACAAAAGATTAAAAAAGGGCAAGAGAGGTCTATCTAGCGGCGGGTTAGGAGCCGGTTCTTTCTCTTAAGCTCGTCGAAACGCTCCTCCATCCTGGCCTCCAGGCGCACCATCCTGAGGAGCGTGCGGCGCTGAAAGGTTTGACGTGAACAGGGGGGAGCAGCAGTGGTTGGTTACTTGTGGTGGGTGGCTGCCGGACATGGCGCCGTGCCACCGGAGGCATTGAGGGGGCCTGGCTGGGGCATTGGAGGCTGCAGCTGCTGCCTTCTCCTCCTCCTCCTCCGCCAGAGCCACCAGTCGTTGATATTCATCCCTGATGGCCTCCAGCTTCCATTGCTGGGTCTTGGCTGCTATCTCCTGCCTGTTGGGTTGAGAAGGAGTAGCTATATCAAGAAAGAAAAAAGATAACTGTAACCAATACTCTTAGTAAAACAGTAACACATAAAATTATACACATAAAATTATAGTGGCACAGTAGCACTAGCAGTGCATAATAATTGTGGTATCCTCAATTCCATGGCCACTAAGATTTGGATGTGATTAGAGTTAGAGTTGTTTAGCTAACGTTACTTTACTATTGTCTGCAGGTGGGGCAGTTGTACTACTTAATTATCTCTTTTTCTATTATGGCCGACTCTGTTAAATCAATGGCAAATGCTCAATTTCAATTTCACCCTGACTACTACAACAAGGCAGATGATATGATTAGTAATATGAATGATGATATATGGCACGACATCACGTGATGGGAGGTAGTACTATTGTTTGTAACCATGCAGCCGATAGGCCACCCATGGCTGACACGGTAGAAATGACATGGGTATGGAGCGGGAGTGGGCCCTGGAGTCAGATGGAGGCAGTTGATGATGGGTGGGTACATACATAATATATATGTTGTGCTTGCAAACTCCTGTGAGTCAAAGGAGTAGTCTGAAATACAACCTCCAACCTTTGAATCAAAAACCTTGAAAAAAAAAACATTCCTTGTTTATTTGTCTTCCCAGAGATCATTTTTCCATTTATCATTTAGTTATTTATTTAAAAAATTTGGATAGCGCGAACAAGACCCTGAAGGGTATCAGAGCGCTTCACAGTAGTGGAAAGGGGAACAAAGTAGGGGAACATAGAGGTAAGAGAGGCTAACATGTTGAGCTAATAAAATTGCACATAAATGCGAGCAAGATATAACTTAATAAGGTAAGGCACAACGCTACTTAATAGGTAAGGCAAAGAATCATAGACAATTAACAGTTGATAAAAAACCACCAAAAAAACAGACATTTCGAAAACAGACGATCCATGGTCCAATTAAGGCAGGAACTTGGTCATTAGGATTGTTCTTACTTCCTGTTTGAACGCCGCCGTGTAGGGGATTCTGCGAATTTCCGGTGGGAGAGAGTTCCAGATCTTGGGTGCCGCGCCCGAGAAGGCTCTGAGTCTCGTTTTCTTTTTGCAAAAAGTCTGTGGTTTGAGTAGCAATGAGTTAGCACTTCTGGAAGGTCTGCTACCACCTGATAATTCCAGTTTTTGAGCCAGGTATCCAGGTGTTTTGAAGTGGAGGGCTTTGTGCGTCATACAAGCAATCTTTAATTGTATTCTTGCTTCGTAGGGTAACCACTTTAGAGATCTTAAGGCTGGGGAAATGTGCTCATTTCTTTTAGTGTCAGTGATCAGTCTAGCAGCGGCATTCAGTGAAGCTCTAAGCGGGGCTAAGGTATATTTGGGGAGGCCACAGAGCGTTGCACTTCCATAATCTAGCCTAGGTAGGACAAGTGCTTGTACCACTTGCTTGAAGTCCTCTTGCGGAAGGAAAGGCTTTAGGTTTCTAAGAGTCCTTATTTGGTGATTAGCACCCTTGCACATCTTACTAATATTTTTCTTCATGTTCAGGTGTGAGTCCAGGGTGATTCCAAGAGATTTTGCTGAGTCAATGATGACCGGGGAGCAGTTGAAGGTAGTGAGGTGTTTCATCCAGAGGTCAATCTTGAGGGTGTGCTTAGGAGGGGAAATGAGAAGGAATTCTGTTTTGGTGGTGTTCAGCAGGAGATGGTTTTCAGTTAGCCAGTTTTGGATATCCGTCAAGGATGAGTTGAGCGAGATGAAGTCTTCAGAAGAATTGATTTTCAGATAAAGTTGCGTGTCATCCCCTTATATATGGAAACGAATGTTCATGGAAGATTGAACATTCGCTAGTGGTTCCAGGAAAAGATTAAAGAGCATAGGAGAAAGGGCAGAGCCTTGCGGGACCCCCATGGAAACTGCAGATGGATGGGATAAGGTATGGTTCACCTTAACTCTTTGGGATCTATTGTGAAGGAAGGAAGAGAACCAAGCCGGAGAGGCCCATCCTGTGTTCCAGAATAGCTAGAAGGTTGTCGTGGTTAACCGTGTCGAATGCTGAAGAGAGATCAAGGAGGATTAGGAGGCAGGATTCGTTATGGTCTAGCATTTTTAAGATATCATCAATGATGTCAATCATTGCATTGTTCTTCTAGCATTATTTTTATCTTTCACCCTTTGCTACTCTGGCATGGTTTAATTTTCTTTTACATTCTCTTCATCCAGTCTTCACCTATGATTGAATACCATCCAGGCATCCATCCATCCAAACATGGCTATCATTCTCAACAAACCTTTCACCAACAACATACATTTGTCATTTAACCACCCATGCGTCTTTGCTTGCCTTTGAGTTTGACCCATCAAACCCCCCTGGAGGATTCCTTTCACTCATACAGTTTCACCCACCTAGGCAGGCATCCTTTCTTTCACCTTTCACCCATCCTTCAACCACCCATGAACCACCCATGAATCCTATATGCATCCCAGGCCCCCTTCACCCACGCATCCTGCCAGTCATATATTACATGTCACCCGTCCTTCCTCCTTCTATCCTTCTTTCCCTTTTCCATCAACCCATCAAGGTCTGACCCTTAGTCTTTTTCATAAAACTTTCTCTGCTGAGTTGAAGATAGAAGAGGCCATTAGTTACTCAACTCCCGCTAATGCTAATGTTAAGTAAAGGGTATCTTCTTCAACTGTTCACAACTTAGGGTTGTGATGTCGGTCGGAAAGGCTCAGAACGGGATTCGGATCCGAATCGGAACCTCTGTTCCCGACCGAATCGGATACATTTCCAACCAACCGATTATGATGCAAGGAAACCGTTCGGGCTGTCCGATTCGGTTCTGATTGGCATTCGGACAGCCCGAGTCATTCGGAGCCAAATCGTACAGCTTTATGGACACGGTTTCCGACCGAGCGATTACGATGACCGATTCTGACAGCTGTTCCGAATCTGTCTGCCCGACATGAAATGGCTGTCGGAATCTGACTTTGGGGGCCCGTAGCAGGCCCCCCTTCACCCGGAGGGCTCCAGTTGGGGCCCATGGCTGTACCCAAGGGACCCCTCTTTCCAACCATGCATGGTGTGGCAGGCACCATGGGGTGCCCGCCACAGGGTGCAAGGTTTTCCCCAACCACCCCTTTTTACAATGGGAGCATGTGTTCTCGTTCGGAACACAGACTCCAATTGAAGTCAATGCAAGTCCGACCGAACGATGTTCGGACGCATCGTAATCGGTCGGTCGGACTCGCAGAACCCGATTCAGTCAGAAACGATTCTGAAACAGATTCGGTCGGAAGAGTTTCCGACCGACATCGTAATCGGCCCCCTAGTCTCAGCAGTACAGTGTATAGTGTACATCCTTGCAGCGAGTGTATAAATTCAATGGTCAATAAGCAAGGAATATCACTTACCACCGCCCGCCAATGCTGCTGGCTCACCCCCTTCAGCTGCCGCATCTGCTGCCTCCTGTCTGGCATTGTCTTCCCCGCTGGCTCAGCACTTGTGGTCACTACATCTAGAACAAACATTTAAAAAAATTTAGATGCCATCTATGCCTCTCCCTATTCATTTTTTTTACTAGCAAGATTGAAAATACAATACACACACCACACACATCACTACAATTCGGGTACTACTAGAGTAGTAGAGTAGACAGTATGTCCTATCAAAAATAATAAAATATCCGGTTGGGCATTTTGTTGGTGGCAACTTTTGAAAAGCCTCTCAAGAAGAGGACAACCCAAAGGACTGGACTCAGTGGCTAGAACTATTGGTGAATCTGAGTTTTTGAGATTTTAAAAGAGTGGCCAACTGGGCAGACAATCGGACATGAGGTCTCTCTTGGTTGTAAAATATAATGGTGCCCTCCTCCTCCTCCTCATACTTCCTTCCAGCCATGGTGCAAGGTAATCATTTCATCAACAACTGCTGCTAATAATACTAGTCCTAAACAAGAAGAAGACACAACTTTGGGGTGTCCAACGTGACCATCATTTACTGATGGAGCATGAGAAAGTAAAAGAAAGCCTTCTCATCTCAACAAACATGCGTAAAATACCTTACTTGGGCATGCAATCTGCACAGCAGAGTAGTAGTACTAGTACTAGTAGTAGTAAGGACCAATGGGTTCTCTGAGTCTTACAGCACCACCACTAGGCTGTCCACAAAAATATAAGGGGAGAGGGAAATCTGACTGAAAAACCAGAAGTAAGCAAGCTACAGACAGACTAATACAGAGTCGGAGGCAGTTTGATGTAAAAAAAAAAAAAAACAGACACTAGAAATCTTAATGGCTAGGTTAGTAGGTCATGCAGGGATAACAAGAATTTAGAAACAAATTGATCGAGGAGGATTTTGGAAAAAATAAAATTAGGAAATGGAAATAATAGTTCAACATAAGGAGTGGTAAAAGTTAGGGAAATATATATTAATATTAACAACAGGAGGACTTACTGGGGACAGCAGTGCCATCTGATGAGGAACATTCCTGGGAGGCACCTCTAGCTCCATCACCCACCTTGGAAGACCCTGTCTTCTTCTTGCCCGTGGATGCTGATGATCATGTAAGGCATAATTAAAGAGACAAAAAATGATTGATGTATCCGTCGGGGTTGGCGATGGAGATATCCGGTGCGGAAGTGGGGTTCATCCAAGTTTCCGTGATGAAGGTGAGGTCGGGGGAGATGGAGTCGAGCTGTTCCCAGATTTTCACAGCGTGTTTGTTGAGGGAGCATGTGTTGGGTAGGATGCAGCTGGGGTGGTCAATTCCGGTTCTTGGGGGCCGTGAGGTTGGTAGGTCTAGTGTGTGAAGGCAGGAGAAGGTGCAGTTGTGGCAGGTGAACAGACCTTGGGTGTCATTTGGCAACACGGGGTGACAGGCGGTTTAGCCTCTGGCATTGAGGGCGTGGAAGATGCTAGGTCATAGCGGTAAAAGGCACAGGGACCAGGGTCCGTGGCGCTGGGTGCAGCCAGGCACGGACAGGGGCAGACAGGCTTGCCTTTGGTGCACCTTCACCGCGCTGACGCCGCAGCTGCGCATCATTCACCATTAAGTAGTGGCAGGGAGGTGGGAGGGGCTGGTCAGCTGGGAGGCAAGAAGCGCTGCTGGAAGGGGGCTGGGCTGCAGGGGCGCCAAGCATCTGCAGAGGTGGGAAGTAAAGAAGCACAGAATGGCACGGAAAAAGGCACAGAAAAAGGCACAGAAAAAGCACAGAATGAAGAAAAATACAGGAAAGCAGAGAAAATCAGAGATGGAGTCTTTTGCCTGTGAAATGGCAAGGAGCATTACGGATTCCTCCAATGCACCTTGATTTGATATTTTTTCTAAATTGCCATCTGCTTCTGAATTTTGGTTTCTTGGGGCCAGATGTATCAACAAACTATTTTGCGATTTCCTAATTGCGAATCCTTGCGATTTGCAATTAGAAAATTGCAAAACTGAATGCATGAAAGTGTGTTTAACACTTTCTGCGATTCCTAGGGGATCGCAAATGACCTACCTCATGAATAATAATGAGGTAGGTCGCAATTTGTGACCCCCTAGGAATCGCAAACATCACAGGGATGGTGGCCTGCTGGAGTCAGCAGAGCACCATGTCCGTTATTGCTTTTAAATAAAGCAACCTTTTTTTTTTGTAAAGCAGCCTGTTTTCCTTAAAGGAATACGGGATGCTTTACAAAAGAGAAAATGAAAACTTTTCCTTTCATTTTCTAAGAGCAGGCAGTGGTCCGTGGGACCACTGCCTGCTCTTAGAAGATGCATTTACAGACATTCACAAAAAGAAAGGGGTCCCCTCGGGACCCCTTCCCATTTGCGAATTGGTTACCACTTACTTGAAGTAGGTGGTAAAATGCAGATGTTTTGTGACCGCATTTCGGTTGCATAACATTCATGCATACTGATGCAATTCGGTAATAGGAAGGGACGCCCTAAACACGCCCCTTCCTAATAGCAAATCGCAAAATAGGGTGTGCTGCATCAGAAGGGCATTTTTTTGCGTTCGCAAATGACCGATTCTGCGAATCGTCCGTTTGCGAAGGCAAAAAATGCATGATGCATCTGGCCCTAAATGTTTTTATTAATTTATATTTTTATAACAAATGCTTTGAGTGTGTTCACCTATTGATTACACTAGTACTACTTATTATCTCTTTGGTGCTATTATCTTGACCAAGGGGAGGGTGTCATGTGTTTCTTCCATGGCCCATAGTTGTTTTCCATATGTTAGCCTAACTGTACACGTTGTAGGCCTCATTTTCCTTTGCACACGTTACTATGTAAACACAATTGCCTTTGTGCCACATTGTACTGTCACACGGAACCTGGATATGTTTTTGCGTTCTATTCTTTTCCTGGGATTTAGACTGAGCACCGCCGACAAGACCAAACAACAATGTCCATTGTTATTCTTTCTGGCCAGGCACTAGCACCTAGACATAACACAAGAATGCAGCTGTTGATTATGTGCATACATGTCTTATCATATAGATGTGTACATGAGAAACAAACAGAAACATGGACTGAGAGTTCTGAGACAAGAGCACTGCGTCTGCTGAGATGTCCATCTGTGTATGCTAAGGTACGGGGAGTGCCGGTAATCCCAGAGATCTTCCATAAAATCATTTAGCTCTAGTGTGAAAACCTGCAAATGGCAGTTAAAAGATATGACTGAGAAGACACCTGGGTAAATATTTAACTGGGTCAGACACGATGAGTGCTTTTCTCAATGGCACCTACAATGTATAGTGAAGATAGCTTAAAACTGCTGAAAAAGCTTAAAAGTGCATTATTTGTCCCTGGTTTAAACACGAGACAGCAATTTTAAAATCAACCACACACACTTTCCCTGTCAGTCCTTAAAGCTGTCAAGGGTGGTAAAGCTTGAGATCATGCACACGCGCACGCAGAGACACACTGAAAAGCAATGACAGCAGGGCACAGAAAGGGCAGTGACTGAAAACAGAAAATGAGAAATAGATTCATGGAACTTGTTTCCTGTCAAAGCTGGTGTCCATGTGCGGAAGTAGGTGGAGAAGGGTGCACGTGTGGGAGCCGGTTGCACAGTTAAGGGCACAGGGCAGAGGGAATTTAGCCAGGCCTCACGTCAGATGGTGGACTTGCGGTGTGATTTGCATAGCAATTCTGGGATTTCAGACTCAACCGCCACCCTCAGAATCCATGCAGGTGTACAGTAACATGAAGGGGTGAGCACTGCAGGGAGCGCGCCGGTAAACTCCGCTCCTCCAGCGGAAGGCGGAGTTTCTTTTGCCAAATTCCATACTCCAAGTGGGGCGTGGAGTGGGCAAAACTCTGTGAACCCTGCGGGTGGAGCAAAGTTCACCGCCCACCCCTAATTACTACACACTGTTTAAGTCATCTGAGGACTACCCTCAATCCTGATCATGCCTATACTGACTAGGCCAGCCCACTGACATCACGTAGCCCTGGGCCACACAACATGTGCTCTGAAATGAGTTATCATAGAAAACAGCACACTATTCTGTCCTCCTGAAGGGTACAATATTAGTACATCACTGGAGAGACACCTGAACAGTCTGGTTAAATGACTTTATTCAAACAGTCCAATACATCACTGCTACCATTGCATTGACTACATTCCAAGATTTGGGTAACAGTGAAAGGGCTGTCATGTGTGTCACTGAGAGCTCCCACTCTGATGATCAGTGGACATGTGATTTACTCAATTGGACATCATACTAGTCCTGGGCGTAGTTTGCGGAGTTCTGCTACGTGGCACTCCGTGAAATGGCTAAGATCCGCATGCGGGCGGAGTTTGCCGGGCGCAACACAGTGTGCGTCCTCGCGTTGGAAAACATGCAAGAACGGCACCACGCGTTTGCATGGGTGTGGCCATATTGTTTTTCTACACTCTGTTATGGTGCTGGGCCTATTTTTTGAATCCCTCTTAATCTCTTTAATCCTCCCTATTTCAAATGTATCTACCCCTCATTTTTATTGATTATACTAGTGTGTGTCTTTGTGTTCGCGTGTTTAACATTTTTTTGAATTTTTTGTGTTTTTCTAGACTTTTTGTATTGTGTTTATTTCCTCTAACTTCCTTATTTCTTCTTTCCTTTCCCTTCAGTTTTCCTTCCTTTCTACCAGACCCAGTGCCATGGCAGAGGGTCGGCTTCCTTGAGGGTGGCGCCGCCACCCTGTGTGCAGCCCTGCGCAATCCTTAGCGAGGAGAAGGTGGTAGCACTCCTTTTTTTTGTGCAGCACCACCTCTCCACCATGGCACGCCCAGCAGTGGCTACCCCCTGCTGAAGTGTCAGCTGCACTGGGGGAGGGTGTGCCAGAGTGTGCGGTGCAATAGCCAGGTTCTGCGCACCATACAGCAGCTGAAGCACCGCTGGGCGGATATCTTGGACAGAGAACCGGACCTGCTCGACCTGGTAGGCATCAAGATTCCGGGGCTCAGGGAGTATTAATTATTTGTTGCTTTTGTGTTCTACAATGATAACATTGTTTTTCTGAATAAAATGCTGCTCACACTCAGAGGTAAGTTACGTTTAGTTATGTTGGAGTATTATTATTATGTCATCCGGTTTCTAGTTTCTGATAGGCAGGTGCTCAGCACTGCCTAATAGTACTCATCATTGGCGCTCGCTTTGGCTGCTTAATAAGAAAGCCATTGCAGACTGTCCTACTGCCACTATAGTGAATCAGTGATATCAGTGAGTAGCACATTCTCTCTGTGGCTTTGTTTATGTAGCAGGTACAGTTCCAAGTTATTTAACAGCGATGTGTAGTATGCATCTATGCATTGCAAAAAAGGGAGAGTGAGTTGGTCCATCAAGGGGGGTGAGAAATGAGAATAGAATCAAAGAACATTTACTGCAATGCATTAGTTCTAATTGTAGTTTTTGTTAAGGCAATTTGGAATGGGAATTTCAGGATTAGTATGGGCAACTCAACGATAGTCGATTGACTCAAAACTAGTAGTATAGGTGATCTGTTTTAGAGAAGCACAATTATGTGACTGCATTTGCCTGTCATAATAATTTTGTGGAGATTAACTGAATCACTGATCTTTTTTTGTTTATCTTCTTCATTTCTTACATCAGCACCCAAGGGCAAGAACAGGGACGTTGAGGGTCCGGGAGAAGTTGGTCAGTGGGAGGAGTCAACCACCAGCACTGCTGCTGAGGGTTCTTCTGACCCCGAGTAAGTTCTATTTTTTATTATTATCATTTCCCTAATGTTGGGTGTTATGATTCTTGTGGGCTGAGGGTAGAATCTTGAGGTATTGGAAAGTTGGTGCTGGGTTCCAGGATGGGAGTTGCTGCCTGGAGGATGGTGTTGCTGGTGAGAAATAATGTTCCTCTGACACCCTTACCTGCCGTCTTCCTTCCATTTGGCGTCGAGGACAGGATACGAACCCACTCGTGCAAAGCACAATGGATTCAATTTTTGTTTCATTCCTGTTATCCCTGCTTTATCTTTTTTTACTATATGGTTCTCTTTTTTGGTAGCTGACTTTTTCCGGTCTCTAGTCTAGTCTCTAGGTCACTTATCTTCTGCTTTGTTGGTAATCTTTCCCTCTCTCCTATATATCTTGTGGTACTGTAAGACTAAGAACAACACATTTTGGTATTCTACTCTCTATCGTGAAGATTGCAGGCCCAAGTAAGCTAGTATAATAAATAATATTCACCATGTATGTTTGTTGAGAAGGCTTTCTTTTTCCTGCTCATGCTTCAACAGTTGAGTTCATGAGAGAGTGGCCATGGTCATCATGGACTCCCCTCCAACGTAGTGTGCTGCTGTCTCATCCATTTATACAGTATACCAGCAGTTTTCAATGACAGTGCAGCATGGCTGGAAAAGAAGTATGAGGTCCCACTCCCTTTGCATTTGCCAACCAACACCATATGTCTTTCAATGACCATTATTCCACCCCTGGCTACCCGCCTAACTTTGAGAACCAATCAAATGCTCATAGTGATATTTTTGTTTGAAGATACTGCATTGCCAACTGAACTATAGTGATGTATTGTAATTGTATTTAAGGGGTGGCGTATCTGGCATCTAAAATATGTATAATGTTTTATTCTAGCCACATAGACCACCAGTGATGCCAGCTCTAGTGCCGCTGCAGGAGGGGACAGGTCAGTTGGAGGGGGAGAAGCTGCGACAGGGACGGGCACTGCTAAGTCACATAATTTATTGCAATTACTATTATACTCACTAGCTAGTAGCAGAGCGTCGTCAACACATGACCGTGAACCCTCCCCCCCACCAGTTTTACCAGCTGCAGCGGTGGTTGAGTTATTATGGCCTCTTCTATTTGTAACTCACAAAAGCTCACATAATGAGCATTGATGACCTTAGGGAAACGTGAAAGAATGGAAGGTTAAAAGAAAGGAAAATGGTAAATGAGTGAAAGGGTGGGTGGGTAAAAGGGTGCGTGGGTGGGTAAAGGGATGGGTGGGCGAAAGGATGTTTGAAAGAAAAGGTGGATATTGAATGGATGGATAATAAATTGGAAATTTTGGTGAAAGACTGGATGAGAGAAAGCAAAGCTTGATCATGGTGGCTCTGGGTGAATTAGAATGAAAGGATGAATTAATATTTTGATTGTTTGGATGAATAAGCAAGGCGGCTCTTCTCATGAGGAGCATGCTGCTCACCTACTTCGCTTATTTTGTTTATATAGGGTTATCAAAGCTATAGTTCAAAGTGGGGGATATTTATTTATTTTTTGCTCTACTCCATTGATTCGCTGTATTTTGTAAGGAAGCCAGATGTACCCACCCATCATTCATCACCCCCCTCCCCGTTCATGGCATTTTGCCACCTATGACAGAAGTGCAACAAGGTTCAATTCAATTTGTGACTGCAGTGTTGGCTGCATAATGTGCATCTGCTTCCGTTAATGTGGCATTTACAATCTTTTCAATGAATTGCAAACCGAACACACAAGGTGTGTTGTTTCCCTTCGCCCACTAAGTCAACTCCTTGTACTTCACTCCTTTATTTTTTCCTACGTTCTTCCATCTCAGCCTACCAAAAAATTGGAAAATCCATTCTTGGTATGTGCCACATTTGATTTTATAACCACGTGAAGTGAAGTGATTCCAGAAAATATTTCATGGTTTTCCATAACAGATTTATTTTTCACCCGTTCAGATTTTTCCCTTTCGACTTCTGTCAACTTGTACAGTGACTGACTAAGTCAAAGATGACAAATCGATGATCAGTGTAGTGGTCCCTCTAGATTATATAAAAAGCTCTACCCTACCTGTCTGTTCCCTCTAGCCTACCCTGCGGTAGAGTAAGTCAAGTTTCCTTCCCTTGCTTACTGCCCAGCGAATTAATTTGTTGGAAATAATATGATGTGGTGGGTGAGGCCAGTGAGTAAAGTGGGAGTAAGTAAATGATTTGATGTCAAGTTTGGCGTATGGGATACACTGTGACGAACATGCCAAATACAATCTATATAGCCTGTTCCTTTCCTTGTAGTACATTGCATCCTTTTCCTAAGCATCTACTTATGGCAGACAGGATAATATTAAGATCTGCATTTTACATGTGAGGTGTGTGACGTAGTATCATATTTATTATTCATCTGCCTCTTTGGATTCAGGGTAGAAAGAGAAATGCATTTGGAGAAGAGCAGTGCCATTGGAAATAAAAAGAGATAAATGTCAACTACAGCAGCCCCAGCTGCAGACAGGAGCAAAATACCCGATGCGCTGGCTAACAATGAGCAAGGCTCCATTATTTTAGCACAACACACAACTCCATAGTACATAATGGTGTACTCATTAAGCCTGGGCGTAGTGGGCGTAGCGGGGCTACGCGGAGCGCCACGGAGGTGATAACAAACTCCGTGGCGCTCCGCGTAGCTCCGCTACGCCACCCGCCTCCCACCTGCCCTATTATTAACAATTGCTAAAGTTTTAAAAAATAACTTTAAAACACCTTACCTTATCTGCGGCGTCTGCGGCGTCCCCAGCTGGCCTCCTCATCTCTTCATCGCGTTCGCGGTAAAAACTGCGCATGCGCGGGCACCCGCGCATGCGCATTTCTCGCAACAAATGGCGTTTGAGGCTACACAACGCAACACAAGGCCTTAATGATGATGCTGACGACTGATGTTCTTTATTCTATATCTAAAATATGCATCACTTTTCATGCGCGGTGGGTAAATGGGGCCAGTGTGGGCAAGTGCTTAGAAGATCCTGCAGTAAGTTGGTGTTGCTTTCACCACATCCACCCCACCAAGAGTGTGATCCAGTGATGGTGTAAATTAAGCCACACCTCAATAAATCACACAGCCCAGGGGAAGAGGGTTAGGGGTTTGATGAATGGATGGGAAAGGGGATTTGGGTAACCCCGGGCGGAGACCTCCGCTCCGCCTGCGGAGTGTGCGGAGATTTGCCTACTCCGCGTTCCACGGAGAACGCAGAGAAGGCAAATCTCTGCACACTCCGCAGCGGAGTGGAGTTGGCCAGCCCCCGCCTCCACCCCCCCTATTAACAAGTAATTCAACGTTAATTAAAAATAAATTTAAAACCACTTACCTCTGCAAGAACTGCGCATGCGCGCGCGCATGGGCAGTTTTCTAAAGGATTACCGAGATGGCGAGGAAGAGGAGGAGGGCAGCCCGGGGATGCCCCAGTACAGAGGTAAGTGGTTTTAAATTTATTTTTAATTAATGTTGAATTACTTGTTAATAGGGGGGGTGGAGGCGGGTGACTTAGCGGAGCGGAGAGGAGTTCCATGGAGTTTGTTCGCAACTCTGTGGACCTCCGCATAGCCCCGCTACGCCCACTACGCCCAGGGTTAGATTTGGGGAAAGGTTTGACAAAGACAAACACTATACAAGGACAATATTCATCTGGGCAATGAGCAGCACATCATTCGTCATCAATCTGTTGTGGAAAGAAACAAAGGCATGAGTATGGCAGAATACAGTTAAATGCATTGCAAACAGACCTTCTGCCTCAAGACCCAAATTATCAGGTATTTCAATGTTCTGTGTTCTAGGTTGGGAGTGAACCCACCCTCCCAGTTCTCCAAATATCATTGTTAAAAGAAAATTGACACTGTATTGCAAAATTAGGCGGTGCATCTCCTCTGGAATGTCCATCATTCTTGGGTGCCTGTGTGGACTGGTTTGGTAAGTAAACAGAAGTGTTGAGCTCATATTTTGCCTTTCATTCGTGAAGGAGACTAGAAGGCCTGCAGATTGTAAAACAGAAACTGTATTTTAGAGTCAAGGAGAAGGACAGAAGGAAGGTAAGCTTAATGAGGAGTGTATCAAGAAGACTCAGAGGTAGAGAAAAAAAAAACAAGAGGGGGACTCAGAGTTTTACTTTTGCCACTTTTGCCACAAGTCCAACACACGTACACAGTAAGTAGCATTTCACAAGTATACACACCTCTCTCCATTCCACATAGCTGAGTACTAGGCCTCTGACTCTTGGTTTACCTTTCAACTTCTTGCTTCTAACTGTTGATGAGGTAGTCCTGCAGCTTCCGCCATGAGTTCTTCCATCCTCCTCCTGACTCAGAGAAGTCTATTGTTGCAGTCTCCAAAGTCTATTGTTGCAGTCTCCACAAGTACCTCATCCTCTCCAGACTAGCGAGCTGGGCGATCCATCGGGAAGGGGAACGCTAATGGGAGGTGGGGCTCCAATACACCAGACTTGGTCCAGAGCTTTGGGGGCCAGAGTGGATGGCAACCTAGAGGTGGGGCCCCAAACACTTGACAATTCACAGATGGGGTCAAATAGACCTCTTACAGGGACAATAGCATCGTATAATAGAAAGTCAGAGGTCCCAACCACCACCATTGTGTCGCACTTGAAGATTAAGCCCAACGAGGAGGTACAAACCGTTAGCTGTGGTAATAGGGTGCCTCTATGGATTCCCCCAAGAGATGCTGCAAAGAAAGACAATGTGGCGCAGAATGTTTCATCTCCCATTGTGGATTTTATTTGGCTATTTGATAGTGAATCCTCTCCGATAAATAGAGGATTTATTCTCAAACTTTTCTCCGAAATAGAGGCACTAAAGTTGATAGAAAGTAGGGATATTTTAAATGTGAAGATTAACCTGCATGTAGGCCTGGGCGAAGTACTACGCTACGCTCGCGTAGTTTGCGAAGTTTGCGTTACCTCGCACTACCCGAATTGCACGTAGCACAGTGCAAACACGCGTAGCGTAGCGGTCATTTTTTGCTTGCTCGCGGTCCTCAACGTCAAGTTGGCGACCGCGAGCAAGCAAAATGACATCCCGGCGAGACTTTTTCCTCGTTCGCGATCAGCAACATCAAGTTGCCGATCGCAAGCGTGGAAAATAATCCTCCCGGCGAGATTCTCAACGCGGGGAGGTCAGGTTTCTCATTGCGAGTGGTCGCGTATGCTCGCGACCGCTCGCGATGAGAAACTACCAGTCCGCGTTGAGAAAGCTGCCGCTCGAGTAGAAATCTACTCGAGCGGCAGAAAACGACCGCTTGCACTGTGCAAGAAGCCATTTGCAATGATTGCACAGTGCGGACAAGCATCCAGCACTGTGCAATCAGTGCGAACAGCATTTTGCACAGTGCACTACGCAGTTCGCGTAGCTATGCGTAGCTCGCGTAGTGCGAAGTGCACTTCGCGTAGCTTTGCGTAGCGCTACTACGCGAACTACGCCCAGCCCTACCTGCATGAGAGTTTTTCCTACTCTAGAGTCACCTTTTGCTCCCTGATTGTGGCCAATTTGGTTATGCAGAATTGTGAGCACTTCCTAAAACGAGGGCTAGATATAACGCCTGTATCAGAATTTGAGGAATATCCCACTATGTGTCCTACAATTCAGTGTCCAAATGCTCCGAGGGCCAGTAATTCTGTGGTGTTAGACGCTATGGGCCCCGACTTTGAGTTCCCACTGGGTAATGCTAAAAATATTATGGTCTCATTAAACAAAAGGGGTCGCTTAATAAATCTGGTGTCAGATGCCGGAGTTGCCCGTCAGGCCCCAGACATAGAAGACGATTTGGCCCAGTGGAGATGGGTAGCAAAAGCCCTGAATACCAACTGCCTGGTAGTAGAAAGAAGCGTTCCTTTGAGGTAGCCAGGGGGGGTACTTCTGTCTTGGAATATGGCTGGTTTGGGTCATAAAGAGGTAAATTGAATTTCTTAAAATCCTTGAATCCTTCCATTATATGTTTACAAGAAACCTGGTCGTGCAAAGATTTTGATTGTGATGGCTTCTTTGTCTTCTCTTGTCACGCTAAGCACTCCGAAAGGGGACATGCTAGCGGGGGGGGGTCTCTATTTTGCTCAAGAATTCGATTAATTGGAATCAGAAAGTTTTTCGCCATCCATCAAATCTCTGTATTTGCCTGAAGCTGGCATGTTTGGAAGAGTCTGGCAGGCCTACCTTCTTCCTGGTGGCAAATCTATATATCCCCCCTGGGAGAAATTTCGACCATTTGTTGAGCACACTCTTTCTATATATTCATGAGATAGCTACCATGGAAGAATGCCACTTAGTGGTATTAGTGGGAGATCTAAATGTGAAAATCTCCAATTCTGCACTGGAGATTTATGCCAATCCAGATAAAGAGGAAATTTGGCACATTCCTGATTCCTTTCTACCGGATAAAATAAAAACGGATAAACGGGGATTTCTCCTGCTTGATAGCATCAGAAGTACGGATTTGGTCATTTTAAATGGGAGGGTGCCTGTTGATAAAATAGCACAATTTACTTTTCACTCCCATCATACACAAAGCCTATTGGACTATGTGGTTGTCTCCTATCAAATGTTTGGGGCCTGTGAAAACCTAGCTGTTTCTCCGTCAGTATGGAGTGACCACAGCGTAATAGGTTTGACAATGGCCTTTAATCTACCGGCACAGAATCAAGGGAACTTGGGCCAGGGCTCGGTGGCTTTTAATAAAGCAAATGGACGTTCCTTTTGGACGCAAAAAAATACCACCGAGGTAGGTGTGATAGTGAAGAAAACTTATGTAGAACAGCAGGGCCAAGCTTATACTAATATTATACAGTTCTTTGAGGCCCAAATGAAGGAGATAAAAAATTTAAGTTCTGAATCCACTGGTCCCCACCTGACAAACCAGGGTATGCCCTCGCTGAAAGTATTAAATCAAGAAATTAACTGTTTAGTCCGAAAACAACATTTACAATTCTCTACGGGCAAACAGCAGGAAATTAATCGCCTTAAGCGAGTAAGAACTCGTTATAAACTTAGAGAAAAGAGAAGGGAGTTTGATGCTAAATGGATTGGGTTGAGGGAAGCCGCAAGAGCCAAAGATTCAAAAAAGTACTGGCACCTGATTGCAGAATATTGTGACTCAAGACAGAGGGCTCTCCCTATTCCGATCCCAGAAAGGGAGTGGGTGGATTATATCTCACTATTATATAAAAACAACAGTTCAGTACCTTTTCTGATGCCCGCCAAAGAGGAGTCTTCTTTTCTGGAATATGGACCCCCGTCAAGGGATGAAGTAGTGGGTCACATAAAGAATGCTAGAACCTCCGGCGCACAAGGACCGGATGGTATCCCGATTATGTTAATTAAAAAGGAGTCAGCTGCATGGGGAGCCTTTTTGGCGCCATTGTTTAATTTTTGCTTTAGAACGATTAATATTCCCTCCTCTTGGAAGGGGAGTATCATAGTCCCATTGTATAAAAAGGGCCCGAAAAGTATACCTACTAGTTTCAGACAGATTGCGCTGTTGGACGCATCGGGCAAATTATTTGCAAAAAGTATACTTTGTCACCTGCAGCAATGGGCCCATGACCAGAACATCTTACCACCAGAACAGGCTGGTTTTTAGAAAGAACCATGTAACCCTGGACAATATTGCGGCTGTCCAGACCATTGTAGAGAAATATGTTTTCTCACGAAGCATGCCAGTTTATACGGCATTCATTGATTTCTCCACGGCGTTTGATAAAGTGGATCGTCAGACGCTGTGGAGAAAGCTCTCCCATCTTGGTATGCCACACCACCTCTTGGGCCTCATATTAGAATTACATACAGACACCTGGTGTCAAGTGATGATGGGAGGCTTGCACGGGTTATCTTGTAGGATTAAGACTTATAACGGGCTTAAGCAGGGTTGCCTGTTGGCCCCTCTTTTGTTTTCTTTTTATATATATGATCTCCCCGGCACGTTAAACTCAGTGAGGGGGGATGCCCCTAGAATTGGTACAATGTCCATTGGTTCCTTATTATATGCAGATGAAGTTGCAATTTTCGATTTAACTCCTATTGGCTTGCAACGTCGTCTGGACGCTCTAACCAAATATGCGGAGGACCATTTTTTGAAAATCAATATTGCTAAAAGCAAAATTTTAGTCTTCCGCAAGAAAGGTCTTAGAATAAAGAAAGGGTATAAGTGGTCATTGGGGCATGAAGAACTAGAATTGGTTGACTCGTATTTGTATTTGGGGAAGGTTTTTTTAAAAAATGGGCGAGATTCAGAGCATATCAAACTGTGTGTTGGTAAGGCTGCCGCCCAGGCTGGAGCTTTAAACAGATTTTATAAAACCTGTGGCAGACGCCATTTTAGTCATGTTCTGTCAGTATTTAAGGTTAAAATTCCTCCTTCTTTAACATATGCTGCAGAAGTACTGGATATGAACTATTGGCTCGCTTTTGATAAGGCTGAAGCCTGGTTTTTCCGCCAAATTTGTAATTTAAACTCTCTGGCTGCCCCACATGTTCTACGCTTGGAATTCCGTCTAGTCTCTTCATATATTTCATCCTTGTCAGCGGTCCTGAGGTGGGGGAATTCCCTCTTTTGGGGGGATGAGGGCACCCTTAGGGCCGCTTTGAGAATGGAAATTTTTGACAAATTAAAGGATCAATCAGCATTCTTTAGATCATTTGCTTAAGCAAAGGATTTATTTGGGCTCAGTTTAAATAGCGATTCACCTATGCCAAAGCCTGCACTGAAGTTATTTTTAAAGAAGTCCGCAAGCTTGACTAGCATGGCAAGAGATACAGTTTTAAGTCAATCTAAATCCCACAATAAGGTGGTCTGTGGGGTGCTGTGGGGAATAGACCACAGCCTTATTTATCATGGAATCTGCCACATGGGATTAGAAGGTCGATACTTCTTTTGAGAACCAACCTGTTGCCTTTGAGAGAAGTTACTGGTATATGGGATAAAATACCAAGAGAGAAGAGAATTTGTGAATTGTGTTTTTTACAAATTCAGGATCTTAATCACGTGCTATTTGTGTGCCCGGAACTACAAAGGGCCAGGCGTATGTTTTTAAGATCATCATTTATTAAATTTAACATTCATTCTGCTCAGGAGGCCCGAACCTTTGTCTTGTCCCCACCAAATGAAATGGTCTGCCATAAGATATTTCAATTTTTTAAAACATTTCTGGCTATTTATTAGGAAATTTTTAAAGTTTAGTTTGTATGTTGCAACGTCTGATGGTTGGACATTGAAGAATTTTGCACTATATACAAAGTATGTCTCTCCCTCTTTCCTCCTTTTGATCTACTGGTGTATTTTTAAAAAAAGAAACGTTTTTTGTATTGTATTTAAAGTATGTCTTTTTTATTGTACTGGTGTATTTTTGTGGACCTCCATCGGAGTTCCATAACAAATAAAAAATTGAATTGAATTGAACATTGACTCAGAGTAACTCCATCCCAGACCAGTCATCATGACTCGAGCAGGATAGACATGTAGTGCACTGCTGCTGAAGAGCAAGTAGAGAAACAGAATTGTAGCATTTTGCATAGATTGTTGTTGGTTAACTAAAGTGACTGTTCTGGACTCTGAAGAACCAGAAAAAAGGAGAGGACCCTACAATTAAATCTGGCTAAGTGTAAAAGAGCCAATCACCTCTAGGGGAAAAAAATGATCGCTCATCACTTAGGCCCCAAACATTGCAAATCAATCATCTCAAGAAAGTTCCTGCATTGCACTTCAACACACCCTCCCTCACTGTCAGCCACCACATCTATCATCACTCTCAATCACTCGATAATCAGATCACTCATTGGTGCAATGGTTACCTGTTCCAGACCAAGAATGGTGGTAGGTACACACTATCTCCCCGTTGATGTCATCAACAGATTGGAATTTGGCAGTCTTGTACGTCAAACGATTGTCTGGGGCAGCCATCCTAGATAATGAAAAAAACAGAAGGATCATAGAATTGGACCTTACAGGTTAATTATTTTTCGCTAAGCAAGTTTTTAAATGCCAATCACCTCCAGGGAAAATTATCGCCCATCACTCAGGCCCCAAATTACAGGTTCCCACATTACAGTTCAATACACACCCTCCCTCACTGTCAGCCACCACATGATGAATCATTATCACTCACACAATCACTCGATCACCGTTGCAATAGCTGGAGTTACCTTTTCCAATCTAAACATGAGTAGTTTAGGTATTAGATATTTATCTTTGATGCAGACAGCACATTGGAATTTGGTATTGGCAGGCACCCTTAATCAGCGAACTTCTGGGCAGACCTGCTAGTGTTAAGTGATGCAGAAAGGGATAGGCACTAGGTATGTAAAGGGGCAGGCATTGACTCCATTGTCATGAAGGACTTGTGGAGGCTTCTTCAAAGCATACTGGTCCAACTGCAATCCGGCAATATATGTGACTAAAAAATGGGGGGGCAGCATAAATCTGACACAAAAATAATAATGTTCCACTAGCTACTTTGTTGCAAAGATAGAAGTTCAACGAGAAATAATTTAAAAGTTCTATAGGGGCCCTGGCATACTTAGTCCGGGAAGTAGACTTCATCCTCAGACTCAGTTGGTTCACCCAGAAGTTGATCAGCTAACACACTTGATTCAATTTCTGACCAATCATCCTCCTCCTCCTTCTCCTGTGCTGTTTCAGGAACAGTGTAATTGTGTGGTATAAAATGTTGGTTCAGTTTGGTCATAGTCAATGTCTCCACATTTTGAGGTGAGAGACTGGTCCTTCTCACTGTAACAACCACCAGCAGCTGCACTGAAAACACGCACAGAAGACACACTGGCTATAGGACAAGCCAGATATTTTATTGCCAGCCTGCTGAGCTCTGGCCATTGGTGTATCTTCCCATACCAATACATCATGGATTTTGATCCACATAGACCTCTTTTGGATCATCTATATATTTCTGGAACATCCTGTAGATGGTCATTGTTACTGCCAATTGCTCAACCTGTTTTGCCATTGCCTCTGCATTGGATAGAAGCCCTGCCGATTGAAACCAATACAATGTATAGGTTGGGTCCGGTCCTTCTGTTGCTGTTGCTGCCGTTGTTCTGGTTGATGGTGTTGTTGGCTTCTGTGAGACAAGACTGCCGTCTCTGGAAGTTGAAGGTGGTACCCCAGAACTGCAGATTGGGAATCTAAGTTCCAGCCATTCTTCTTCCAGGTCTCCAGCTTGCTCTACAATGCACCTTTTGTATTTTGAAACATCCCCTTCAGAAAAAGGAATGAAAGTGGCAGAAATTTTTTGTACCGTGGATCAAGTAGTGTGGCACAGATGTACTCTTCGGACGTGATGATGTAATGTTGTGCCTTGTATTACAAGCCAAGCGAAAGATTAAGCTCTCAAACAAAACATGTGCTTCTGTGTTTTCATTCACACCTGCGGAGGCGAACCTTTTAGACACCTTCTTTACCTGGTCCTGTAGGCGATGCAGCAACAAGTTAGCTTGGCCCATCATATTGTCCTAGGAGATGCAACAATGAGCTAGCTTGGCCCATCATTCTGTCCTCTTTGCTAACTTTCAATGTGAAAAACTCAAAAGGGAGTAGCATCTGTTTCAGGCACTTGATTAGGCCCCATGTGTCCGCACCCATGGTCATAGCTTTCACAACTGCATCCGCTCTTCTTAGAATGACATAATCAATTATCTGTTTGTACTGCTCAAACAGAAGTTGCAACATGTAATAGGTCAAGTTCCAACGTGCTGGCACCTCCTGTATCAGGACTTTAACTGGTGCTCTATTATTAAGATAAATAATCCACAACTGCTTCCGGGCTTTAAAAGAATGGCTGAAATAAGTGCAGATTCTTCTGCAGGTGGTCAGTATGTTGCTGACTATGTCTTCTTTTTTGAGGAAGTCTTACACCACCAGGTTGATGCAAGGCGCCAAACACAGGACCATGAAAAAGCCTCCGTCTGACATGGCCTCGACTATGTTACTGCCATTGTCTGTTGCAACAAATCCAATTCTGAGACCTCTGGGTCAATGCCATTCATATACCCTGCTGTTAAATTCCTCCAAGATGTTTAAAGCTGTATGTGATTTATCAATGGCAAACATGGCCGCTGTTGCATGCCGCTGAATGCTCTTAAAACTTTCTTCAGTGCCAAGACCTGCAGATATCTTTTGTTTTACTCCCACAAAAGAGCTTAAGTGTGCAGTGATGCACAAGTAATTAGTCACCTGACAATTGGTCCACGTCTGTCATCAGGTGGATGGTATGAACATAACTTTGCTGCAAGCTTGTCCAACCCACTGCAGCACATCTTGATGCAGCACTGGAACAGCAACTCTGGCAAAATAGGTCTGACTTGGTAACTTCTATTTTGGGCAGATGGCTGCTGCAAATTCCTTCCACAAGCAGTGTGATGGTTAGTAGTTGTGTAAGTACAGTGACAATTGGGTGGTGCAAACTGCAGTGGCCTCCTGATGAGGGCCCCAACACTTTTTTTTTTTTTACAAATTAAGCACTGTAAAAAGAAAGGTTTACACCTGGCAAAAGGTTTATTTTGCCAGGTCGAAATGGCAGTTTAAAACTGCACTACAGTCTGTGGTGGCAAGCCTGAGACATGTTTTAAAAGGCTAAATCAGTGGGTGGCACATTGATATACTAACAACAGATACTCCGCTACCATATACTCACCTGGGCCCATAAATCACAACACACTCCGTATCGAGTAGACTGCTGTAGTCTTATAGTTTATAATTTCATATTTCTCAAGATTAGTTATTTCTTATTCCTAACTAACCTTTCACTGATCAAAAAGTTCTTTCCTCTGGTCGATGGACCATTAGTTGAACAAATTGATGGTGATAATGAACATAATTCTTAATTGTTCTTTAAAGAAAATAACCACAGACTCTGGAAGTTTTAAAATCTTTATCTAAATTAAATGAATGTGAACCATCTCAAAATTTCAGCACAGACACCCTTATTCATAACAGTGTAAATTCAATCGAAATAATCATTTAAACAAAAATACTTCAGACTCATGCAATAACTATGCTCAGAAAAGAGAGGATAGAGAGAAAAGAACATCTATAAACAGACAAGATATAATAATTACCAAGGATGGTGTGAAGACCAACCCCCTGGCCAAAGGGCTGGTGAGGGTCCCCCGAGATAGATCAGGAGACAAAGACTTCAGGACAGGAATCAGGACAGGATACTTGACCTCTCTAAATACCGACGGCTGCGTCGCACCCCTCTCTGACACTCTCTTCCTCCTCGAGTTTCTTCCGCGATCTTCTTGTCTAACCCAATTAAATTAAGATAGAGGGTTCTGCATTCGGTTTCTTCATCAGCATCTCACAGCGTCTCTCCCAGCTTCAGCACCACCCACAGCACCGACAGCATCCCGAGCTCTGCATGCTCCGCTACTATCATAACTAACTAAAGCTACCTCAATTATATCCTTCGTTCATCATGTACCACCCACTAAAGTTTCAATATCGTAAAAATACGAAATCTAATTGGTCAGGCAAGGGGGATGATCATCACACCATGCTTACATATTACTTTTATTCTATCATTCTATTGTTTGCAAAACCCATCCCCTTAAACTTTATTAATTTCTGTCGTTCCCATACATATCCAAACTTTAATTGCAACAATTATTTCAAAATCATGAATATAAGTCTTCTTGGCTGAACTCTTCACCCTCTGTTCTCAGGGCACATCATTCTCATCCTTGGACGGCTGACAAAACCTTGGTCATCCTTCCGAGTTAACTTTCTTGTGAGTCTGCGCATAAATCACATGACTCAGCTTACTTTGGTCATTCGTGAAAGGCCCAAATGCGCACTAATAATAAAGTCAAAAAGACAAGTTACTTTCACAAATAAATGGTCTCACTGTATACCACCCATCTCTACTCTAACCCTCTTTACTTATTTATACTTTCCCCGCATTAGCATTAGTAAAATAGCTGGTTTTCATTTCGGCTAAGCAGATGCCATGCACGTGAGTCTTCAAGACTCCATTTTAATGCTTTCTGCACATGCGCTAGAATTTCCCCCCAAGCTTTAACTCGTCATACTGTGTAGATGCAGTTGACACATGCGCGGTAAAGATTTCCTGTTTAAAGCTGTATTAGTCCGTTTTCATTGTTATTTTCATTAGTACACACATAAGCAAGCTTCGCTAACCCGTGTGTTTCTGTGGTGTGTGTTATTATTTACAGGACATGGTTAGTATATCACTAATAAGTTAAACGAGAGGATTACTTTCGAGCAAGTCTCTTTCTTTATGAGTCCTTGCTCCATCACTACTAGGAGCATTTAATTTACTAGCCGTGGGGACATTTAGTACCATTAATTAGGGACTTACAAGTAAATTAAATGTGCCAATCAAGTGTATGCAATGTTACCATGTGTGAAGGGGCAAGCACTAGCACTTCAGCACTAACTAACAGTGGAAAAGTGTAGGGAGTCCTAAAGCCAACAAAAACATTTTCAGCAACCAGGAGGTGTGAAGGCACACAGTTTGGGGAATACCACTCCAGTATTTTGAAATGTTTTTTCTTTTATCTAATTTAAATAATAATTTACAGACAAACACTTGCATTTTAACCCTTTCGGTGCGCACGACGGCCGGGAGCCGTCGTGCGCAACGGTGCTCGTGTGCGCAGGACGGCTCCCGGCCGTCCTCGCACATGGCACCGGAAATCCCTCTGGTGCAGGCACCAGAGGGATTTCTTTTTCTTCCCCAAAGCCTCGGGAGCTGGGGAAGAGCTTCCCCAGCTCCCGAGGCTCCCCGTGGTTTCTATGAAATGACGATCAGCGCGCATTTCAGTTTCACTTTCTATGTGCTCAGGGGGCTATCTCAGCCCCCTGAGCACGTAGAAAGACGGGAGAGGTCACCCCATCCTGGATTCCCCTGGATGTCTAGTTTTCAAAAATGTATAGGTTTGCTAGGTTTCCCTAGGTGCCGGCAGAGCTAGGGTTCAAAAACTACAGCTAGGCACTTTGCAAAAAAAGGGTCATTTTTCACTGTGAAAATGTGGTGTGTCCACGTTGCGTTTTGGGCCGATTCCTGTTGTGGGCACTAGACCTACTCACACAAGTGAGGTACCATTTTTATTGGGAGACTTAGGGTAACACAGAATTGTAGAGCAACTGTTATTGACTTTCGATGCATTTCTGCCTTCCAAATGAAAGACAATGTGTAAAAAAGTAGTCATTTTGAAAAATGACCTATTATTCTCATGCTAGTATGGGTACTCCCAATTTCGGAAATGTGCAAATATCTACTGTTTCTAAAATCTACATTTTGTTCCCATTTCAGAAATACATAGGTGTCTTTCATACCGATTTTTCCATGTATACATTTTCCCAAAATAATTGCTATATACCCGGTACATAATAAAAAACCATTGCAAGACGCTGCTCAGTTATTGGCTCTGGGTTCATCGGGTTCTTGGTGAACCTACAAGTCCTATATATCCCCACAACCAGAAAGGTCCAGCGGATATAACGGTATATTGCTTTCAAAGAGCTGTCATAATTAGAAGAAGTTACAGGTGAAAATGTTGACACAGATGGCTGTTTTTTTCAACTCATTTTCAATTTTTCCTATATTTAACTGTTAGTTTCTATAAAGAAACCTTGAAGGATGTACACAAATAACCCCTTGCTGAATTCAGACTTTTGTCTACTTATCTAAAATGTATAGCTTTCCAGGATCCATTATTGCTTTCATACCCATCTCTACCATTAACTGGAAGGAGGTTGAAAGCACAAAAATAGCAAAAATAGACTATGTCCCAGAAAAATGCCAAAACTGTGTAAAATTTTTTGGTTTTCTGACAAAAGTCTGCTTGTCCCTGAAAGCTGGGAAGATGGTGATTTCAGCACCACAACCCCTTTTTTGATACCATTTGCTGGGAAAAAACCAGACGCTTTCATCTGTAGCCCTTTTTTCCCATTTTTCCCAAAAAAAACATAATTTAGCTGTATTTTGGCTAATTTCTGGGTCCCCTCCAGAGGAATCCACAAACCCTGGGTACCTTTAGAATCCCCATGATGTTGGAAAAAAAGGACGCAAATTTGGAGTGGATACCTTATGTGGTCAAAAAGTTACAGGGGCCTAAGCACGAACTACCCCAAATAGCCAAAAAAAGGCTTAGCACAGGGGGGGAAAAGGCCTAGCAGCGAAGGGGTTAAATGCAAGAGATATTGGCTTTGCCAGCAGTTGCATCTACAAGTCTACTAACCAGATCCTTCTGAGGCTGCTTCTCTCTCCACTCTGTGACCAAAGGATAAGATTACCTGATAACTTTGTTTCTCTTAATTAAGCTAAGGCTCTTTTCTACTATAGACATGTTTCTATCGTGTCAGCAAGTGATGAATTCAGAAGCTAATTCTTAGCTGTTTAGGTCAGGTGAAAGCCAGGAACTGTTATATTTGGTAAAAAAAATCATAATAAAATAGACATCCGAGGGTGGCTTTCAGCCCTCCCTCTGAATCCTGCCTGTTCAATTTTCATTTAAATTTTTGCTTCCTCCCACCAAAGTTTACAACATGACTAGTGGGTGAGAGAAGGCATCCTGTCAAGTGCAATGTTCTCACCCACAGAGAAAGAAGTCCCTTTCTCTGTTAAGGCCGTTAGGGCAAGCTTGGGCTTTTCACAAAAAAATACATATTTTTTAAACGTATTTTTTACTTTATGTGGACACAGCAGCTTCCCAGACACAGCTACCAGGCCCTCGCCACCACTTGCAGTGGGTTGCATCTCATGCGCACTACTTGCTTTAAAATGGGATTGATACAAATTTCAAAATGACAACACTTTTGTGTGCAGGCGTTTGCGAGGGCGCCGGCCTTTGAATTAACTTTCATTCCATTCCACAAAAGCCGCTATTGCTTACACATGCATGTGCCGTCATCTTTGAATGTTTTTGTTAAACTTTATTTATAAAAACATTCAAAGATGCCAGCCTGTGCAGGAACATGGATGTGTATTCACAGGTGGCCATCTTTGAAAGTTTTTGTAAATCATTATTACAAACCATTATAAGATACAGCCTGTAGGTAAGTATACGTACAACCTTATCTACATCTTTTGTACGAGGCGAGGATTGGGACATCCAAAATGGATACCAAAGGCTTCCATGACTCGGGTTGACTCATACACACAACGAATGCACCAAGCTGGCTGCATCCTCAAACATGAACATCATACTCTTGGGATATTGGTGCTAGGATCTGGGTTAGTGCGTAGAAATAGAGCTTTACATGAGCAGCCCAGTAGGACTCCACTCCAGTGACGGATAAAAAGGTCTGGTCACAACTATGGATTCGCAAAACACTACACTCTGCCACCACTGCTCTATGCACTTAACCCATGACAGGGACAGAAGTCCACTGTCAGTGAAATGAGGCCATACTTAGTTCACCCTTTCATATCCAGTACAGATCATTACTCGTGTAAAGGAACAGGCCTTAGCCTCTGCACACAAACCAGAATAGTGTGAGACTAGGACCAAAATCAAACACCAGTGTCTTTCAGGGATCATTTAGCCTGAACGAGGGTATTCTTCAGCTGCAAGCAGGCTCAGACAAACCCGCCCTCTGGATATAAACAAGGTTTGACTCAGGTATAATCTAGCGTGGACGAACGCTTCCTATAGGTATAAACTATATCGGGTAAGGCTTCCTTCAGGTATAAAGAAGCTTGTGCTTAACTGTACTCCAGTTATAAGCTAGATTGGATTTAGACTTTCTTGAGGTATAAGCCATCTTGGACTTAGGTGCCCTTCAGATATAAGCAACCTTGAACTATAGTGTCCTTGTATAAACGAGCTTGGATTAAGGCTTCCTTCAGCTATTACGTAGTGTGGACTGATGCCTAGTTCAGCTATAAACTAGCTTGAACAAAGGCTTTCTTCGGGTATAAACTAGTTTGGACTAAGGTTTCCTTCATACATAAGCAAGCTGGGTCTACGGCTCCCTTCATGTACAAACTAGCTTCGACTACTGCTTCCTTCGGGTATAAACTAGCTTGGACTAAGGTTTCCTACATGTATAAGCAAGCTGGGTCTACGGCTCCCTTCAGGTACAAACTAGCTTCGACTACTGCTTCCTTCGCGTATAAACTAGCTTGGACTAAGGTTTCCTTCATACATAAGCAAGCTGGGTCTACGGCTCCCTTCATGTACAAACTAGCTTCGACTACTGCTTCCTTTGGGTATAAACTAGCTTGGACTAAGGCTTTCTTCGGGTATAAACTAGTTTGGACTAAGGTTTCCTTCATACATAAGCAAGCTGGGTCTACGGCTCCCTTCATGTACAAACTAGCTTCGACTACTGCTTCCTTTGGGTATAAACTAGCTTGGACTAAGGCTTTCTTCGGGTATAAACTAGTTTGGACTAAGGTTTCCTTCATACATAAGCAAGCTGGGTCTACGGCTCCCTTCATGTACAAACTAGCTTCGACTACTGCTTCCTTTGGGTATAAACTAGCTTGGACTAAGGCTTTCTTCGGGTATAAACTAGTTTGGACTAAGGTTTCCTTCATACATAAGCAAGCTGGGTCTACGGCTCCCTACATGTACAAACTAGCTTCGACTACTGCTTCCTTTGGGTATAAACTAGCTTGGACTAAGGTTTCCTACATGTATAAGCAAGCTGGGTCTACGGCTCCCTTCAGGTACAAACTAGGTTCGACTACTGCTTCCTTTGGGATATAAACTAGCTTGGACTAAGGTTTCCTACAAGTATAATCTTTAAAACTAATAGAGAGTAACCCGTCAAACAAACAAAGGGAACTGGGTTCAAATAACCGAATAAAAAACTATTGTCCCCCTTCTGCTGATTCAATCAATCTTGTGGAACACCCCTATTTCTTTTTTTTACTTTTACTATACTTGTATGAACATTGGTTTGATTCACTGTTTTTTTTAAAAATTGTTTGTATGGGATTTTGATAATATGTGAAATGTTTATTAAGAGTTATTCATGTGAAGAGATTCACAGATAAAAATCAATGTATGAATATTGTGGTTTTTAAACGAGTGTAAATAGAAGGAATGACAAAGGAGGCCTTAGTATAAGATTGATCGATTAAAACAATTAATGAAATATTTATTTGGAATATTGACATTGAGTCTGTGGCTCTGTATATAAATATCAACTATTGTGATTCAGTGTTACATGAATATAAAAGGAACATTTTTTAATAAAGGAGGAGACATATTTTGCAAAAAACAGGTTTTATGTATTTTGAGTATGTATGCACGAATGTGACAATAGAAGAATAATAGGGGTGTTCCAAAGATTGATTGAATCAGCACAAGGGGGACGATAGTTTTTTTTCCTACATGTATAAGCAATCTTGGACTAAGGCTTCCTTTGGGTCTAAACTAGTTTTTACTAAGGTTTCCTTGATGGACCTGCAATCTTGGACTAAGCTTCCTTGGGGTATAAACTAGTTTGGACTAAGGTTTCCTTGATGCACATGCAATCTTGGACTAAGCTTCCTTGGGGTATAAACTAGTTTGGACTAAGGTTTCCTTGATGCACATGCAGTCTTGGACTAAGGCTTCCTTGGGGTATAAACTAGTTTGGACTAAGGTTTCCTTGATGCACATGCAATCTTGGACATGCAATCTTGGACTAAGCTTCCTTGGGGTATAAACTAGTTTGGACTAAGGTTTCCTTGATGCACATGCAATCTTGGACTAAGGCTTCCTTGGGGTATAAACTAGTTTGGACTAAGGTTTCCTTGATGCACATGCAATCTTGGACTAAGGCTTCCTTGGGGTATAAACTAGTTTGGACTAAGGTTTCCTTGATGCACATGCAATCTTGGCCTAAGGCTTCCTTGGGGTATAAACTAGTTTGGACTAAGGCTTCCTTGATGCACATGCAATCTTAGACTAAGGCTTCCTTGGGGTATAAACTAGTTTGGACTAAGGCTTCCTTGATGCACATGCAATCTTGGACTAAGGCTTCCTTGGGGTATAAACTAGTTTGGACTAAGGCTTCCTTGATGCACATGCAATCTTGGACTAAGGCTTCCTTGATGCACATGCAATCTTGGACTAAGGCTTCCTTGGGGTATAAAGTAGTTTGGACTAAGGTTTCCTTGATGCACATGCAATCTTGGACTAAGGCTTCCTTGGGGTATAAACTAGTTTGGACTAAGGTTTCCTTGATTCACATGCAATCTTGGACTAAGGCTTCCTTGGGGTATAAACTAGTTTGGACTAAGGCTTCCTTGATGCACATACAATCTTGGACTAAGGCTTCCTTGGGGTATAAACTAGTTTGGACTAAGGCTTCCTTGATGCACATGCAATCTTGGACTAAGGCTTCCTTGGGGTATAAACTAGTTTGGACTAAGGCTTCCTTGATGCACATGCAATCTTGGACTAAGGCTTCCTTGGGGTATAAACTAGTTTGGACTAAGGCTTCCTTGATGCACATGCAATCTTGGACTAAGGCTTCCTTGGGGTATAAACTAGCTTTGACCAATGCTTCTTTTGGGTATAAACCAGCTCGGCCTTTGACCGTCTTCATCACTTGAATTGATGTGATTAGGTTTTGCGAATCCTGTTTTTTGTTTCCATAACATCTTGGTCCCTTTTTTTGTTTAATTTGTTCAAGGCATTAGAATGCCAGGTTTTCAGCTTAAAGACTATTTGTGAAAAGTCTCTTTTCTAATGAAATCCACATGAAATGAAGTGATTATTCTGTTTGAGGTAGCATGCTTGCGTTTGTGTTCTCATCCTGCACTTTTTTTCTGAGACTTGTGACGTGTGATGTTCTTTGATGCATTTATGTATAAGAAAAATAACTTTTACATAAATGGGCATGGCATAGTATTTGGCCAACAGTGGGCAGGTAAAGTAATGGCCCAGGGTGGTTCTCTGCCTCATATTAAGCTCCCTCCATCACTGTGTTCTTATCTTCAATCTTTCTTCTGGCTCTCCCCTCGCCCTCTCTCTTTCCTTTTCCTCCCTCAAAGCTCCTGAGTAAAACATGTGCTGGCAGGTCTTACAATATTGAATTTAGTTACCTGCAATAAAATTGCAGTGAACAAGCAGATGGAATCACTCCTCAGAAAATGACTCTGGTAATGCGAGGCCTTGGGGTTTGCCTGCAGTGAAGAGCGCCACTTCAGAAGGCTCTCCCTGCGCCTGCCAGGCCCCCCTCAGGGGGCTGCACACTCTGGTAGCTCCCAGTGCATTGTGTTCGAAGCCTGCAAAACATCCCGCAAAATATGCAATTTTTTTATGAATAGAATGAAAACTAAGTGACAATTATTTTTCATCGTATTGTCATCATTATCATGTTAGTGCTTTAGAGATTCTGTCCGCTGGAGAGCTATCTGGAAACAGAAATAATTCTCTGCTTTTCAGCATCACTTCTCAGCACACTCATCTTTGTGGCCCTTGGGCTAGTTCTGCCTGTGGCTCTAGGACTGGGTCTCCTTGTTTGTAAAGTGCTGATTGTGGCACCTAGAAAACCTGTCGTTGAAATCTAGCATGGTATATCCCTTAACCTCTCTGTCTTTTACTCCCCCCTTGCGTCTTCCCTATTGTTATGTTCCACCTTCTAGTTGGATTCTTCAGGTGAAGCTCACTGTAGAATGTTTGTGAAGAGCTATCTGAATGGTTGTGTTACCTAGAGGACTCCTTGTCAAGTGAATAAAGTATTTACTTACTTTACCACTAGTGAATTATTTATCTAACAATTTGGCGTCGATCTACAGTGCTGCCCAGGGGGCAGCTTGGAGTTTTTTCCCCTGGTTTCTACTGAATTTTACCACTTTCCTCAGTTATTCACACCTCATCTAGAACTTCTGGTACCGTTACGACTCACTGCTTCAAGAACTAAGTGCGATCCGTCACAGGCCGTGTGTGAGGCACGGGTTGGTGTCTGGGCGTATCGGCGCCCGTTCCAGCTTCTTTGGGAGGGTCTCCAGATGCCAGCACTCAATGTGAGTGGCCAAGCCCAATTCATAGTCCTTCTGTTTGTGGTTTCTTGTGATGAAAGACTGGTAGCCCAGGTGTAGTTTTGAAGATTGTTGATTAGTCTTAGATGCAGGTTGGTATCCAAGTACAGCAGCTCCACAAGGAGCAGCCTTCCTGCTGCTCAGCCCATAGTTCAGCTGACACTCCTCACCTCACAGGCACCCAAACATTCCATTCATCATCACCACACCAACAGTCCACGCCGCACATTCACCCTGGCTGAGGAGCCAGGGCCCATGGCAACAGGGGAGATGCAAGAATGCATTAGTGAGATATAACATAGGCTTCCCTTTTAGAAAACACAAAAGATAAAAATGCAAACTGGAATAAAGTATTGACAAGAAAAAGTATGAAAAGAGAAATGTCACCAAAGTACACAAATGCATGAAGGAATAAAGCATTAACCTGAAGACCCATAAAAACAATGAGAAAAATAAAGAAGATGGATAGATAAATATACCATGAAGAACCACAATATGGCATTGAGAAAATAAAGAAGATGCATAGATAAAGAGAAAATGAAGATGCGAAGATAAATATACAAGAGAAAATGAAGACGATGCACAGATAAATATACAAGATATCACACATCCTCCCTCTTTATAAAATTCATAAACTGTAACAGAAGAAAAAGCATTTTCGTCAAAACCACTTGTTGCTAGACAGTAGTCAGCGAAAGACCCCTAACCGATCTCCCTCAGCATAAAGGATTATAACAAAATCGCACCTACTATCACTACCAATCCGTTCAATTGGCCAGACAAGCATGAGAGGTGGCACAACACAGCACAACATGAACTAGCCGTAGACACGACTCACACACATGTCATAACATAGAAGTAATGGGTGAAGTACACCCGACCAAACAAGGGCAAGTAGAATAAGATATAACAACAGGTGACATTCACCCCCAACAAACATCCTTCAAGTAAGGACATGTAGCGAACAATGTATAAATGGGTGACACCCATCCATACCGACATCCCTCATGTAAGGGCAGCCGACTAAAAGCATAGCACAGGGTGACTTACACACCGTCCAATCATCCCTCATGTAAGAGTATGAAACGTAAACTGTAGAAATGGGACTTGCACCCCTTTAGCCATACCTCAAGTAAGGGCAAAAGCATGCAATGGAGATATGGGTGACTTCCACCCATATAACCTTCCCTCACGTAAGAAGCATGTAGTAATAATGTTGAAACGGGTCACAACCACCCATACAATAATCCCTCGTATAAAGGCAAGCAGTGTAACATGTCCAATGTAGCAATGGAGTGAATGATGTAGTGTAAAATGTCAACCTACCAACGTAGTGTAAAATGTGAAAATCTCGCACTCCAACACAATAGTACAACAAGTGGTGACAATTAGAACCTTGCACACCACATACCAATAAATAACGACATACTGGATCTCGCATACAATAAAGAAATTTCTCAGCTCAAAAAATAAATGTCACAACAGAAGCAACACCAATGGAAAAAGTGACTTGTGCACACTAGGAAACCACACCATCTGTCGCAGCAGAAACACAATAAGTACAAGAGACACTGAGCAAAGCAAGGAAATTAAATACGCAGAAGTAAATGACTTGGAAAAGTAAAAAGATCAATAACTTTATGGCAAGAAAACCCCTCACCGGTGAGCGACCTCTCATCCGTGTAATACCACTCTGGACACACTCTTGTCTTGTGTATCTCAGGAATAGAGTCCCTCTCCCAAGTGTAGTGACCCCCAACAAGAATGTAACACAAGAGTCCTCTCAATAGTGAGCAGTTGCAGACAAGCATGTCCTCAAAATGTGAGTGCTACAAATGAAGACGTCTGACAAATCACACTGGATTTACAGTCAGAGGAATATGCCAATATCCTTTAGAAACTCGTTTTGTGACAGGCTGAATAAAGCATCATCATTGCGTGTATTTTGCCGTGCCCATCTGGCACCGCACTCTGTGTCCACGTGAACAGTTTGGAACCGACGAGCGGACACGATCAACCATCAGTAATTAAACATGGGGAAACAAACCGGTACCTGAGAACGCTCCACTTGAATTGCGAGCATGAGCCTAGAATGCAGCTCCTGTGCATGCGTGTGGAACAAACATCAGGGGATCAACAGGACCGCGAGCACCCATACATGTGTCCTATGGTTTGTTGCCCCGGTTGATTAAGGTGCTGTTCCCCAGGGTACTGCGGCGGCTGAGGTTAGTAGAAGTTTCGGGCTGACTGAGTGGGCTAGTTAGCGATCCGGAAGATGTGGCCGGAAGCACAGCCTTGACTTGCGAGTTGGCTTTAATAACAAAGATGACGGCACATACCAGAAAACAGTGTCGGGTGGCTCTAGGCGTATGCGTGCACTACACATAGATGCACAGCACGCGTTCCAGGCCATATACAGGAGACGTCACTTGCTGTCTCGCTGGCCCATCACACGCAGCCCATGCCATGACTCTACAGAAACAGTAGGCATATTCGCGGCTGTTTTTAAATCAGCTAACCTTCGTGTGAGAAGTTGGCCTGGCATATGCTGTCCACTAGTTCTAGTGGGCACCTTGCACCAGTCCAAACGACCCCTTATTGATGATAGGTTTAAAGACAACCTTTATTGAAAGCTATCCTAGTGGTAGCTATGGAGAGCAGCCTTCAGGCTAAGTCTTGAAGGAATGTAAAGCAGCTTGTTTTACCAGTCTATAATCTCTTGAATGACCAAATGAAAGGAGAACCACACCAGGTATATATAAAATATATGTATTTATTTCTAAACACTCACTACTAATCTCTTTATGAGATTAGAGTCCAAGATACCTTTCGATTTTCTTTGAACCGGACAACCGCACACACGTGGGGAGATACATATCCCATATTTTTATAACGGAGAAGCCATGAATAGTGCTTCTTGGTGATGCTTGGTTTCCTCGTCTTTTCCGGATATATGATCTTGAATAGGAGATAAATTAAAACAACAGATGTTCTAAGCCCTGAAGAAGTCCCATGAGGGACGAAACGCGTTAGCAGTCTTGTCCATTGTGCGTTTGTATTTTAAAGAAAAAATTAATGAATTAAAAGAATAAAGACATCGTCTTCTACAATCAAAAGCACAACTCTTTTCGTTTTTCAGTTCGGGAAGTTATCCAACTACAGTTTAAATTGCTTTATACTATGGACATTAATTTCCTTTATATATTGTTTATTTGTGCTTCTTGAGTGCAAGGCCATTTATGTCGAACAATATCACAGTATTAAAACGACAGTAAATAGCACAATATACAATGGGCCCCAGGGTGGGACCAAACCATATATTAAGAAAGTGGTATAAGAACCACGACTTGACTAGACACAGTGCCTAGAGCACATAGAATCGCTGGGACCCCAAGGAACCACCCATGGTAGTGACACAGGAGACCCACGGGGGACGTGTGCACTGTGAGAACACAGCCGCGAGCGCCGTAGGATTCTATGAGGAAAGTCACAGTTGGAATTTTAAAGCAAAAGGGCACTTAGGAAAGGACTTTGAGCAAACCCCTTTAGTCTTAAGGGGTTCTAGGGCCAACACCCACGGGAGCACCGGAGTACTCGAGTTACCTCACCCAGGGAAGCCGGGTACATAGGTGTCAAAGGGTGTCGGGAATCGTCGTTGTTTTCAATGGCGATCTGCTGCAAAGTGCTGCTGCCGTGAAGAAGAAAAGTGTCCGGGATGATCCAAGCCTGAATCGAAGATGTGAAGAACCTGAAAGCAGAGGGGACAGAGTCTGGGTCACTAGCCAGTGACCAGGAGTGGAGCAATCGAATGCCCACCGATGTCGGGTGCTTCAGGTGCGAAGAGGTGAAGCTTGACTCTGCAGCCACGGGGTCCAGGAGATGTCGAGGACAACCAGGAGCTGGATTCGAGCTGTCCCACAAAGGATGTCGAGTGCTGGTGTGTCGGTGCTCGGATTGAACACAACAAGCCTTGGCAACAGCAACCCACGCAGGAAGAGAAAAGATGCTTCTGTGAAGACCAGCAAGGTCCTGGGGACTCCCCAAGCAATGGAGAGTCAGGGCACGTCTGGAGCAACCAGGAAAGCCCAATTAAAGTTAGTGTTGCCTTCTTGGGGACCCACAGGTCAACGGACCAGTGATCACAAAGGGACCTCAAGAGGAATCACAAAATGGCGGCCCACGGAACACTCGTTGAGTGTAGGCCGGCATTCTTCAGTGTAATTAGCGCTCGGGGTCAGGGCTACAAGTAACCCAAAGCTCAGCCTCAGGGGTTGCCAGAAAGCTGATGCTTCTGCAAATGGACACGGTGCCCAGGGGTTCGGGTTGCACGGTCACCACGAGGGATACGGGCCTCAGACTTGCTGTGGGCACATATCAACCTCTAAGACCTTGGAAAACCTACCTCCTGTGTGGCAAAATTCTTCGGAACCCTTCAGAGCTGTGGAGATGCCAACCGGTCAGTTGCGTTAAAGGTGCCTGCCTTGCAGGGGAGTAACTCCTTTACTCCAAGGGAGATTCTTCAGTCAACCAGCGTAGTGCAGATCATCGAAGTACTTGGTTTCTGCGTCAGAGTTTAGTCCAGGTGTAATCTAAAGTCCTGTAGTCAGGGGTTCCTACTTTATACCCAAGGAAGGGGTGGGACAAACTCTGGGGACCCACCTATGGGAGGGTCAGGAAAGAGGGGTGGCTACACCCATTTCCTTTGTCCAGTTTTGTGACAGAGCAGGGGCTGGTAGCCCCTGCAACCGGTTTGAGCTGGACTATGCACAGGGACACCAAATGTGCCCCCAGTGCAGACTTCAAAGCACTCTTGGAGTGCACCCACCCAGCCCCAATACACTAAAGCCTGTCTGGGAGGTGGTCACACCTCCCTGTGACAGGAAACCTATTGTCCAGGCCTCCCCTGCTGGAGTTTCGTCCAGCAGCAGGAGGGAAGACTTGTGTCTGTGGCTGCAGCATCCATTTTGTGATGCCAGGGTTCTGTTAAGCTGGTACCGGGTGTACCGGTGGTGCCATGTTTCTCCCTCTAGTAGGGTGGAATCATACCTCCCACCCCAGTTACTGGGGTGGAGGTATGATTCCAAGGTGTTTGACACCAAACACAACATGTTTCCATGCAGCATTCTCAAGTTAGCATTTACCGCGAGGTTATAATGCACTTAAGAGTATATGGTTGGCTGCATCACAAACAACCCCGGAATGAAGATTCCGAAAGCTGCAGAGGGGCTCTGCTCATGCATGAGCACCCTCTCACATGAAACCCAGCACCCTGCCTTCAGGATTGATAAGGCCTGCCATAGGGGTGACTGATAGGTTTACATGTGCAGTGATATGGAGAGATATAGGGAACCTATATCTCAGTAAGGGTGGATACACCACCTTACACAGGCTGCTGTAGCAGACCTGTTGTGTCATTTTGGATGGCCTCTCAGGGGTGACATAATACATGCTGCAGCCCCTGGGAGGCCTCTGGGGTACCTATGCCCTGGGTACATAGTAAACCATATACTAGGGACTCATAAGGGTACCCCAGAATCCAATCTGGAGTGTACCTAAAGTACATGTAATCAATTTAAGGGGAAAGCAGATAGGCTGGGGTCCTGAATAGCAAGATCCCAGCCAAACTAAGTCAAAAACCAGCAAAACACCAGGAAAAAAGTGGGGGCATCCATGTAGTCAGATTCCACCTTCCTACACTTCGTGCATACCGTGTGCTAGCGTAACAGTGCATTGTAACGTATATACACCAGGCAATGAAAAGTCATATATCTAATGTTCTCATACAATAATTCAACCGGCAACATTAGATTCCTCGAGCACCCATGTCGATTAGCTGTTGCAGTGACAGACTTGTTGATCGCTCCGCTGGTCCTGTCATAGTAATGTAGAACTGACACCATCAGCACTCACACTAGGGTTTAAACTGCTTGTCGTTAAGCTGACCAAATTGCTGGAAACAAAATGTTCCTAATAAATCCTGCTGGTATATTCAAATCTGCAGCTTTCTTTAAAGTGAACACTGACAGATCCCCCAGCACTACACGCTGGTAGACATGCTCCGAGCACTGCAAGGTGTCTCCAATCATACGATAGATCATGTACTTAACAGAAATACACCCTAAATTGGGCTGTACGATGAACTGGACACTGGTGGGGCTGTAGGGCATTCAATTGATTTCTGTACAAACAGTTTCCTCAAATGTTTCTTTAAAGTTACTTTTTCTGTAGTTTCTTAAGGCTTTAATTTCTTCAGTGGTTCCTTGTGTAGAGTCCTACCATGCAGGGTTTCTTTTTCTTTAAATCATCCCCAAAATGTTTTAGTCTCTGTAAGTTTCTTTAGTTTTTCAATCTTCTTTTCAAAGTCAGCTTTAGTAAAAACCAGTTGTCTCACATGGGCCTGTCTCCAGATCGTTGCCTAATATGTTGTGATGAAAAACTGGTAGCCGAGGTGTAATTTTGGAGAATATTTATTAGTCTTAGTTGCAGGATGGTGTCCAAGTACAGCAATCCCACGAGGAGCAGCCTGCCTGCTGCTTAGCTCATACACCAAATGTCACACCTCACCACACAGGCCCATGTCCATCACACCAACATTCCGGTCAGAACACTCACACTGGCTGAACAGCCAGGACCCCAAGAAACAGGGGAGATGCATGAATGCATTAGCGAGATATAACAAGGCTCCTCTCCTGTTGCCACCTTCTCTTGGAGGATCCTTGCTTGACACGCCTCCCATTTCACATCCGACTCCTATTAGAAGATTTAATGGGTTCCTCCACACCTCCATGCCGCCTTGTTGGAGGCGTCATTGACCCGCCTATATAGGAACTCGTTTCAGCTTTCTCAGTTTTGTGTGACAAGACCGTTGTCCTGTCAACTGCCGTGTCAACAGGAGCCTTCCTTGCCACAGAGTTAGTGCAGTGTCAACAGGAGTCTTCTGTACCACAGTCAGCCGCCGTGTCAACAGGGGAATCTTCCCTGCTGCCATGACAGCTGCTACAGCTGCTACTGCCAGTTCCTTGTATGCTTGCCTGAACCCCATCAATTGTTCTTTTTGCATTTGTCACCCCGAGTGGGACGGGTATGCCCAGACGTGGGTCCCGTGCTCTCCATGCCACTGGAGTCAGGCTATCCTGGCTGATGAGGGGTGAAACCCCGAAACCGGTCCCAGGATGCTTGGTTCCAGTCTAGGGAGGACCTGGCTTGGCAGTTCGGGCTGGACTGTTCCCATTGGGTGCAGGGTCAAGACTGATTTGCATATGGCTGGGTCCAAACTGGAATGGCATGGGGAGCAAACAAATGATGGATTTAGGCCCAGATCTCTGTACTGGGGTGAATGTATGACATTGTTCTGCATTCTGTCCATCAATTGTTCTTTTTGCATTTGTCACCCCGAGTGGGACGGGTATGCCCAGACGTGGGTCCCGTGCTCTCCATGCCACTGGAGTCAGGCTATCCTGGCTGATGAGGGGTGAAACCCCGAAACCGGTCCGAGGATGCTTGGTTCCAGTCTAGGGAGGACCTGGCTTGGCAGTTCGGGCTGGACTGTTCCCATTGGGTGCAGGTTCAAGACTGATTTGCATATGGCTGGGTCCAAACTGGAATGGCATGGGGAGCAAACAAATGATGGATTTAGGCCCAGATCTCTGTACTGGGGTGAATGTATGACATTGTTCTGCATTCTGTCCATCAATTGTTCTTTTTGCATTTGTCACCCCGAGTGGGACGGGTATGCCCAGACGTGGGTCCCGTGCTCTCCATGCCACTGGAGTCAGGCTATCCTGTCTGATGAGGGGTGAAACCCCGAAACCGGTCCGAGGATGCTTGGTTCCAGTCTAGGGAGGACCTGGCTTGGCAGTTCGGGCTGGACTGTTCCCAATGGGCGCAGGTTCAAGACTGATTTGCATATGGCTGGGTCCAAACTGGAATGGCATGGGGAGCAAACAAATGATGGATTTAGGCCCAGATCTCTGTACTGGGGTGAATGTATGACATTGTTCTGCATTCTGTCCATCAATTGTTCTTTTGCATTTGTCACCCCGAGTGGGACGGGTATGCCCAGACGTGGGTCCCGTGCTCTCCATGCCACTGGAGTCAGGCTATCCTGTCTGATGAGGGGTGAAACCCCGAAACCGGTCCGAGGATGCTTGGTTCCAGTCTAGGGAGGACCTGGCTTGGCAGTTCGGGCTGGACTGTTCCCATTGGGTGCAGGTTCAAGACTGATTTGCATATGGCTGGGTCCAAACTGGAATGGCATGGTGAGCAAACAAATGATGGATTTAGGCCCAGATCTTTGTACTGGGGTGAATGTATGACATTGTTCTGCATTCTGTCCATCAATTGTTCTTTTTGCATTTGTCACCCCGAGTGGGACGGGTATGCCCAGACGTGGGACCCGTGCTCTCCATGCCACTGGAGTCAGGCTATCCTGGCTGATGAGGGGTGAATGTATGACATTGTTCTGCATTCTGTCCATCAATTGTTCTTTTTGCATTTGAACTCCTGATGTGGCAAAAGAACTGTCTTCATTGCAGGTGGTGCCATGTTCCTCATCCTCAGTACAGCTGTGCTTCCTGTGGCTGCAGTGTGAACGTGATTTATTTTCCCTCTCCTTTCCCTTACCTTCTCCTCTCTGCACATGATCACTCCTGGTATCAGTAACACATACCCAGATACAAGAGTCCATATATAGTCTTTTATTGTTCTTCTCTTCAAACACTTGAAAAAGTTCTTCCTTCAGTTGCTGTAACATTAATATCCAAGCTTCATAACATATTCAAACACAATCAGCTAACACATGTTTCGCAAAGAAGTTTCGCTTCTTCAGGGCTGTTAATTGAAGAATATATAACATTTAGACCCTTGGTTACAACATCACATACTGATTAATCAAAGTTTTTACAATTACTTTTGACAAAACACAAAAATACAATCTCCCTAGTATGTTTAAACTGCATGAAACGATACAGTAAAAAAAGGTACAGTAAGAAGATTAGTTCATGACACAGTTACTAAAATATACATAAACTCATATGGACAAGAGAACATAAGGGCATTAGGGAAATTCCTCTTCGAGTACAGAATTCAAATTTTCTGGTACGCAAAAACTTGCCGAGGTTACAAATCAATTCAATATTCATTAGATTCAATTCTATAAGAAATACTCCAACATCTTATTTATATGATTGGTTTTCATCTCACACTTAAATAAGTTTCCGAGGGTATTTGGTGGTGAGAATTTTTCAAACATTCCTATATTTAGCAAAATCTGTCATAAATTGATGCAGTTCATCTTATATTATACACAGACCTCAAGTCATGATCAAAAATTCAGACCTAAAACTATTTTGACATAACATTTCATAAAAAAATTATACCTATATTAATTATAAGTAATTGTATCTACCATCATTCAGTGTACTTGTGACCCTTATTTTTTCTGTTTTCCAATTCCAATTTTCTGTCACATTGTGCCCATTTCAATCAACTTCTGGAAATTTCCTCTCATATCTCTAAATAAAGTGTATAGTATTTGAGATTCTATTAAAGACACCTCTAGTCTTACGAAAGACAGATCCTAGACCGTATGTATACCAAAAGAACAGCCCGCCCAAGATTTATTAAAAAGCGAGAGAACCTTCCTTCCTGAATCCTTTATTATTATTGCCATGATAAATATGTACCGAAGGATGGCATCGAACTGAGCCATATTGGGGTTACATATTGTGAACTATACACTCTATCTCTGCACAAATTTTCATCATAGTGCAATAAGAGGAAAACACGGGTAACAATTCCCACCAACGTGAACCATCTGTAGGACCAGCCCAAGCAACATGTGCTGCGGCTTTAACGTCCGAAGCCACCAGTCTCCCCACAAACTCCCTCAAATTAAACATAAAATATTTTCCCAACAGATGCTCCTAGTAGAGATTACAACATAGTCTAAAGCGTCCATAGCATTACGCTTACCTTTCAGCGGCTGTAGCCATTAACGATAGACGACGCAGAGCAAGTCGTCATTAAATACCCTTAGAGTTGAGACCAGTAGCAACTGTTACATACTTATTAAGCAATTAAGTTCAAAATATTTTCCACGAAGCTATAGGTTACAGGAGCACAACAATATAAAATAAAGAATGAATTTCGAAATTCATTATAAGAGTCTCGTCACCTCCTTAACACCAAATAAAACTGTCCAAGATCTGTAACTGGCAATATATAACTAACAAAATAAATCACATAGGGCCATATGTAGGTAATTTCTATTTACCGATTCCTAAATACCGAATTTTACCGATTCGGTATTTAAGAATCGGTAAATAGAATGTAGGTAAACATTCGGTAAATTTTACCGATTCGGTAATATTCGTTATTACCTATTCGGTATTTACCGAATCGGTAATAAGGAATACCTTCCCATTCATTCCTATGGGCCTGGAGGTCCATAGGAATGAATGGGAAGCCATTCATATTACCGATTCGGTAAATACCGAATCGGTAATAGGGGGAGCATATTCAAGGGTGGCAGGGTGTCAAATTGACACCCTGTTGCACCCCTGTGTGCACATGTAGCGCACATACATGCCCTAAGGGCATGTTTGTCTGCCACATGTCACTTTTAAAAAAGCACAAAATTGCTTTTCAAAAGGTATTCGGTATTTACCACCAACTTGTAGTTGGTGGTAAATAACGAATCCTTAAACCAAAAATGCACTCACTTGAGTGCTCCCTACATAGGATTTAAGGAATCGGTAATTTACCGATTCCTTAAAATAACGAATCGGTAAATTACCGACTCCTTAAATCCGGCCTCCTACATCGCAAAGGGCTAAATACCGGTCGGTAACGGGAAATTTACCGATTTTCGGCCGTTACCGACCGGTATTAGCCCACCTACATATGGCCCATAGTCTCTAATGTTCTAATCAAAAGATTCCACAAAATAATCTAAAGTATAAGATGAGGATCAGGATTCAAACTCCCCCCTCACACCCAAGCCTCGCTGCATTCGCTCATGGTGCCATCCATGCGCATGAACCGCACGGCCTCGTTCTGCACTCAATTTCCAGCCGTCATCGGAGGAAAGGCACACTCTACTCTTAATTAGAGTGACCAACTTGTATAAGAAGGGCAGCAGAAGTTCAAAACGCCCGAATTTACGTATGCAGATGATAATTCATATTTAGGTCCAGAACAAACTAAGAACTTATGGACTAGGCAAAACAAAACAGTAAAAAAATGAAAAATACGAATGAAAAATAAAGGCATTTCTCATAAGACATAAGACACAAGAAAAGGAAAAAAGGATTTCCAACTATCAGTGCACAGACCCTGTCATCACTCCTTTCTTCACCGCTACATCCAAATCCGTGGATTAGTAAAAAAAGAATTATTTACACAGATTGATATAATAATGGGATCAAGTCCAAGATTCGAACCCCAGAACATAAGTGTAGCTTAAGAAGCTCCCGACCATTGGGCTAACCGCAGACCGTGGATTACAGAAACAAGAAATCTAAATAGCCTAACTAGAATTGAGAAGCAGAACAGATAAACATTACACTTTAGAACACACAAAGCCCCACGTGGGTAATCCACAATCTTCAGATATTACCACAATCAATCAATACTACACAAGTGTATAGAGCTCGCTATCCAAATTCAAACCCACCTTAACAGTATTTAACTTATTGATCCAAAAGGTCTCTCTTATTCTTACTTGCTTGTCCCTATCTCCTCCTCTTCGATTTGGCTTCACAAAATCTATACCAGTAAATCTAATGTCCGGTAGATCGCATTTTCTCTTCTGGTTTCAGAAAGTTGCATATTTCCTTCTGTATGTTTTGGGGAGCATCGATTTTGCTTATATTTCATGGGCATTTTCACAACAAGTATTAAGTCGTTGGATATTTCCTTGTGTATATTAGGTTCACTGATTTTGCTTATAATTTCCTCTCCATTTATTGAAAATTTTCAGAACTGATATCAGTGTTAATATGGCTTTTTTGGCAATGTCCCAACCTCCTTCCTCCTTGAATGATCTGGGTGAACCACTTATTCCATGGAAGGGTGAATAAAACTGTTTGAATCTAAAGTTATTGCTATTGGAGGAGATAGATTCTTCTCAGTGCGTAAGGAACATATACTCCTACATAATTTAGGGACTCATGCTAGAGACATTTTTTATGATTTGCCTGAATTGAACACAGAGGGACAAGGGGGTGTAGAAGATGCTTAAGGAGATTTACACTTAGGCGCATATCAAAATACCCTCAAGAAAGTGGAAGAATAGTTTTGGGAAAAGCTAAATATTGTGTTAGAGTGTCATACATTTTTTTCAAGGTCACAAGGGAAGAATGAAAAAGTGAGTAACTACATTGCAATTCTAAGAGGGTTGTCAGCTACCTGTGATTTTGGGTCACTTATTGACTCACTTATAAGAGATCCACTGGTAAGGTGCACAAGGGACAACAAAGTCCAAGAAAAACTGTTAGCTGAAAATCCTGATTCAAACCAAGCTATGGACATAGCTAAAAACATTAAACATACAGCGTTCTGGAGGAAGAAAATGAAAGATGCAATAGAGGGATGTACATAACATTTCTGGAAATGTGGACAAAAGTAAGGGGAATACCATGGAAGTGCATAAACAAAAATCTGAAGGTGAAAGATTGAGATGCTATAGATGTTATAGATGCTAGCCACTTAGCTAATAACATCAAGTGTCCAGCAGGAGGAGTGACATACAGGAAGTGCAACAAGAGGGGACACTTCACAAACGTATAGAAGGATTTCGGAAATAGGATCACACATATGATCAATGATGAAGAATTGCAAAACAAAGAAACTGTGTTTGAGATTGCTTGTGGGATGGACGATGCTGTAACAGCTTATCCCACACGTACTATACTCGTGGATGGAATTCATTTCACTATCCTTGCACACTACTTTTATAGAAAAATTTTAGAACAGAAAATACACAATGTTACCACCCGATGAAAAACCCAGGAGGATACAATAAGGAACCTATATCCTTAGCAGGAATGTTGCTAATGCAGGTAGTTTTCAAAGGAAGTTCTACACTTGGGAAGGTATACATAACTAAACACGTTAGATCCCAATGCTGTGGAACAGGTGTATTTAGCCAATAGGTCCATCATAGGTATGGAAATACGTTAAAAGTTGTCTGAGATTTTCACTAATACATTAGAACTGCTTAAAGGCTTCCTTCACAAAATAAAACTAAAGGCTCATGCCAAGCCTGTAATACACAAAGAACGTTCCATTCCGTTACTAATGAGAGAACCACTAAAGAAGGAGTTAGGCAAGTTAGAGGACACAGGGGTTATTGAGAAAATTGAAAGTGCAGAATGACTAGCCTCCATTGTTATTGCATCTAAGGAAGGTGGGAAAAATATCCGCTTATATGTTGATCTCAAAGATCTCAATTCAAACAAATGGGTTGATAGACATCCCCTCCCTAACATCGATGAAATGTTAAGTGTTATTCAAAGAGCTAAGTACTTCAGTGTGATAGAGCTTTCATCAGCATACCACCAGGTTACCTCCATCCCGACTTTAAGGCTTTGACCTCTTTCATAACTCCCTTTGGAGCATACCAATTCCTCAGGATGCCATTTGGTTCTGCTTCCACAGCTGCGTTATCCAACATTTAATGCAGCACATATTGCGGGGAACAAGTAAAGTCCTCTGCTTCCAAGATGACATTTTGATGTCTGGAGACTTTAAGGAGGATCATAATAAGATGCTTGCTGAAGTTCTGAGTAAATTAAGTAAAGTGGGATTTACCATACAGATGGGGAAGTGTAAGATGGGAGTCAAGTCAGTGGAATATCTGGGACACACCATTTCCGAAGAGGTCTTTAAACCCAAGAGTAGTTTAGTGGACTCTGTCAGATTAGCACCAGAATCCACCAACAAAGAGGATTTGAAGTCCTTCCTGGGCCTAGTGGAGTATATGTCCAAATCTATCCAAACCTTTGCTGAACATGTGCACTCATTGAGAGGTTTACTTAAGAAAGGTGTTTCTTTTGAGTGGAGTGCTCAGTGCCAGTCTGATTTCATTCAGGTCAAGGAAGCTGTTTCTATTTCCCCCCAGTTAGGTATGTTTGATTTAAAGGCTAAAACCACACTTACTACTGATGCCAGTATGAAAGGACTAGAAACGTCTTTGTCTAAAGTGATTGACGGGAAGGAAAAGGTGATAGCTTTCACATCCAGAACCCCAAGAGATGCAGAGTTTAACTTTTCCACTTTAGAAAAAGACGCATTGGTGTGTTATTGGGCCATAAACCAATTCAAGTACTATTTGTGGGGCATACCATTCGTATTGAGGATAGACCATAAACCCCTCATACCTATGTTTTCTTCCAAAGGTATTGAGAAGGCCAATATCCATATGGGTGTTAGGATTACAAGGTTAAAATTTCAATATTGTGTTCGTCCCTGGTATCAGAAACCAGATTGCTGATTGTCTCTCTAGACTGCCCATAGCATGTGAGGACTCTCTTGTTGAACCTCAGGAGGAAGCTATACTATCTCTCGAGATTCCTGCCAGTGATAAGGTAGAGTGGGAATAATTTGAAAGAGATGATTCCATCCTGGGCGTGATTAAAGAAAAAATTGCCAAGGGTTGGCCTAAAAGATGACTTACCAGACAATCCAGCCATATTGGAATGTGAGAGACAAATTATCAGTAAGAGGAGACAGCGGTTTAAGATCCAACAAAATTGTTCCCCCTATAAATATTAGTCTTGGGGGAGGTCACGGAGTTCTACATCATGGAACTCTGCGAAGTGCCAGAAAAACTCTTCTGTGCTCCGCGGAGTTCCACCAGCGGTGGAGTGTGTTAAGTCACGCTGCTCACACTAATTTTCAGCCCTGGGAGTTTGTCCCACTCTGTAAAATCAGCACGAACGGCACTACGCATCACGACAGAGGGCGCTGCTGCTTTCTGGTGCTCGAGACATTGTACTCGAGCGGCAGCTTCCTCAACACGAGCGGCAGATTTCTCAACGCGAGCAGTTGCAACCTACCGCGACCACCAGCAGTGAGAAATCCTCCCGGGAGGAGGTCTAGCATGCGATTTTTTCTCAAGAGCGCTCACCAACTTAACGTTGGCGAGCCGCTCAAGAGAAAAAACTCCACTCCACGTAATTTCACGGAGTTTTGCAGAATTCCAAGCTCCACGCTGAGTGAGCAAAACTCCACGAACTCCGCCGGCAGGGCTGAATTCTTCGCCCACCCCTAATAAATGTGCTGAAACACATTATTGAGATAACCCATGAAGATCATCCCGGGAGGATTATGACTAATAGTAAAATCAGGAATTACTATTGGTTTCTCTACATGGACTTCATGGTAGATGTAAAGGTAAAGGATTGCTTAACTTTCAGTTCCAGTGACAAGACCAAAGTCACACACAAAGCTCCTCTCCTCTCTGTTGAAGTACCCTCCTAACCCTGGGATAAACTAGGTCTCGATATCATAGGACCTTTGAATATGTTCAGTGTAACCAATAAATTCATGTTCATGTTGGTAGATTACCATACCCATTGGGTATCCACTAAAGTGGTGAAAAACATTAATACTTCCTCAATTTTTGAATTTCTCAGTGATATATTCTCAAAAGAGGGCATTGCTTGTACTGTAGTTACTGACAACAGAGTGCAATTCACTTCTGATAAAATGACACTGTTCTTGAAAAACCTGTCTATTAGCCATGTTAAAACTCCCCTTTATTGCCCTAAGGCCAATGGGTGAGTGGAGAGAGAAAATAGGATGCTCAAAGACACGATTCATTTAGCTCTTATTTGAGGTGAACAAGTTGAGTGATCATTAAGGAAAATGTTGTGGTCATACCATAGCACTCCCAATGCTGTTTCAGGGGTGTCTCCCTTTGTATCCCTCAATGGGAGGAGTTCTGGCTCTAAACTAAAGCCCAACTGCCTTAATGGGGGATGTGCTGTCTGCGTAGATAGGGGCTCAGTCAAGGAAAAGATTGGGAAACATCAAAATGATTACAAAACAAGATATAGCAGGAAATGGGGATGGTGAGATGTGAGTGGAACAAAGGACAATGGATCATAGTTTAAAGACCATACACCATACGCTCCAAATTTTCATTCTTCTCCAAACCAGAAAGAATTAAACGAGTCAACTGTAATTCTCTGGTGCTAGAGGATGGGCGTACCTGGAGAATAAACAATGTGGCCCGTTGTCCGGAGGCTCTCATTCCTATAATTGAAGAGGAAGGGAAAGAGGCTAAGATTCCCATACAAACCTCTAGATCCAAGGAAGCCATGATCCGCCGCCCTCCTCATTGGCAGACAGACTATAAAATGGATTAACTCTTTCCTCAGTGTATTAATGGTAAGTTTTTTCCAGATCTTCTCTTCTTTGTATATTGCTTTCCTTTTGGTCATGCAATAATATGGAGATCCTTATCCCTTAGTACATAGCATTGTACATTTTTCCAGGAGATTTTTCCATTGTATTTGTTCCTTTTTATGTTAAAGGGAGAAGTGTTGTAATCTGGAATGGTATAGCCCTTAACCTCCCTGTCTTTTACTCCCCCCCTTGCTTCTTCCCTATTGTTATGTTCCACGTTCTATTTGGAGCCTTCAGGTGAAGCTCACTGTAGAATGTTGGTGAAGAGCTACCTGAACGGTTGTGTTACCTAGAGGACTCCTTGTCAAGTGACTCAAGTATCGACTTACTTTACTACGAGTGGACTATTTATCTAACACCTGTGTGTGGCCTACTACCTCTTTCTGTGACCCCTCAGATGTGCTCTCTTGGTGGGCAATCAGAAATTCTGTTGAGACCCCACAGAATCGCTGTTTGTGATCCTCAGACTGTAGATGAAAGTGTATATGTACTCTTAGCTTCACATCCTCTCACTCCGATGATGTTTAGCATCAAGGTTAGTGAATGCAGACTTAAGAAGAGTACAACAGCACTTTCCTATATATAGAGACCTTGACAGTGTAGAGGTAGTCGATATTGTGAGGTCGATATTTGTGCAGGTGAGTATTTTGTCACCACAGTATTCTGAAATAGAGCTACAGGCAGGGCCTGTCTGGCACTGTGCCAGCTGTGAGACTGGTGGGCCATGGACATGGGTGCCTGACGTCTGCCTGAGACAGAATGCGCTTTGAAGAGGGGTCAGTTAAACAATGGCTGAGTCTGGAGGTTCGAATGAGAGACATCTCCATACTTGGTCAGGTGCAGTGCACTCTGCATGGTGTTTTCTTGAGGAAGGGTCTCCCCAGGATGGGGCACCACTGGTCTCAAAGTGATGCTACGTGTTGGACAAGTGGCCACTAGGCCTACCTTGAGCTGTTTGCTGGCGGATGAAGCTCTGGAGTGGCCTAATCCCCTTTGCTGTTCTCAAGGATGGTATGGCACTGACCCTCAACCTGGGAGGTGACAAGACGTGAGGACCCCTTGAAAATAACTGTAAGCGGGCCAAATGGGCAGGTGACCATTACAATCATCAGCCCTGTGTGAGGGCTGATCCCTGAGGCAGTGTGTGGTGTTCTGTATCTATGTTGTGGTGTAAACATCTGGAATGTAGGGTGCTTGCTAATGTGGAATGTGTTGGGAGTACATGCTATGTCAGGTGCTCCTGTCCCTTGATGTGGATGGGGTCTCTACAGATGCTGTCTTAATAAAGAAAATTAACTCCACTTGGACTCTTGTGCGGCCTCATCTATGAACTTCACACAGTGCCTTAACTTTTGTCAAGGTTGGACCCTGTCCCCATTCCTGGCAGCCTGCCAAGCACCAGCCTAGATGTTCTAGTGCTGGGCGCTAGAGGTAGAGCATTCTCAATGTCAGTTCGATTGAAAGAGAGCAGAAGGTAACATTTCCCTTGTTGTGATACACAGAGGAGCGGAGACTCTCCTGCAACTTGCAATCATTTACTCCTAGATGCTGGGTGAACACAGGGGTTGGCTTGCCATAGGAACTAGGGAAGTGGTAGGCAGACTGCCTGGTGAGACAAATAGCACCAGGGAGGTCCGCTGACATCATGACTATACTATACTGAACCTTTTGAATGAGAAGTCACCAACGCTGTCCAAGAGGTTAGGCTGTGTTTCCCAGAGTAAATGGTGTGTGGTTCAACCATTGTCCAGAAGATCTGGGCCAGGCTAATCTCCCTCTTTTGAATCCTTCTTTGATATGCAGTCTGTAACTGCAGCTAAAACTAGATGGAGTCTCTTGAATACTGTTACAAGTTCATGGCGGATATTTTTGCTCCACTGCTTTGAAATTTCACCAGATGCCAAGCACAGCCTATTGTTAGAAGCTTTGTAACTAAACATTTAAAGGAATTCAAGCAGTCAGTGACAGAATAAATTGAAGCACAGTAATAATCGTCCATCCTAACTCTCCTACGTCCTCTGCCCTACAGTGTCACCAATAGTCATGCTCTGTGCCCATACCGCATGTGGAAAAACAATGTTCATTTATAGAGACCACCATTGTAGACCCCTGTCAGAGGGACCTTGACAGAACTGCCTGTCCTTGGTCATGCCATCATGGCAACAACTTGATCAGCATGAAATCTCCAGGACCTTGAGTGAATGAATGTGACATTAGCAGGAGAGGAACCATTTATCAGAGGTCCAAGATGATTCTCAACATCTCTCGTGCCTCAAGCCAGACTTTGTGTACACGGCAGCTAGAAACAAGCCACATGGCATGACGCTGCCCTACGATGGGTATTGCTAAATGATTCAAGAAGATCCATTACATCACCATGGGCCACTTAAGTACTATCCATCACAGTAATCTTGTTCTTTGAAAAGGACACCACAATCCCCAATGCCCTTTTATCTTTAAACTATAAAATAAGTAGGCCTGGGCAGAGCTCGCAGAGTTTCACTCTGCGGAATACCACTGAGTTGCTAAAATACTCCGTCAAATTCCGCAGTGTTCCGTAAGCGGGCGGGGTATTGCTCGGCCACCCTTAATGAAGTTCCCATGACTGCTAAGGATCGTTGGGGGCCAAGAACTCCTATTGTTGCCACAAGTAAGTCCCCCACAGTCGGATTGCTGAGACGTTGTTGGAGGCCCCACCCCCTTTCTCAACCACTCTGCGAAGGGGGCCTTCTGGCACACTACTGGATGGGGGATGAAGTTCCCTTAGCTGCTGAGGATCATTGGGGGCCAAGAACCCCTATTGTAGTGACAAGTAAGTCCCCCACAGCGGAATTTCTCAGTCATTGTCGGAGGCCCGCCCCTTCTCTAAACCACTCCTCAAAGGGGCATCCTGGTGCACTACTGGTTGGGGGAGGAAGTCTCCTTGGCTGCTGAAGGTCGTTGGGGGCCAAAAACCCCTATTGTTGCCACAAGTAAGTCCCCCACAGCTGTATTGCTGAGACGTTGCTGGAGACCCCACTCCCTTTCTCAACCACTCTGCAAAGGGGCCTCCTAGCGTACTGCTGGTTGGGGGAGGAAGTCTCCTTGGCTACTGAGGGTTGTTGGGGGCCAAGAACCCCTATTGTTGCAACAAGTAAGTCCCCCACAGTGGGGTTGCTGAGATGTCGTCAGAGGCCATGCCCCCTTTCTCAACCACTCTGCAAAGGGGCCCCTGGCGCATTACTGGTTGGGGGGTGAAGTCCCCTTGGCTGCTGAGGGTCATTGGGGGCCAAGAACCCCTATTGTTGTGACAAGTAAGCCCCCCACAGCGGGGTTGCTGAGATGTCATCAGAGGCCCGCCCAGTTTCTCAACCACTCAGCAAAGAGGCCTCCTGGTGCACTACAGGTTGCAGCTACGGTCGCTTGCGCATGATCGCACTCGCCTACGGCAGAAAAATATTCTGTTTTGTTGTGGCGTGCGGAGTTTATCAGTAACTCCTCATTCTCCGCAGAACGCAGAGTTGCCGAATTCCACAACTCCGTGAGCGGAGCAGAATTTTAGGCCCAGGCCTAAATATAAGCAGGGGCATAGCTTAGTTAGATTTGGGGGGGTTGAATCTCTAATTTCTCAACTCAAAAAGCAGTGAGCTACAGGGTGCACGTTTTAGGTAACCAAGCCTTAATGTTTGACAGAGCCATCCATTAAACATTTCCTACATTGACAGGAACCGCCATGATGGCAGTTCCTGCCGATGTACAGAGATGTCTGCCAGGCTGGGGAACATCTCTACATTTGGCCTGCGAAGTCAATGCTGTTAAGTCCTCCGCCACCCTGTCTCAACTTTACCCTGTCGGCTGAATCCTAAATCATGCCTCTGTATAAAGTGGCAAAGAAGGTGAAAAAACAATGGCTTGGAATGCTACCTTCACGGATTGCCAGTGGTTAGACTATTTGCAAGCATCGTCCCATCACCGTTTGGGTGTTTGATTGCGAGAAGGTTGCTTGGAAACCTGAGGCTGGCTCAGCTTGAAGAAACTCTTTAGTATTTTCAGAGAACTTACACTGCGTGTTCATTGCCACCTGTTCTTCTCCTTCACCATGAATTTCTGAAGACGAGATGCAGCATTTCCTCGAGAAGATACAATCTCTCCTGGTCAACATTGCATCAGTGCTACATCTGTTCTCCAAGGCACCAGAAATGTCCAGAAACTTTTGAATGTTTGTGCCTACTTCACTCAATTAGCATTATCCAACTTTGCTAGGTCTGTCATGACTAGGCGTGGGCGTGAACTCTGCTCCGTTCGTGGAGTTTGTGGAGTTTTCCACACTCCGCACTCTGAGTGGCATGCAGAGTTTTGAAAAACTTGCTCCTACCAACGTAAAGCAAGGAAAATCCATCTCCCAGCGAGATTTTTCAACGCGGATGGTCAGAATTTTCATCACAGGCGGTCATGGATGGTTGTGACTGCTCGTGTTGAGAAACCTTCCGTTCACATTGGGAAAGCTGCTACTCAGGTGGAAAATCTACTCGAGCGGCAAGAAAAGAAGCAGCGCCCTCTTCTGCTGCACATGGTGCCTTTCGCACTGATTTTACAGTGCGGAACAAAGACCAGGCGCTGAAAATCAACATGAACGGCATGACCAAATGCACTCGTGGAGTTCCATGTAGCACAACTCTGCGACCTCCGCCCAGGCCTCCTCATGACCGTTAAGTCACGATCACCAAGCTGCAATATATTGTTAGAGTTGCCAGAAGTAGTTTATTAAGCATCACCATAATTTTTACTCAACTTTATAATATTCATCAAAGCAAAGGAGAAGTCCCCAGTGGTACAAGCTTGTCAACATACCAACCCTTAAATAGTCTAAATTTAGTCAAGTATCTTGTGAACTCTGTCTTTCTCGGCCTTCCCTGCACTTTAGAAATCAGAATTAACATGAAATTCTTCCCTTTCACTAACTCAATAAACCACTAGGGTTCTGAGTATAGGTGCTATTTACTACACCTAATAAGTAATGATACACTGCAGTACATTGTTTAATGGCTGTGATAAATAGTGCCCACTCTTAGTTTATGGGGATTAGTATGAAGATGTTGGTGCTTAACGCACCAAAATCCACATGCATCAGTAGATACCCCAGACTTTTCATCTGTTACGTTCCAGCAGATTTGACCTGCCTAAATGTAACTTAGTACATCACTACGAGTGGTTCTGTCGGATTAATTTCAGTGCAAATTATGGATTCAATGTGAGGGGTTAAAATACCCCCTTCCTCTGACAGACAATTACTAGAGCAAACACAGTCAAGAAGATAGATTCTTTTATATCACAAATATGCATTGTTTTACCAAAGAATTGCAAAACATAAATGAGCAAGGTACACCGTGTAAGGCAAGTACAAAGAGTGCGTGTGTAGTGCATAGAGGTGCATACACATTAAAAATAAATAGTTAACTATCTTATTATATTTTCGGTAAGCCTGATCATGTCACAGTTTGAAAGTCTAATGAGTCGGATTGGTATAGTAATCCACTAGGCTTCTTTGCCCGACTGGTAATTAGATCCAGACACAATCTCAGATTCGACGTTTCGATCCATCTTGAAGCATTGCTAATTAATTATGCATCAATTCCGATCTTCATCAGGAAAGCATAGGGCGCAACCTATATAATGAATAAACATAAATCAACCCTCTTGTGTTCAGAAAAAAATGCAACTTCCTTTTGTGGAAAATTACAAATGAGACTCGCCGAGTCTTCATGGTAAACACAGCGCCTCCCAATCTTCATTTCCATGACAAAGTAAGGGGGCCACCTATACGAAGCTTTTTTCAGGTCGCAAACAGCCTGATTCGCAGAATCGGGCCATCTGCGACCGGAAATAGGCCTTTTTACATGTACCAAACCCTATTTTGTGATTCGGTAATGATTCGGTAATAGGAAGGGGCATGGTAAGGGTGTCCCTTCCTAATAGTGACTCACAATGGTATGTATGAATGTTCTACAACTGAAATGCGGTCGCAAAACGTTTGCTTTTTGCCACCAAATTCAATTTGGTGGTAACCCATTTGCAAATGGGAAGGGGTCTCTAGGGGACCCCTTCCCCTTTGTGAATGGTTGCGAAAACATTTTTTAAGAGCAGACAGTGGTCCCATGGACCACTGCCTACTCTTAAAAAATGGAAAGAAAACTTTTCATTTTTGTTTTTGAAACTCATCCTGTTTTTCTTTAAGGAAAATGGGCTGCATTTTAAAAAAAGTTGCTTTATTTAAAAGCAAACACAGACATGGTGGTCTGCTGTCCCCAGCAGGCCACCATCCCTGTATTTTTAGCGATTCTCAATGGGTCGCAAATTGTGACCTACCTCATATATATTAATGAGGTAGGTCAATTGTGACCCCATTAGGAATCACTAAATGTGTCAAAGACACATTAGTGCATAGGTGTTTGCGATTACCTAATAGCGAATCGCAGAAATTCACTATTTGGTAATCGCAAAATGTAGCCTACGTAGATGTGGCCCAGGACGTGTTGTGCCAGAGGGATATGCTCTACCGTCTACCATTTTCAATGCCTCCTTGCACAAAGGAGCTGGGAGACAGGCTTTTTCTCAACTAATAATAAATCTAGAGAACTGTTTCAGACACTCGCTAATCCCCTAGTCCCCTAAAAGAAAAAACAAAAGGAAACTCTTGAAGCACCTGTAATAAAATGATTTTAACTGCAAAGTTGCTGTGGTATGAGACAGCATCATAGTACCTGCTAAGCTAAATGCCACCACGTTAAAGTCATGCATGCATGAGCCCACCATTGCCAAATCATCATTTCCACTAGTGTCTGATGATGAAATTCGTGAGCTGCTTTGGAAACTAAAATCCAGAGGATGCAACCAAGACACTGTTCCTGGATGAACACTCTCTTAAGTCACAGGTGTCTGCTCGGATGCTACATTGATTAAATTCATTCAAGCACTCCTTCACCGCTACCGTAATAATTAAATGAATTCTCAACAGTGGGGACACAACCAGCTATCACACAGCATTGCAGGCTTTCAAGTTTTTAACAACATTCTGTAGAAGGTGGTCACCAGCCAGCTGCACCTCCTCTGGATGCTTGTGTCATGCCTGAGGACTCATCTTTGAGCCCAACATATATGTAACTGCTCTTCCAAAGCTTATCAGATCCTATAATCTGAAAGTCATTGTGCATGCTGATGACACTCAGATCACATTGAGACTGGATGGAGATGAACTTGGATCCCAGCCCAATGTTCATGAATGCTTAACAGCCCTCGCTTCACGGATGCATAACAACTTCCTGAAACTCAATTCTGATAAGACCGAAGTCCTAGTGGTGGGCAGGGGTGGTTCGATATGACACACATATGTCAAACATGATACGCAAAAGTATGCAGAAGCATTGGCATATCCCGCGTACTGATAAGACACTTGAGGCTCTATCTCGATGAGAACAAACATCACCTTCCGCAGGGGGAGATCACCTGGTACCATTCTTAGTCCAAGTTATCCTACACCATCACCACTTGGCCACTGGTTATTGCTGCATACTCAAGGATTTTACAAATGTGGACACTGAGGTATGTGCAAATGGGCTACAGATAAAACAAATACATTTGGTATTGATGCAATGAATATTTATGAATTTGGCACACACATCAACTGTAATACAAAATTTGTCATATATGTCATAGTATGCAAATGTGATCGAATATATATGGGAAGCACTGTCAGATTCCTGAAGGAACGGGTGAGCGAACACATGCGGGCACTCAAACAGGGTGATGAGAGGTATCCAATAGCAGTTTGTGCATCCAACTGCACTGCACAAGGACACAACAATAGTTTTGGATTTTATGGAATTGAACATATTGTCAAAGATCCCCCTGGGGGAAACAGAGAAGGAGAGAAGCAATGTGGATTATGTGTCTTAAAAAAGTTGAAGAGGGATTAAATATTGATCATGAATTACAATATTTCTTACGTGACTGAATATACATAGATGCATTATTACTTACAATTGGAACGGTCCTGGTATTTTCCCCATAGACCACTTGTCTATTTCACTTGTCTATACACTTGTCTATACACCACACACAGGAGAGATTTTGCCTGGGTACTTTATCAATAGGATATTTAACAGTCAAATTCTGCATAACTACCTTCAAACTGTGGGATTATTATTGCACACTGTTAGTACCTTTGTTTCCCTGTCATATAAATAATGCATTATGGTTGCACGTCCCCGCAAAATCCCCCTATCACAAAAACACATGATAATAATCATGAACTGATAGAATACAGTTTATTGACTTACAACTTGATATGGTATATAACTGTGAATAATTTAAATGATACAGTAGAGGCTGACCATCTCGCTACCGTCATTATGGACCACATGATTATTTCCCACCACCTTATGGATTTAAACAAATAGAGACTCAGGGGTATTGTGAGTACAGTATGAATTGATATTATTTGAATATTCACTAGCAAATTTTAATCTAATATGACTTAATACACACGACTATATGCCTATGTGCCATCATTATAAGATACCAGTATCCCCTTCCTTACACTCTACAGGGAGGACCCTCCCGTGCTAACTATATTTATACAGTGATGCCGACAGAAATGTACTATTTCCTGGCATTATTGCCCTTAGCGGGCACTGGGAAGATAATACTCCGGTCTGGAGGATTGCACCGGAATTGAGGTAGGCATGTTTACAATCACGTTATTGAGACAACGTTCATTTTATATGGATGTAAACCACAAAGAGACTCCATTTTTTATTATAGGATTGCCTGCAGAGAATTCCTGAATCTGATAGGTACATTTCAATCACTTTACAAACACACACGAATAGTTACCCATAGACTGCTTGCACACTTTACAAATATGCCACACTACGTTATTTGGCTATAAGGAACACTCAAGTATAATTATTTATTAAATGTTTTGATATGTTATTTTTATATTATTCAAAAACGCATGACATAGATTGAATGTGGGCTCTTCTCCTCACAGCATGAATGTAATATGGCACAAGGAATGCACTCCAATTCTCATAAATGCAATGTAGATATAATCTGATGTCAAGAGATATACTATGTCGTGTGCATGGGTTTCCAAGAAAATAACTTTAATCTTTAACACACTAAATGGCAGACACTGCTCATTACCTGTATCATGTGTATGAACTATGACTGCTTATATGTACACAACATAAATACAATATAGCAACGGTGGTTGTTTCTATTGTTTTTAGCCTTGATGAAGTTGTGGGGACATATCCCCAAAACGACGAAATATGGGTTGGCTAAAGTTCTGAGGAGGTCACCCAGGAAAAAGATATACAATCCAAGGAATAAACCCATGAAGTCAAGAAAGAAAGTCTTCTTTGTTATTCACACTACATATTGTACTGATTTTATATGATATTTATTGCGTCTGCATCTTGATACTAATTATAGTTCCAAATGTAGTTTTTGTTAAGGAAATTTGAAATAGGGATTTCAGGATTAGTGCGGGCAACTCAACGATAGTCGATTGACTCAAAACTAGTAGTATAGGTGATCTGTTTTAGAGAAGCACAATTATGTGACTGCATTTGCCTGTCATAATAATTTTGTGGAGATTAACTGAATCACTGATCTTTTTTTGTTTATCTTCTTCATTTCTTACATCAGCACCCAAGGGCAAGAACAGGGACGTTGAGGGTCCGGAAGAAGTTGGTCAGTGGGAGGAGTCAACCACCAGCACTGTTTTAGAGAAGTACAATGTGCCTGCATTTGCTTGTCTTAAACATTTTATGGAGATTAACTGAATCACTAATCTATTATTTTTTATCTTCTTTATTTCGTACATCAGCACCCAAGGTCAAGAAGAGGGACGTTGTTGAGAGTCCAGGAGAAGATGGTCAGGAGGTGATGACAACAAGCGCCGCTGCAGAGGGTTCTGGTAACCCCAGTAAGTCCTATTATTTATTATTATTATTTCCCTAATGTTGGTTGTTATGATTCTTGTGGTCTTAGGGTAGAATCTTGGGGTATTGGAATCTTGGTGCTGGGTTCCAGGATGGGAGTTGCTGCCCAAAGGCTGGTGTTGCTGGTGAGAGTAAAGTTTCTCTGACACCCTTACCTGCCGTCTTCCTTCCACGTGGTGACAAGGATGGGATACGAACCCACTCATGCAAAGCAAAATGGATTTCATTTTTGTTTCATTTCTGTTATCCATGCAATATTTTTTGTCCCTTATAATATATGGTTCTCTTTTTTGGTAGCTGTCTTTTTCCGGTCTCTAGTTCACTTATCTTCTGCTTTGTTGGTAATCTTTCCCTCTCTCCTATATATATCTTGTGGTACCGTAAGAGTAAGAATAACACATTTTGGTACGCTACTCTCTATCGTGAAGATTGCAGGCCCAAGTAAGCTAGTATTATAAATAATATTCACCATGTATGTTTATTGAGAAGGCTTTCTTTTTCCTGCTTATACTCAAACAGTTGAGTTCACGAGAGAGTGGCCATGGGCATTATGGGCCCCACGCCCCTCCGATGTAGTTTGAGCAGTCTCATTCATTTATACAGTATTCCAGCAGTTTCCCATGACAGTGCAGCATGGCTGGAAAAAAAGTATGAGATCCCGCTCCCATTGCATTTGCCAACCAACCCACTATGTCTTTCATTGACCATTATTCCACACTGAGCTTGTCTAACTTTGTGGAACAATCATATGCACAGTGTGACATTTTTGTTAGAAGATACTGCAGTGCCAACTGAACTGTAGTGATGTATTGCAGTAGTATTTGGGGTGGTGTATCTGGCATCTAAAATGTACATAATGTTTTGTTCTAGGCACCAGTGCCGCTGCAGGAGGAGACGAGTCAGTTGGAGGGGGAGAAGCAGCAGCAGGGATGGGCACTGGTAAGTCACATCATTTCTTGCTATTACTATACTCACTAGCTAGTACCTGGGCGTCGTCAACACGGGATGTGTTCGCGAACCCCCCTTCCCCACCAGCTTTACTAACTGCAGAGGTGGTTGAGTTATTATGGCCTCTTCTATCTGCAACTCACCAAAAGAGCGTTGATGGCTTGAGGGAAACATGAAAGAATAGAAGGTTAAAAGAAAGTAAATGGTATATGAGTGAAAGGGTAGATGCACGAAAGGGTGCGTGGGTGGGTAAAAGGATGGATGGGCGAAAGGATGGTTAGAAGAAAGGGTGGATAATTGAATAGATGGATAATGGATTGGGAATTTTGGTGAAAAACTGGATGAGAGAAAGTAAAGCTTAATCATGGTGGCTACGGGTGAATTAGAATGAAAGGATGAATGAATATTTGGATTGTTTGGATGAATAAGCAAGAGGAGCATGCTGCTCAGCTCCTTTGTTTATCAATCAATCAATCAATCAATCATGTCACTTATAAAGCGCACTACATACCCGCGAGGGTCTCAAGGCGCTGGGGAAGAGGGGGTGGTGCTGCTACTGATCGAAGAGCCAGGTCTTGAGGAGTCTTCTGAAGGCCAGTAGGTCTTGGGTCTGTCGGAGGTTGGTGGGGAGGGTGTTCCAGGTCTTGGCGGCGAGGTGGGAGAAGGATCTGCCGCCGGCGGTTGTTTTCCGGATGCGGGGGACTGTGGCGAGGGCGAGGCTGGTCGAGCGGAGCTGGCGGGTGGGGGTGTAGAAGCTGAGTCGTCTGTTGAGGTAGGCTGGTCCGGAGTTGTGGAGTGCTTTGTGTGCGTGGGTGAGGAGCTTGAAGGTTATCCTCTTGTTGACAGGGAGCCAGTGCAGGTCTCTCAGGTGGGGTGTGATGTGGCTGCGTCGGGGGATGTCGAGGATAAGACGTGCAGAGGCGTTCTGGATGCGTTGCAGCCGTCTCAGGAGCTTAGCCGTCGTTCCTGCGTAGAGGGCGTTTCCGTAGTCCAGCCTGCTGGTGACGAGGGCCTGGGTGACTGTTTTTCTTGTTTAGGTGGGGATCCACTTGAAGATCCTGCGGAGCATTCGGAGGATGTTGAAGCAGGATGAGGAAACGGCATTGACCTGCTTAGTCATGGAGAGGGTGGGGTCGAGGATGACCCCTAGGTTGCGTACGTGGTCGGTGGGTGGCGGGGCTGTTCCCAGTGATGTTGGCCACCAGGAGTCGTCCCAGGCTGAAGGGTTGGAACCAAGGATGAGGACCTCCGTCTTGTCCGAGTTCAGCTTCAGGCGGCTGGTCCTCATCCATTCGGCGACGGCCTTCATTCCTTCGTGGAGGTGGGCTTTGGCGGTGTGAGGGTCTTTGGTGAGGGAGAGGATCAGCTGGGTGTCGTCGGCGTAGGAGATGATGTTGAGGTTGTGCTGTCGGGCGACGTGGGCGAGGGGTGCCATGTAGATGTTGAACAGCGTTGGGCTGAGGGAGGAGCCTTGGGGTACGCCGCAGATGATCTTGGTGGCCTTGGATCGGAAGGGGGCGAGGCGGACGCTTTGTGTTCTGCCGGAAAGGAAGGATGTGGTCCAGTCCAGGGCCTTCTCTTGGATCCCGGCGTCGTGAAGGCGTGTTCGTAGTGTGTGGTGGCAGACCGTGTCGAAGGCGGCTGATAGGTCCAGGAGAATGAGGGCTGCTGTTTCTCCGTTGTCTAGCAGGGTCCTGATGTCATCGGTGGCGGCGATGAGGGCGGTTTCGGTGCTGTGGTTGCTGCGGAAGCCGGACTGGGAAGGGTCCAGGATGTTTTTCTCCTCGAGGTAGCGGGTCAGTTGTTTGTTGACGATTTTCTCGGTGACCGTCGCGGGGAACGGGAGCAGAGAGATGGGTCGGAAGTTCTTGAGGTCCTTGGGGTCTGCCTTGGGTTTCTTGAGTAAGGCGGTGATCTCGGCGTGCTTCCAGCTTTCCGGGAAGGTTGCTGTCTCGAAGGAGATGTTGATTATTTTCCGAAGATGGGGCGCGATGGCTGTACTGGCTTTGTTGAAGATGTGGTGAGGGCACGGGTCTAGCGGTGAACCGGAGTGGATGGTGTTCATGATCTCGCTGGTGTCCTCGTCGTTGATGTTGGTCCAGGAGAGCAGGCGGTTGGTGGTTGTGGGGGCAGTGGTCTCGGTGGTTGCCGGGGCGGTCGTGGTGTTGAAGCTGTCGTGGATGTCGGCGATTTTGCGGTGGAAGAAGGTGGCCAGTGAGTCGCACAGGTCTCGCGACGGCTGGATGTCGTTGGTGTTGGAGCTGGGGTTGGAGAGTTCCTTCACGATGTTGAAGAGCTCTTTGCTGTTGTGTGCGTTGTTGTCTAGGCGGTCTTTGAGTGAGGCCCTTTTGGCGGATCTGATGAGGTGATGGTGACTGCGGGTGGCGCTCTTGTGGGCGGCGTAGCTGTCCGCTGTCCGTTCGTGGAGCCAGATCTTCTCCAGTTTTCGGCATGTTCGTTTGGAGGCCTGGAGGTCTTCGGTGAACCAGGTGGCTTTCTTGCTGGTGTGGCTGTTGGGCGGATTCTTGAGCGGGGCGAGGGTGTTGGCGCAGTCGTCGATCCACTGTCTGAGGTTGCGGGCGGCGGTGTCGGGGTCGGAGGGTTCGGCGGGTGGGCTCAGGGCGAGGGTTGTGGTTAGCTGGTCTTCCGTGACTCTGCTCCAGCAGCGGCGAGGCATTTGTTCGGTGCGGTGGTGCGTGGTGGGCTTCCTGTAGGTGAAGTGGATGCAGTGGTGGTCAGTCCAGTGGGGTTCGGAGGTGTGGTTGAAGGAGACGTGTGGGGTTGCGGAAAAGATGGAGTCTAGCGTGTGGCCGGCGGCGTGGGTGGGTGTAGTCACGAGCTGTCTGAGTCCGAGGGTGGCGAGGTTGTCGATCAGGGTGGTGGAGTTGGTGTCCTTGTTGTTCTCGAGGTGGAAGTTCAGGTCCCCAAGGAGGATGTAGTCCGTGGAGGCGATGGCGTGTGTGCTGACGAAGTCAGCGATGGAATCGCTGAACTGTGGTCGGGGTCCGGGGGTCTGTAGATGAGGGTTCCTCTGAGGGTGGTGTTGGGATCGGTGTGGATCTGGAAGTGCATGTGTTCGGCGGTGCTGAGGGTGTCGTCGGTGTTGGTTGAGACTCTGAGGGTGTTCCTGTGGACAATGGCGATGCCTCCTCCGACTCCGTTGGTGCGGTCCCTGCGGGTGATCTTGTATCCGTCCGGGATGGCAATGGCGATGTCGGGGGCTGAAGCGGGATTCAGCCAGGTCTCCGTCAGGAATGCGACGTCTGGGGAGGTTGAGTCGAGAAGGTCCCAGAGTTCGATGGCGTGTTTGCGGGCGGAGCGGGTGTTGAGGAGGATGCATCTGAGGTAGTTGGGTTCTTTCCTGGGCGGTGGTTTGGCGGGGCGGGTGCTGGCAAAGCTGCAGTTCCGGCAGGTGAAGGGCCCTTGGGTGCGCTTCGGGGTGGCCTGGTAGCAGGCGTGATCTTTTCCGGGGTTGAGTGCGTGGAGGGTGCTGGTGTCGTATCGGCGTCTGTTGATGTGGCAGGCGCGGGGGATACCCGGACCAGGGGGTCTGGCGCTGGGCGCGGTCACGGTGCGGACGGGCGCAGACGGGCTTGCCTTAGGCGCGCCTTTGGCGCGCCCGCAGCGCGGCCGCGCAGCGGCTGCCATAAATGGGGAGGTGGGAGGGAGGAGCAGGGAATGGGGCAGCGAATGGGTAGTGAGGGGGCGGGGCCGCAGGGGCGCAGCGGCGGGAAACAGGCACAGAAGGGAAAACGAGCACAATCAGGGCATCAAGGGGGCACAGAAAGGAAAAACGAGCACAATCAGGGGCAGCAAGGGGGCACAGAAAGGAAAAAACGAGCACAATCAGGGGCAGCAAGGGGGCACAGAAAGGAAAAAACGAGCACAATCAGGGGCAGCAAGGGGGCACAGAAAGGAAAAAAACTAGCACAATCAGGGGCAGCAAGGGGGCACAGAAAGGAAAAACGAGCACAATCAGGGGCAGCAAGGGGGCACAGAAAGGAAAAAAAGCGAGCACAATCAGGGGCAGCAAGGGGGCACAGAAAGGAAAAGCGAGCACAATCAGGGGCAGCAAGGGGGCACAGAAAGGAAAAACGAGCACAATCAGGGGCAGCAAGGGGGCACAGAAAGGAAAAACGAGCACAATCTGGGGCAGCAAGGGGACACAGAAAGGAAAAAACGAGCACAATCAGGGGCAGCAGCAGGGCACACAGACGGAGCTGTGTGGTGGGGGAGCGACCTACCAGTCAAGGTCAGGGGTCGTTTATGTAGGGTTATCAAAGCTATGGTGCAAAGTTGGGGATAGTTTTTATTTTTTGTTGTACTCCCTTGACTCGCTGTATTTGTTAAGTGAGCCAGATGTATCCCACCCATCATTAATCACCCTCCCTCCCTGACGATAGCGTTTTTTTTCCAACTATGACCGAAGTGCAGTATGGGTCAGTTTGTGACTGCAGTGTTGGCTGTAAAATGTGCATCTGCTTAAGTTAATGCAGCATTTACAATGTTTTGAATGCGATGCAAACCGAACACACAAGGTGTGTTGTTTCCCTTCGCCCACTCAGTCACCTCTTAGTACTTCACTCCTTTATTTTTTCCTAAGTTCTTCCAGCCCAGCCTGCCAAATTCGAAAAATCCATTCTTGGCATGTGTCACATTTCATTTTATAACCATGTGAAGTGAAGTGATTCCAGAATATATTTCATGGTTTCCCATAAAAGATTTATTTTACACCTGTTCAGATTTTTCCCTTTTGACTTGTACAGTGACTAAATAAGCCAAAGATAATGAATCGATGATCAGTGTAGTGGCCCCTCTATTCCATGTCAAAAAAGCTCTACCATACCTGTCTAATCCCTATACCATACCTGCAGTAGAGTTAGTCAAGTTTCCTTTCCTTGCTTACTGCCCAGTGAATGAATTTGTTGGAAATAATATGTGTTGGTGGGCGAGGCCACAGAGTAAGGTGGGAGTAAATGCATAATTTGATGTCAAGTTTGGCGTATGGGTTACACATTGATGAATGTGCCGAATACAATCTAAATAGACAGTTCCTTTCCCTGTGGTGCAGTCCATCATTTTCCACAACATCTACTTATGGCAGAGAGGATAATATTGATAGCCACATTTCATACGCGAGGTGTGTGACGTAGTATCTTATTTGTTATTCATCTGCCTCTTTGGAGTCAGGGTAGAAAGAGAAATGCATTCGGAGAAGAGCAGGGCCATTGGAAATAAAAATGTATAATTGTCAAATACAGCTGCCCCAGCTGCAGACAGTAGCAAAATACCTGATACTCTGGCAAGCAATGAGCATAGCTCTATTATTTTAGCACAACACACAACTTGTACTCCATGGTGAATAATGCCATTTTCATTAATAAGAGGTCATTTATTTTTCCACTCAAAGTGTCTGTTTATAGTTACTTAAAAATCCTTTAAAAAAATATCAAATCACAGTTTTTTTAATCTGGTGTTATTCTGCCTTAATACTTTTCTGCCACACAGTTAGCGCTTTTTATGTAAGGCATGTGTAGGTAAAACAAAATTGGCCTTATGACATTCCTAATCATAATCACTTCAAATTCCAATGGCCCTAGGTGACAAGCAATGTACTGCTACTGTGCCACCCAGTAATTTACAACAATTGTCTGCACAGGCATTATTTACAATTTGTCTTTGTTTATGTTTTTCTCAATATAGCTGCTCCTGCTGGTCCACCCGTAAGACCCAACAGGCAGGAGATAGCAACCAGTAAGCGGTGGCAGAGGTTGGAGCTTATCCAGCAAGAATTCCGGTGGCTGGTGGTCCTGGAAGAGGAGGAGCAGGAAACAAACGCCTCTCAGCTGGGCCCCAGCGCAGCCGGTACCCTTCAGCCTCCAGCCTCCCGGTCATCCAATCGGCACCGCCGCCGCCAACTTCCATCAACTACTGCTACCCCCTCCCACACTGACAACAGCAGGCCATTGCTGCCTTGCATCCCGCAGCAGCTGGACTCCATCGAGAGCCAGCTCATCACAATGAAGCAGAGCCGGGACCAGCTCTGGACCGACATCCAAAATGCCCTTTTTAAATTTTTTTGTTTTGGTGGGAGGGACTTGTTGTTGTTGTGGCTGGGTGCAGAGGGTGGGAAGGAGTTGGGACCAGGTTTGACTTTCTTGGACATTTTGAATTTTGGGACATTGGGACTTGGGTCTATTTGTTTGGGGAGTGAAGTGGGAATGTTGTGTGGGTGTATAGGGTGGGTTTCTTTGTAAAAACGATAAAGAAGGAAACTATTTTATTTCATCTAAATTTATGCTTGAAGTCGTTTTTTTACATTAACTTTGCACTGCTGCCTTTAGATTTAATGCAGCCTGTTTATGTGCGTGTAAGAGAGTGTAGCGCTTAGAGTTATACTTCTCTAACTATCTTGACCATTAGAGGGAATGATCCCATGACCTATATTGTCTACTACGACAACTTAGATAAACAATATTAGCAGTTAGTTACTTACTTACTAAGATAACTAGTTCACTTCACTCAATACTAATTGTCTTACCTGAATATAGATGAAGCAATAACAAGGAAGGCATCACAACTTCACAAGCGAGGTCCCACTCCCAAATCCACCCAGGTGAGCTCTAACTGTAGGCTTAATCTGAATGATTGATTATCCATCGTAGGAAACTGAATGGAAATCAAAAGTCTGAGTTAGTGGGTTATATTTTATCAAAGATTTACAAAAAATTGACACCAGAGTACTAAATGATGACACAACAAAAATTCCTGATAGTGCTAAAACACAAAAAATAGCAATACTAGTAATTTTTGGCTAATGGGGATGCTAGTAGTATTTACAAAATCATTGAGTTATGAAAATGGACTCAAAGTCTGGAGTGGACAAGCTTGGGTTAGGCGTTTAGGGTCACAACAAGGCCTGAATGATGATGCTGATGACTGGCGACTGATGTGCTTCGTTCTATATCTAAAATATGGATCCTTCTCATGCACGGGTGGGTTATTGGGGCCAGTGTGGGCTATTGTTTAGAAGATCCTACCGTAAGTTGGTGTTGCTTTCACCACATCCGCCCCAACAAGTGTGTGATCCATTGATGGCATAAATTGAGCCACACATCAATAAATCACACTGCCCAGGGGAAGAGGGTTTGGGGTTTGATGAATGTATGGGAAGGGGGATTTGGGGAAAGGTTTGACAAAGACAAACACTACACAATGAAAACATTCACCTGGGCAATGAGCAGCACATCATTCATCATCAATCTGTAGTTAGAATGAAACAAAGGAACGAGTATGACAGAGTACAGATAAATGCATTGCAAACAGTCTGTTGTATCTTAAGTAAGGTAGCCATGTAGAGTTTTGTAGGTTTCTTTATTAGTTCCAAGTTGCAGGTAGTAACTATATACAACAGTCCTTAAGCCAGGTGTATCCACTGCGCCAGCCCTTACTCCAGCCCCACCAGGAGCAGCCTGCCTGCTGCTCAGCCCAACTCCAACTGTCACCACTCATTTACTCAGGCACCCAGGCATTCCATGCATCACAGGCACCGAGGCATTCCATGCATCACAGGCACCCAGGCATTCCATTCATCACAGTCACACCAACATTCCACTCATCACAGTCACACCAACATTCCTTCACCATCTCTCACTCTGGCTGAGCAGCAGGAGACAGCTAGGCTGGGTAACATACAATAACACTATGAGGATATAACACAGTCCTTCTGCCCCGAGACCCAAGTTATCAGATATCTAAATGTTCTTTCTTCTAGGTTGGGTGGTGAACCCACCCACCCGGTTCTCCAAATATGATTGTTAAAAGAAAAATGATAATGTATTGCAAAATCGATGGTGTATCTGCATTCTTCTCAGGGATGTCCACTCTTGGGTGCCTGTCTGGACTGGTCCTGTGGGTAAGCAGGAGTGTTGAGCTCAGCTTTTACTTTTCGTTCGTGCGGGAGACTAGAAGGCCTGCGAATTATAAAAGAGAAACTGTATTTTAGAGTCAAGGAGAAGGGCAGAAGGAAGGTAAACTTCATGAGGAGTGTATCAAGAAGACTCAGAAGCAGAGCAAAAAAACCAAGAGGGGGACTCAGAGTTTCACCTTAGCCACAAATCCAACACAAACACACACACATACAGCAGCATTTCACAAATAAACATACCTCCCTCCATTCCACATAGTTGAGTGCTAGGCCTCAGACTCCAGGTTTACCTTTGAACTGAAGTCGATAACTTTTTGCTTCTAGCTGTTGATGAGGTAGTACTGCAGCTCTGGCACTGAGTTCTTCCATCCTCCTCCTAACTCCGTGTAACTCTGTCCCAGACCAGTCATCATGACCCAACCAAGATAGACGTGTAGTGCACTGCTGTTGAAGAACAAGCAGAGAAACAGAATTGCAGTATTTTGCATAGGTTTTTGTTTGTTAACTAAAGTGACTGTTCTGGTCTCTGAAGAACCAGAAAAAAGGAGAGGACCAATTAAATCTGGCTAAGTTTGAAAGGGCCAATCACCTCCAGGGAAAAAAATGATCGCCCATCACTCAGGCCCCAAACATTGCAAATAAAGAATCATCTCAAGAAATTTCCTGCATTACAGTTCAACACACTCTCCCTTACTGTCAGCCTCCACATCAATCAGCACTTACAGTCACTCGATAATCAGATCGCTCATTGGTGCAATGGTTACCTTTTCCAACCCAAGCATGGTGGTAGGTACACTATCTCCCCTTTGATGCAAGCAACAGATTGGAATTTGGCAATCTTGTAAATCAAATGATTGTTTAGGACAGCCATCCTAGATAATGAACAAAACAGAAGGATCATAGAAGTGGACCATACACGTTAATTCATTTTAGCTAAGTAAGTTTGTAAAAGCCAATCACCTCCAGGAAAAAATGATCACCCATCACCCAGGTTCCAAACATTGCAAATCAATCATCTCAGACAAGTTCCCACATTTCAGTTCAACACCCTCCCTCACTGTCTGCCACCACATGAATCATCAATAATCATCATCACTGACTCACCATTGGAATAGTTGTAGTTTTGCCTCTTGCAATTCAAGCACGGGTAGTTTAGGTATTCAACTTTGATGCAGGCAACACATTGGGATTTGGTATTGGTAGGCACTGTGGTAAATTAACGATCTTCTGGTGCAGACCTTTTAGTGCTAAGTGATGCAAAAAGGCATAGGCAAGGGATAGGCAAGAGACATGCGAGGGAGGCAGGCATTGTCGCCAATGTCATGAAGTAATTGTGGAGGTTTTTTAATGCACACTGGTCCAACTGTAATCCCGGCAATATATATGACTGAAAATATGGTAGGGCAGTATAAATCTGACCCAAAAATAATAAAGTTCCACTAGCTATTTTTAGGTAGAGCCTGAGCCAGTGCCCAAGCGCTGCTCTGGTGATCTGCTCTAGGTATTGTACGGAGGAGAAGCCCCGCCCATATTTTTCATTGGCTTGTGTCTTTGTCCTTCGTAAATGCTGGCGTCTGATTCCTTAATAGGCTTGTTAGTCCCTCCTTAGTACGGACATGTCGTCATTTGTATCCTCCCATGGCTACTGGCCCCTTTACTTCGGTTCTTATCTTATCTCTTATCTTATCTTATCAAGTATTTATAGAGCGCACGTACACCGATTGGTTTCTTGGCACTGATTGCTAGGGGATTGGCCAACCCGGAGACAGATCATTCATAAGCTTGGATAAAGAGCCAGGTTTTGAGGCTTTTCCTGAAACTCAGCAAGCTAGCGCTTGACCTGATTTCCAGGGGGATGGAGTTCCATAGACGGGGGGCAAGAGTTGCGAACCTGCAACCCCCTTGGCGCTTTAGCTTAAAGGTAGGGACCGTCAGCAGTTGGAGCTGTGCCGAACGTAGGTTGCGTGAAGGAGTATAACGGGAGATAAGATTATTTATGAATTTGGGGCTCTGGCCGTTCAGAGATTTGAACACCAGACATCCCACTTTAAAGATGCAGTGCTGGGGAATGGGGAGCCAGTGCAGTTTCCTAAGAAGGGGGGATGCATGTTGCCATCTGGGTTGTTTGTATACCAGTCTGGCTGCTTGGTTCTGTACCATTTGCAACCGTTTAGTAAGGCCGAGTGGTAGACCAAGGTAAGTTGCATTGGCATAGTCTAAGCATGACATTACCAACGCTATCAGCACCTGTACCAGAGCTGCCTGAGTCAGAAGCCTGCTTATCTTCCTAATTTTGCGTAGCTGAAGGAAACAAGTGGAAATAACGGCACCTACATGCGATTTTAGGGAGAGGTCATTGCCAATGGTGACTCCTAGACTTTTCACTGAGGATGAGGGGACTGGGAGAGGACCTAATTCATTGGGCCAGTACTGTGGGCCCCAGTGGTTATGGGCACCACCTGTCAGGACCAGTTCGGTTTTTCCTGGATTTAATTTTAAGTGGTTGTGATCCATCCAATGACGGATGAATGTCAAAGTGGATTGAAAATCAGAGATTGACTGGGAAGAGTTGTCGATAGTAAACACAAGTTGGAGGTCGTCGGCATAATTAAAGGTGTCCACCCTTCTTTCCTTCAGACATCTAATCAGAGGAAGAAGGTAGAGATTGAATAAGTGCGGAGAAAGCGCAGAGCCCCGAGGAACCCCGCAAGTGGTTTTAAGTTTAGGGGCAGTGAACTGGCCAGTACGGACGGCCTGAGAGCGGTTTTCCAGGAAGGAGATCATCCATTTAAGGGCGAGGCCCTGAATGCCTGCCTCTCTGACACGGTCTGCCAGTATATTATGGTCGACCGTGTCAAATGCGGCCGAGAGATCTAACAGTACCAGGGCCTGAGGAGAACCTTTGTCCGCCTTTTCTCGTAAGGAGTCCAGAACTGCCAATATGATAGTTTCTGTGGAGTGGGCTGGACGGAAGCCCGCTTAGCGTGGGTCAAGGAACTCAGATTGTTCCAAAAAGTTGGTCATGCATTTAGCAACGTGGGCTTCAAGTAATTTGGCCAGATAGGGGAGCAAAGAGATTGGGCGGTAGTTACCCAGCATCTTGGGGTCTGCACTAGGTTTTTTAAGGAGAGGGACCACTATAGCCTCCTTAAAGGAGTTAGGTACAACGCCCTGGGACAGTGAATTGTTGAGTAGTGCAAGGACTGGGGCCGAAACAGTGGAGAAAGCTGTTTTTAAAATATGAGGGGGACATTGGTCCATAGGGGAGCCAGATCTAACTTTTACTAGTAGGTCACCCAGGATAGCTGTGTCAATTGATGGAAAACAGTTAAGGGAGTGGCGGTTTCTAGGCAAGGGGGATAACCTGAGGTGACGTATGGGAGGGGATACTGTCTTTGATATCGGCGATTTTATCAATAAAAAATTTGTTCAGGGAGTCGCAAAGATCCTGTGATGGAATGGGTTTACTAAGAGTTCTCTCAGGATTGGATAATTCGTCTACGATAGTAAAAATTTCTTTAGATTTATTGTTAGCAGATAGGATTCTCGAGGAAAAATGGGCTGCCTTAGCTAAGGATATTGCCTTTTTGTATTCCTTCAGGGCCAGTAAATAGATAGTTTTTGGGCCAGCGAATAGTCCAGCCTCCACTTTCTTTCAGATTGGCGGAGGAAGTGTTTCTGTTGTTTTAAGTCTGGGGAAAACCACTTTTGCGCCTCATGGTGACGGGTCAGTCTGATTTGTTTAAATGGGGCATGTTCATTGCTAGCTGCTAGAAGCCAGGCCGAGATATTCTCCACATGGAGGTTGACGTCGGGCGTAGGGTGAGGAGCTGTGTTGACCAGCGTTGTGATAAATACGGCATTATCGATGGCCTTCCAATTCCTCGCCATACCCCCCCTACTAGTAGGGATTTTACTGGTGGTCAGATGTAGTAGAGTGAATTTAATCAAGTGGTGATCAGACCAAATGCACGGTGTGACGGATAGATCGGATACCGCCAGATTGGTGGTCCACAGTTGGTCCAGGGTGTGACCTTTTAGGTGGGTGGCAGAAGAGATCTGCTGAGTGAAGTTCATGTTTTCCAACGATTCAGTCAACTCATTGGAGTGAGGCCCTCCTTGAGGATGGTTAGCCCAATAGTTGAAATCGCCAATCAGGAGAATTCTGGTATGATTTGTGACAAGGTGTGCGATTTGTTCTCCCAAAGATTGGGGGAATAGGGGCATGTGTTGAGGGGGCCTATAAAGTAATACGCAGATCAGTGGTGCCGATTCGGACTCAAATTTGATAACAATATTATCTGCTGCGGGGAGGCAAAGTGGGATAAGGGCCGTAAAAGTCAGGCTCTTGTGGATAATAGCCGCCACTCCGCCGCCCACCTTGCCAAGAGGACGGTTTGTTTGCAGGATGTAGTAATCATAGGGTAAGGCGGCTAAGATATCGGGCGAGGATTCGGAAGTAAGCCAGGTTTCAGTGAGCAGGAGGATATCAGGTTTGTCTGAGTCTAAGAGGGTAAATATTTCTAGTTGGTGTTTAACTAGGGAGCGAGTGTTAAGATAGGTTATTGCTAAAGCTTTAGGCTCCTGAGTTTTTCCTTTTGCGAGTGAAAGTGGGGTGTGGGTAGTTTAAGCTCGGGGAACGAGCCTCGCTTCTGATGTATGCTATTGTGTAGCAAACATACTGTAGTCTTAGAATCAGGTGAAGGTGCAATAGATTGGAACGTTTTAAGTTCTTGGGATGTGTATCTATAGAATTGGGCATGGTGACTGGGCCCTGGGCTCGTCTGGGCGCGGACGGGCGAAGACGGGCTTGCCTTAGGCGCGCCTTCGGCGCGCCGTCGGCACGCCCGCTGCGCACGTCCGCTGCGCTCCATGTTGCAGCCGGCATTAATGTCAGCTGAATGCCTTAACCCCTCCTCTGGCCCACGTGATCGGACACCAGGGAGGAGGCAGGAAGATGCTGGGGCGCGCTACACTATCGGCGGTAATGTACAGTTTCAGGCAAAGATACACAAATTCAATTTCATACAATGTTAAAAGATTTAAAAGTTTTTAAAAGTTAGACGAATGCGATTAAGATCAGCTAAAAAGACGCTGTTTCAGGATGGCGGCCTCTTACCTAGAGTGGCCGCTCCCGCGTTGCAGCCGGCATTTATGTCAGCTGAATGCCTTAACCCCTCCTCTTACACGGTGCGTGTTATTTTAGTGTTGTAAGCACTATATTCTTTATTGAGTTTGTCCTACTTCAGGCACGATGACGTGCTTTGTTTACATTCAGCGCGCTGTGCGCGCTTTCACTTTTGAAGCTGCTGGGACAATTGCAACCGCTTGTTTGCAATGCCATAGGTCTTGCATTTAAATGCGAGATCTATTGCTTTTTTTAAAATAATTTTTATTGGGGCACATAAATAGATTCATATACAAACAATTAATCCGAGAAATTCCAGAAAACTAAACAATGGAATAGGAACTTATACATTTTGCACCAGCATTACTTTCATGTATACAAGACATTTTTCATTGCATTATTACTTTTTTGAGAGATAATTATTACATTAGGAGAGGGAAGAAAAGGGGAAGAAAAAAAAAAAAGGGGGGGGATAGAAAGAATAGGGGGAAAACCCCTTTAGACTGATAGCAGCATTGTTTTTATGTACACAATTTCAATTCGTTACTATTTCAGAGACCCCCAACCTCCACCTTCCACCGTTAGATTGGGTCCCATATCGTTTTGCCCAGCTTTTGGGCCTTTCAGCCTTTTCTTTCATAAATTCCTTTCTCTAGATTGAAAGTGGAGAGAAGCCGAGCAAGCCGTTGCGAGAAAGATGGAGCAACCGGGTCTAGCCAAGCTGTAGCAATACAAATTTTAACCACTGCCATTGCCAAGAAAATAAAGTACGGTTGAGCCCCATCAGATCCTGTGCTACTAACCCCCAGTAACATCACTTCTGGGGTTAAAACCTCATTAACCTTCAGGATTAACTCTAAGAACTGATCTATACCTTTTCTAAGAGCATCCAACTGCGGGCAAGTTGAAAACATATGAACCACATCCGCCCGAGCGGCTGGACAACGGGGACAACAAATACCCACAGACCCACCACACTTTGCTATTTTATCCGGTGTATAATACAAGTCTAAGATCGTTTTAAAGTGCTGCGCCTGTAACTTTGATGAGCAGAGTATACTATGTCCTTTGTCTAAGGAATCAAGAAAGCCAGATCCTTGTATCCCAAGCCTTTGATCCCATTTCTCGGCCTGTCTCTCTAGGTCGTCTGGCGATCAGCTCCCTATAAATTCTACTAATAGTATATCCAGCTTCCTCCCTCAAACTAGCAATCGTGGTGTTCTTAACTAGCCCATTTGGACCCCCTGTTTTCTTCCCCAAATAGCTGCGTACCTGCAAATATTTAAAAAAATCTTTCCTATCTACCCCATATCTGTCCTGTAGCTCTGAAAATGACCTAAACCCAGCTACATTGACTAGGTCCCCCACCACTACAACCCCTAAATCTTTCCATCTTTTCATTATAACATCAAGAAAAACTATTGATAATGCTGAGTTCTTATATAGGGGGGTATAGTAATTTATTCTACCTATCCCCGTCTTTCTTTTTATCATCTTCCACACCTGGCCTGCTGCTAATAGGGTCTTGAATCTCACCTTCTTATAGTAACTAGGTTCAGTGAACCTTAAAAACAGATTTTTAGTGTCCTTCCCCACCAATAACTCATAAATATCTGGTACCCTCCCCTGATTCCAGGGTGTGAGAAGTTGGCCTGGTATATGCTGTCCACTAATTAAAGTGGGCACCTTGCACCAGTCCAAACGACCCTTATTGATGATTAGGTTAAAGACAACCTCTATTGAAAGCTATCCTAGTGGTAGCTATGGAGAGCAGCCTTCAGGCTAAGTCTCGAAGGAATGTAAAGCAGCTTGTTTTACCAGATCATAACCTCCTGAATGACCAAATGAAAGGAGAACCACACAAGGAATATATAAAATATATGTATTTATTACTAAACACTCTCTACTAACCTCTGTATGAGATTAGAGAACAAAGCACATAATATTAAATCACTAGAACGACAGTAAATAGCACAATACACAGTGGGCTCCAGGGGGAGACCAAACCATATACTAAGAAAGTGGTATAACAACCACAACTTGACTAGACACAGTGCCTAGAGCACGTAGAATCGCTGGGACCCCAAGGAACCACCCAAGGTAGTGACACAGGGGACCCACGGAGGACGGGTGCAGTGTGTGAACACAGGCGCAAGCTCCGTACAACTCTATGGGAAAGTTGCGGTTGGAAATTTAAAGATTAAGGACACTTCGGAGAAGACTTTAAGCAAACCCAGCTAAACATAGAAGGTTCTAAGGCCAGCACCCTTGAGAGTACCAAGGTACCCGTGTTACCTATCCCAGAGGAGCCGGGTGCATAGGGGTAAAGTGGTGTTGGAAACCCTCGTCGTTTTCAATGGCGTGATGCGAAAAAGTACTGCTACTGTGGAGAAGAAAAGTGTCCAGGGTGATCCAAGCCTGGATCGGAGATGAGAAGAACCTGAAAGCAGAGGGGACAAAGTCTGGGTCACTTCACGTGACCAGGAGCGGAGCAATCGAATGCCCACCGATGTCGGGTGCTTCAGGTGAGAAGAGGTGAAGCTTGACTCTGCAGCCACGGGGACCAGGAGATGTAAACGATGACTAAAGTCCAGAGGTGAGCTGTCCCACAAAGGATGTCGAGTGCTGGGGGGTCAGTGTCCGGATTGAACACCAACAAGCCTTGGCAACGGCAACCCACGCGGTCAGAGGAAAGATGCTTCTGTGAGGACCAGCAAGGTCCTGAGGACTCTCCAAGCTATGGAGAGTCAGGGCACATCTGGAGCAACCAGGAAAGCCCACTGAAAGTCAAAGTTACCTTCACAGGGACCCACAGGCCACAGACCAGGGATCGCAAAGGGACCTCAAGCTGAATCACTAAATACCAGCCCACGGAACACTCGTGGAGTGTAGGCCGGAAATCTTCAGTGGAATTACTGCTCGGGGTCCGGACTACAAGTAGCCCAAAGCACAGCCTCAGGGGTTGCCAAAAAGCATATGCTGCTGCAAATGTACATGGTGCACAGGGGTATGGGTTACACGGTTCCCACGAGGGATACGGGCCTCAGAATTGCTGAGAGCGCAGATCAACCTCAGAGACCATGGAAACCCACCTCCTGTGTTGCAAAAATCTTTGGAGTCCTTCAGGAGCTTCATAGATGCAAACCGGTCAGATGCGTTTAGGTGCCTGCTCAGCAGGGGAGTAACTCCTTTACTCCAAGGGAGATTCTTCAGTCATCGAGCATCGTGCAGATTGTCGAAGTACTTGGTTTCTGTAGCAGAGTTTAGTCCAGGTAAAATCTAAAGTCCTGTAGTCAGGGGTTCCTACTTTATACCCAAGGAAGGGGTGGGACAAACTCTGGGGACCCACCTATGGGAGGGTCAGGACAGAGGGGTGGCTACACCCATGTCCTTTGTCCAGTTTCGCACCAGGGCAGGAGCAAATGGCTCCTGCAATCGGTTTGAGCTGGACTATGCACAGGGACACCAAATGTGCCCCCAGTGCAGACATCAAATCACTCTCAGAGTGCACCCACCCAGCCCCAATACACTAAAGCCTGTCTGGGAGGTGGTCACACCTCCCTGTGACAGGAAACCTATTGTCAAACCTTCCCCTGCCGGAGTTTCGTCCAGCAGCAGGAGGGCAGACTCGTGTCTGTGGCTGGCAGCATCCATTTTGAGATGCCAGGGTCAAGAAAGCTGGTACCGGGTGTACCGGTGTTGTCATATTTCTCCCTCTAGGAGGGTGGAATCATACCTCCCACACCAGTTACTGGTGTGGACGTATGATTCCAAGGTGTTTGACAACAAACACGACATGTTTCCATGCAGCCGTTTTAAAGTTAGCATTTACCGCGAGGTTATAATGCACTTAAGTATATATGGTTGGCTGCATCACAGACAACCCCGGAAAATAGGTTCCGAAGGCTGCAGAGGGGCTCTGCTCATGCATGGGCACCCTCTCACATAACATCCAGCACCCTGCCTTCAGGATTGATAAGGCCTGCTATAGGGGTGACTGATAGGTTTATATGTGCAGTGATTAGGATAGATATAGTGAACCTATATCTAAGTAAGGGGTGCATGCACCACCTTACACAGGCTGCTGTAGAAGACCTGTTGTGTCATTTTAAATGGTCTCTCAGGGGTGGCATAAATACATGCTGCAGCCCCTGGGAGGCCTCTGGGGTACCTATGCCCTGGGTACATAGTATACCATATACAAGGGACTTATAAGGGTCCCCCAGAATCCAATCTGGAGTGTACCTAAAGTACATGAACAACCAATTTAGGGAGAAAGCAGATAGACTGGGGTCCTGATTAGCAGGATCCCAGTCAGACTAAGTCGAAAACCAGCAAAACACCAGGAAAAAAATGGGGGTAACCATGCAGTCAGATTCCACCTTCCTACACAGGGGTCAAAGGGGTTTCCCCCCACTAACGCATGCATGTATTGTAAAGCTGATGCTAAGTAATATAGTCTAAAGTCTGGAACCGATAATCCTGCAATCTCCTGAGGGAGAGACATAAACTTCATGGACCGTCTTGTCTTACCATATGCCCATATGAATCTATTTACCAACCCATCTAACTTTTTAAACCATACTGTCTCAAATATCAAAGGTATTGATCTAAAAAGTAATAAAACTTTAGGTAAATAAATCATTTTGACCACATTACAATGCCCTATCAATGATAGGTGAAGATTATTCAGCCGGGCGAAATCCTGTGATCCCTTCTGAATGATTGGGGCAAGATTCAACTCCACGATTTCCCCTATATTGGATGAGATATTTACTCCTAGATACATTGCCGACTGCACTACCCGAGGGTCATTCAGCCTAAGATATTAATTAATTACGATTTGGGTTTTATGTTGATTAAGAGCATACCCTGATATTTCCCCAAAGGCCAATGTTTCTTTCGTTATTTCGACCAATGCTGACTCCGGTATTGATGTGATAACCGCTAGATAGTCTGCATAGCCCAGGATCTTGGTATCCATCCCATAACGACTTATAGGCTTTATCCTGGGGTTAGCATCGATTCTACGGATTAAAGGGTCAATATAGCAAGCAAATAATAACGGCGAGCAGGGGCAACCCTGCCTAGTCCCTCTTTTTATCTTGAATTCCTCCGTTTGTCCTCCCGCCAGCACCAGTTTGGCTGTGGGAGTAGTATATAATACTCACAGCGCTTTTATAAAAGCCACTCCAACCCCCAGCTGTTCGAGGACTGCCCACAGAAAGTCCCAGGAGACCCTATCAAATGCTTTCTCTGCATCCAAAAGAATAAGTGCCATAGGGTCTCCTGAGACTGACGCCGCATCGAAGAGCGTGATGACACTTCTGACGTGATCTGTAGTACCCCTCCCAGGTATGAATCCGTGCTGTCTAGGCGAGATAAATCGACCGATGACAGGGCTGAGGCGATTTGCTAGGACCTTTGAGTATATGTTGGTGTCCGTGTTCATCAGCGTGATCGGCCGATATGAACCTGGGTCTGTGGCTGGCTTCCCCTTCTTCAAAAATACCACTATACTGGCTTGTGCTCAGGATTCTGGGGGTGGCGACCCCATTTGTACCTGACAGAGCATGTTTGAAAAGTCTTCCCCAAGAGAGGGCCAGAAAATTCTGTAAAACTCGAGCAGGATTCGATCTGGACCTGCAGCCTTCCCTGCTGCGAGCTCACTGAGTGCTTTAAATATTTCCTCAACCGAAAAAGCAGTAGCCAGAGCTTCTCGATCCTCCGAAGAGAATTCCTCCAGACTGCCAGCAGCTAAATACTCCCTAATTGCAACATCACCAGTATCCTCGCTAATTTTCTCAGAATCATATAGTTTCATATAAAACCTACGGAATTCCTCTTGGATTCCCTGGGCTGTCGTCACCAAATTTCCATACTCATTCTTTATTGATATTATCTCATTCTGTACGTTCTTCTGTCTAGTGCGAATTGCCAATATGCGCCCTGATCATTCGCTACACTCATAACATTCCTCCTTTTGTGTCAAATATTTCTCAGTGACCTTGGCTACAACCACATCTCCTATTGCTGCTTTAGCTAAAGCAAGCTTATTCAGTATACCCTCAATACTCTCTCCGGACTCTATTGCCCTGACTAAATCCTCTTCCACTGCTCTTAATCTTTGGTATGATTCAATTAAATGTTGATGTTCATTTTTAGAACGGTGTAAACTAAAACTTAATGTCTCACCCCGGATACCTGCCTTAAGAGCATCCCAGACACTACCAATTCGGGCCCTCCTTCTATTATGTCCCAGGAACTCTTCTATCCATTTTTTCATATGGGTAATATACCCCTCATCCACTAACAGTCCCCTTTCGAAAGTCCAGTTCTGTTGTGCCCTCTCCCCCCTAGTCTGTGATATCTCCAAGACGAGATCTATTGAATTGCAAAAAAACAAGGGAAAGTGGAAGGGGGGTTGCAATGGCTCATGCGCTCGGCAGCACTTCATGGAAACATGTCGGAGCGCAGGCTTCAAAAAATAAAAAATATTTGCGAGATCTATTGCATTGCAAATATTTTTTATTTATTGCAGCCTGCGCTCCGACATGTTTCCATGAAGTGCTGCCGAGCGCATGAGCCATTGCAACCCCCCTCCCATTTTCCCTTGTTTTTTCTGGCGCGCGGTCTCAGGCAGCGCGAGGACCTCTGCTGTTTATTTAAATCGGTATGTCAAATCTGCCCGGAGACGCTGCTGGTTTTTAGCACTTGTGTGTTGGATACAGCCCCAGCAGCCCACGCATGACTGGCCGAAGGTCACCTCCTCGACATGCGGTACCTGGCAGCTACATGTTATTGTGTAAGCAAGGTTATATGCCTACATTACTGTCTGCGTGTGAACTCTGTAGTGCTACGTTCCTGTGGGTGTTACTCATGTGTGTGTGTGCCAGCAGCACCAACAGAAGTCATCGCTTCCGCCCCTCTGATTGCAGAGCGTTTCAGTCTTTTATGTAAAGCGCGGCATCCGCTTTCAAGTTAAAAAAACTCGAGACATGTTATATTTATAAACATGACCGAGCATGGGCTCCCGCGGCACAACTCACAACGAGAGAGAACTTCAGTCGCACTTTTCTTTTGAAGTATGGTGGCCAGGCTTTATTTTGTTCCGCACGGTGGGGCTCAACTACCACCATTTTTTTAATAACACTTCTCAGCACTCTGCTCATTTCACGAGCGCCGTGCTTTCTCTTTTCCCAACGACAGAATCAGCCTGCCTATTGCATCTCCTCCCACCCATGCTGCTGTGTTAAGGAGACTGCGCCTTTGTAATCTGCTGGACTGAGCCTCTCCCGGGATCACCTCTACAGCCACTGCCGGCCTCAGACCTGCCCACCTCCCCTTCTCCCCTGCAGCAGCTGATCCACCGCCGTCCACACCGCTCTGTATAATGGTGGACAGAGAAAGCTACCTGGGGATAGTAGGTGTTCATCATGCTTGTTTTTTTTTTTGCTGTTGGAAATAGCACGACCCTGACCCGAAGCTATCAGAGCACTTTACATAAGCAGTGCATTACATATGGATGCATTCATTTTTAGGCACAGGGAGAGTGAGCTATTTGCCTAGCTTTCCCTGAGCACTGGTTGCAGTACAGACGGACGCATTCATTTTTAGGTATGGGGAGAGAGAGCAATTTGCCTAGCTCTTGAGCACTGGTTGCAGTACAGATGGACACATTCATTTTTAGGCACGGGGAGAGTGAGTGATTTGCCTAGCGTGTAAGCACTGGTTGCAGTACTGACGGACGCATTCATTTTTCGGCACAGGGAGAGTGAGCGAGTTGCCTTGCTTTCCGTGAGCACTGGTTGCAGTACAGACGGACGCATTCATTTTTAGGCACGGGAGAGTGCTTGATTTGCCTACCTTTCCGTGAGTACTGGTTGCAGTACAGACGGACGCATTCATTTTTCGGCACAGGGATAGTGAGCGATTTGCTAGCTCGTGAGCACTGGTTGCAGTACAGATGGACGCATTCATTTTTAGGCACGGGGAGAGTGAGTGATTTGCCTAGCTCGTGAGCACTGGTTGCAGTACAGACGGACGCATTCCTTTTTAGGCACGGGGAGAGAGAGCGATTTGCCTAGCTTTCCGTGAGCACTGGTTGCAGTACAGACGGACGCATTCATTTTTAGGCACGGGGAGAGTGAGCGATTTGCCTAGCTCGTGAGCACTGGTTGCAGTACAGACGGACGCATTCATTTTTAGGCACGGGGAGAGTGAGCGATTTGCCTAGCTTTCCGTGATCACTGGTTGCATTACAGACGGAAGCATTCATTTTTAGGCACGGGGAGAGTGAGCGATTTGCCTAGCTTTCCCTGAGCACTGGTTGCAGTACAGACGGACGCATTCATTTTTAGGCACGGGAGAGTGCTTGATTTGCCTAGCTCGTGAGTACTGGTTGCAGTACAGACGGACGCATTCATTTTTCGGCACGGGGAGAGTGAGCTATTTGCTAGCTCGTGAGCACTGGTTGCAGTACAGACGGACGCATTCATTTTTAGGCACGGGGAGAGTGAGCGATTTGCCTAGCTTTCTGTGAGCATTGGTTGCAGTATAGACGGACGCATTCATTTTTAGGCACGGGGAGAGAGAGCAATTTGCCTAGCTCTTGAGCACTGGTTGCAGTACAGATGGACACATTCATTTTTAGGCACGGGGAGAGTGAGTGATTTGCCTAGCGTGTAAGCACTGGTTGCAGTACAGACGGACGCATTCCTTTTTAGGCACGGGGAGAGAGAGCGATTTGCCTAGCTTTCCGTGAGCACTGGTTGCAGTACAGACGGACGCATTCATTTTTAGGCAAGGGGAGAGTGAGCGATTTGCCTAGCTCGTGAGCACTGGTTGCAGTACAGACGAACGCATTCACTTTTAGACACCGGGAGAGTGAGCGATTTGCCTAGCTTTCCATGAGTACTGGTTGCAGTACAGACGGACGCATTCACTTTTAGGCACGGAGAGAGTGAGCGATTTGCCTAGCTTTCCATGATCACTGGTTGCATTACAGACGGAAGCATTCATTTTTAGGCACGGGGAGAGTGAGCGATTTGCCTAGCTCCTGAGCACTGGTTGCAGTACTGACGGACACATTCAGTTTTAGGCACAGGGAGAGTGAGCAATTTGCCTAGCTTTCCGTGAGCACTGGTTGCATTACAGCTAAGGGTGGGCGGAATTTGCGTAGTCGCGTTACACAAAGTTCCGAACACGCGGGATTGCTTGTCCCGCCCGTTCGCGATGTGTTTTTGCGTGCTCGCGGGCAAATATCTCGCTAACTTGCCCATGCGGTCGCTAATGGGCGCGGCCATCTTGTTTTTCACTTGTCCCGCCCGTTCGCGATGCTTATTTCCTGTTCCGGGTCACGTATTGCGTGCTCCCGCCTGTTCGCGATGAGTATTTCCTGTTCGGGAACGCGTATTACTTGTTCGCGACGCTTTTTGCGTGCTCTGGGGGGAAATATCGCGCGAACTTGCCCATGCGGTCGCAATGGGCGTGGCCATCTTGTTTTTCACTCTATTGCTATGGTTCTGGGCCTGCTTTTCTATCCTCCCTCTATCTTTGCAATCCTTTGTTTCTGTACACTTTATTTTTATCTTTTTTATTTATTATCTATCTCTCTATTTTCCTGATTCTATATTTTGACTTTTTTTCTAATTTTTGTTACTTTTTCTACTACTTTTTCACTCTTTTTCTATAACTTGCTTTTTTCATTTCTTTTACTTACTTTTCGAATTCCTCCCTTTTCTTTTCCGCCCCCCCCCCGAGTCCCAGAACCATGGCCAAGGGTGTGGGCAAGTCCAAGGGCAAGGCTGCTCGCAGCCGCAGCCACGACCGCCTTCCCTGCGGAAGACGGCGCCCACACGGGGTGCAGGCACGGGCCTTATTTAGTGAGGCGGAGGTGGCCGCACTTGTTTTTTTGTCCAGCGCCACCTCCCCTTAACCCTGGCAGCAGGCGGCAGGCCTGGGTCGGGGTACGGGCTCCGGGAGCGTCGCCAGCGGTGGGAAAAGGTGCACCGGGCAGTGTTTCGCTGCTCTGGGGTCCGGCGCACCCCTAACCAGCTGACGCACTGGTGCTCCGATATCCTGGACCGGGAGCAGGACCTGCTGGTCCTGCTAGGAGTGGAGGTCCCGGGGCTTGGTGAGTAGCTATTTAATATTACTACTTTGTGTTCTTCTGCTCTGTGTTATATATTGCGAATATTTTTTTTTTCCCGAACAGCAAGAATGCTGCTGCTTACATTGCAGGTAAATTATGTTTAAAAATCTTCTGTGATTGTTATGACATAGGTGCTCGGCGCTACTAATCTTACTTGTTTGCAACTTTGCGCTCGCTGGCATGATTATGTAAGAGTTTACTTTAGAGAACTTAAGTTAGGTAATGCTAGAGAGAGTAGTCCTTCCTTTGTCCTCCTGCCACTAAGAAGAGATAGTGGTGGATTGATAGGTTTAGTTACTTATTAGTAGGTAATTTTTTAGTGGTCTGCGTGACGCATCCTCTGTCATGTCACGTATTGCTGAGTGCTGCTTACCCCAGTCCTTAGTAGAACCTTTTGTAGTTTGTTCAGTGAGTGGTAATAAGCTTATCACTAGCAGAACATCAGCCGCAACCAACCAACAATTTTCTGTATGCAAAAATGTATGCATGTGTCGTTCATCGATGCATTTTTGAGGACTAAAATAAATGGAAATGCAGACTTAGTGAACAATTGGCCCGTCTGGAATAGGTGGGCTAGGTCAGGTGGTACTTAGGCTTAGTTAGTATTCTGGAATCAGAATGGAACACTGGATTAGTGTTCATAAATAATAACAAGACAGACCGCGAATCCCGCAATACTAGTCGACCAAATTAGATAGGTCAATTTTATTGCAATTGTTGTTTCCATAAATGTTTTTTTGAGCGTTTTTTAAAATATTTTATTTGTTTCACACCAATCATCTATGTTTGTCTCTTTCTTTCTTACATCTTTCATGACCAGCACCCAGGGGCAAGAAGACGGGGTCGGAGTCGGCGGGAGCTGGAGAAGATGCCTCCCAGGGCCAGGAACGCTCCTCTACAGAGGGCTCTGCTGCTGGCCCCAGTAAGTCCTCCTGTTGTTAATATTAATAATTATACTTCCCTAACTTTTACTGCACCTTATTTTTTCCGAACTATTATTTCGATTTCCTAATTCTATTTTTTACAAAATCTTCTCCGATCTAGACAATCTGTTTCTAAATTCTTGTTATCCCTGCCTCTAACTGCCTTTGCTATGACTCTCTGTACTACTACTATTAGTCTGTCTGTAGCTAAGCTTGCCCAGGTGGCCACTCTTTATGTAAAAGGTTTTAAATAAAACTCAGATTCACCAATCGCTCTAGCCACTGAGTCCAGTCCTTTGGGTTGTCCTCTTCTAGTCTTCTTAATCTTGAGGCTTTTCGACAATTCCCACCAACAAAATGCCCAACCAGATATTTTACTATTTTTGATAGGATACATAGGACATACTACTACTGTTGTAGGGATTCTGCACATACAGAACTATGCACAAGAAAATAGGACGTTGGTGATAGGAGGTTGGACCTTCCTCACACCTCACCCACAATCCCCTGACCGACTAGCTATAGTATCTCATTAGCTCCCCAAACCCCCCGAAGATACCCAATGATTATTAGACAACCCAGAACATAACACTACACTCCCGACCTCTCAGAGTCGTGGAAGCAATGCACACCCTTTCGCTCACTCACTCGTTTAAGTCCACACCAAATACCACAGAGTCTATGTAAGTTCAAAAGGTTTATTTTCAACTAACAAGCTCTGTACGTTGTTCTGTAATGCAGTATACGAGCCAGCACCAACAGCAAAATGCATAAGATTAAAACAATAAACATTGTTACAACTACAAGTCCATAGAAGACAAAAGGGGAAATCAATCATGATGATAACTGAACAGTGGTGGAAGAACCACCCTCCCTTGGTAGGAATATAGTTTATATAAAATTATAAATGAAGATCTCTGAGCCAATTCTGGGGACCCCTCACCTTAGAAGAACCTAGAAGTACTGGTTACATCATAAGCTCTGCAAAGCTCTGGTTCGTAGAAGGGAATCTTCCGTCTGTTATGAGAAAAATGGTGCGCGTTAGTATATTGCAAGCATTTCTCAGTCGTGCCAAAAAGTGTAGCATGTTATGGCTAAGCAATACGGACTGACCACCAGAACTCCATAACAAAGTGGCTTATTTTTCGACCTTGTACGCAGCGCTCAGACAGTAGCAGTACTATGAGCTCATGTGGGCTCAAAGGCGTCTTACACAACAAGCTGCAAGGTAACGTGCGCAAAAATAAAAGACACAAAGCTAAAATGGTTGCATGGCTCAGGCTAACTTAGCAAAGACTAGAATGACCCTAGGCACCATGATATACCACTACTAGTGTCTATGGGACTCTAGTAGACTAGTACCCGATTTGTACTAGTGATGTATGTTGTATATGTATGTATTAACTTTTTTTCCAATCTTGCTAGTGAAAAAGAATAAATAGGGGGATGTGTATATGGCATCTAAAAAATGTGTAATGTTTTTTCTAGGCGTACTATCGACCACCAGTGCCGGGGCCAGCGGCGATGGCGACGCGGCCACAGAGGGAGCAGGAGGAGATGCAGCAGTTGCAAGAGCTGCAGGGGGTGAGCCAGCAGCTGTGGCGGGCAGTGGTAAGTTATATTCCTTACTTATTGACATTACACTCGCTGCAAGGGTGTACACTATACTGTTGAGACTTAGTAAGTAAGAAGTTGTTGTGAACGGTTGGAGAAGACACCCTTTACTTAGCAATAGCATTAGCGGCGGGAGTGTTGAGTAACCAATGGCCTCTTCTATCTGACTTCAACTCAGCTGTGAAAGTTTTATGGAGAAGACTAAAAGTCAGATCAGATGACCTTGATGGATGGGTTGAACGAAAAGGGAAAGAAGGGTGGAAGGAGGAAGGACGTGCGAGATGTAATATTTATGACTGGCAGAGAAGAGAAGGATACGTGGGATGCATGCATAGGTGGCTGATAGGAATCAGATGCATGGGTGGTTGAATGCCTGAAACTCCCACAAATGTTAGAGGCCGAGGAAGTGGGAGGATAGATACATACCACAAATGTTATGTACTGTGCTTGCTAGTGCTACTGTGCCACTATGTGTAGAATTAATTTGTCTTACTGTTTTGCTAAGAGTATATTGTTACAATAGTCTTGTTTTTTCTTCTTGATATAGCTACTCCTTCCAAAGGGAAAACAGACAGGAAGGAGTTGGCAGCCATGGCCCGGCGCCGGAAGCTGGAGGCCATACAGACTGAATACCGGCGGCTGGTGGTTCTGGCGGAGGAGGAGGAGGTGGCAGCAGCTGCAGCCTCCTCTAATGCCCGGGGCCCCAGCCAGGCCCCTCCAGTGTTACGGCGCCGCCATCTGGCAGCCGCCCGCCGCCACACTTCTTTATCTAGCACTGCTGCCCCCCCTGTGGATGCAATTGTCGCGCACTGAAGCGCCGCGTGGCCCGCCTAGAGGAGCGAATTAAGGTCCTGGAGAAGCGAGCCCGCCGATGAGTTGAGACCCTGTTGGATAGCTCCTTTTTTATTGTTTCTTTTGGTGGGTGGGAATTGGGCATTGGGGTTTATTATTGTAGGAAGGTGGAATCTGACTATATGGTTGCCCCCACTTTTTTTATGGTGTTTTGCTGGTTTATGACTTAGTTGGACTGGGATCCTGCTATTCAGGGCCCCAGTCTATCTGCTCTCTCTAAATGACATGGAGTGCACTCTAGGTGCACTAGTGATTGGTTACTGTGGTGCCTTATGAGTCCCTAGTATATGGTACCTTAGGTGCCAAGGGCATAGGTACTTCACAGGCCTACCAGGGGCTGCAGCATGTATTATGCCACCCCTGGGAAGCAGACTAAATCTGACACCACAGGCCTGCTACTGCAGCCTGGGTGAGGTGGTGCTAGCACCCCTCACTGAGATATAGGTTTCCTATATCTCTCCTGCACACACATATAAACCTATCAGTCACCCCTATGGCAGGCCCTATCAATCCTGAGGGCAGGGTGCTTGGCTTCTATGTGAGGGGGTGCCTCTGCATGAGCAGGGCCCCTCTGCAGTTCTCAGAGTCCATTCTCTGGTGCTGTTTGTGGATGCGGTTAAACCATATACTCTTAAGTGCATTATATCCTCGCGGTAAATGCTAACTTTGGAATGGCTGCATCAAAACATGTCGTGTTTGGTGTCAAACATCTTGGAATACTACCCCCCGCCAATCTTGGCGGCGGGGGTAGCATTCCACCCTTCTAGAGGGATAAGACATGTACCTGCTGTGGAAACGCGGTAGAATCCTAAAGAGCCCTGGCATCACAAAATGGATGCCACCAGTCACAGACACTGGGCTGCCCTCCTGCTGATGACCGAAACTCACAGTGGAGGAAGCCCAACAATAGGCATCCTGTCACAGGGAGGTGTAACCACCTTCCAGACAGGGTTTAGTGTATTGGGGCTGGGTGGGTGCACTCTTAGAGTGCTTTGAAGTCCTGCACTGGGGGAGCAGAAGGCTCCTCTGTGCATATGCCAGTTCAAACCAGCTCAGGGGCTACCTGCCCCTGCTCTGGCGCGAAACTGGACAAAGGGAAGTGGGTGTAGCCACCCCTCCCTTGACCCTCCCATAGGTGGGGTCATAGAGCTAGTCCATCCCCTCTTTTAGTATAAGAGGGGGAACCTTGCCATTGCAAAGCAGATAACCCCTGGACGACGCTCTACAGAAGAATCCTGGCCCTTCGACGTTCCACTACCTTTGGAAGACAGAAGAATCTCCCTTGGAGTCAAGGAGTGACTCCCCTGCTTGGCAGGCACCAAAAACGACAACGACGGTCGCAAACTACGCCGCTCCCGCCGGAGTCCGAAGTCCCTGCAGCCCAAGAAGTGGATTTCCTGACCTCTCCCAGGCCATCGTGAGTCCCCAGCGAAGCTGAGGCAAGTGGACCCCACGAGTAACGAGGAACCGCGACCCCTGGGTACCGTGCACTATTGTCGAGTGCAACCCCTTCACAACGTTCTACGAACTTGTGCTTTGGACCACGTGTGGTCCCGACCTCCAGCAGGAATCCCTCCGAAGATCAGAGGCCTACACCGTCCCGAGTGACCGTGGGCCCCTGTTGAGTGATTCCGCCCGAGGTGTCTTCGCGATCCCTTGCCCGCTGGCTTGTGGGTCCCCAGAAGACTTCCTAAAGAAACCAAAGGGCTCCCCTGGTTGCTCCAGGCCTGCCCTGACTTACCCTCGCTGGGTGAGTTCCACAGACCTTGCTGGTCTGCGCCATCGACTTTTCTTCATCTCCCCGAGACTTGCGGCTGCCAAGGCTTGTTGGCTCCGATCGAGTTGCCGACACCGCAGTCAGCTGCAGACGTCGAGGGACACACCGAATCCAGCTCCTGGTCGTCGTCGACGCCTCCTGGACCACGTGGCTGAAGAGTCAAGGCACCTGCAACCGACCTGAAGCGACCGACGACGGTGGGCATCCATCTTCCTTGCCCCGGGTCACTGCCAAGTGACTTTGAACACTGTCCCCTCTGCTTTCAGGTCATCCTTCTTCAGAATCCAGGCTTGGATTCCACCGGACACTTCTCCAGCTCCCGCAAGCAGCAAGTCTTCTTTGTTCGCCATTGAAAACGACGCCGCGACCCGACACCAAAGGACACCTGTGCACCCGGCTTCCCTGGGTGAGGTAACTCCAGCACTACGGTGCTCCTGTGGGTGTGGGCCCTAGAACTACTTACCCTGTAAGTGACTTGCTTGTAGGTTCTCCCGAAGTATCCTAAAACTCTTTATTTCCAACCGCGACTTGCCCCATTGAAGTTAACGGCGATTCGCGCCTGTGTATCCACACTGCACGCGTCCCCCGTGGGTCCTTTACTTACCTGCCTTGGGTGGTTTCGTGAGGCCCCAGCACTTCTGAAGGCCCTAGGCCTTGTCTCCTTGCAAGTCGTTGTTTCTAAGTCTCTTACTTAGTATATGGTCTGGTACGCCCCTAGGGCCCCAGCCATATTTTGTGCTTAACTTATTGTGAAACGTTGATTTGTGCATATGTTTGTCTTCTAATCTCATAAAGAGATTAGTAGAGAGTTATTTAGAAATAAATACATATATATTTGATATATATACCTGTGTGGTGTCTTTTCATTTGGTGATTCAAGAGATTATATGGTAAAACAAGCTGCTTTACATTCCTCCGAGACTTAGCCTGAAGGCTGCTCTCCACAGCTACCACTAGGATAGCTTTCTTTAAAAGGTTGTCTTAAACCTATCTACCATAAGAGTCGATTTGCCCTGGTGCAAGGTGTCCACTTTAATTAGTGAACAGCATATACCAGGCCAACTTCTCACATTGGTGGGCAGCGTGTGGGATTCCAGCTTGCCATTGTTTTACCAGAAAATCTCTATTTGAATTACTAACTGAAAACCATTATAGGTACTCAAGGTACATATAAAGTCAAGCTTAGTATCAATAAGTTCTACTGAACTTAGAGCTGTGTTCCAAGGGATAGCACACCCTTTCCACAGCTCAAGCTAGGATCAGTAGGCCACAAACTAGTGTAGGTAGTACAACACTGCACAACACTAGAATGTCCTTAAAGGGTGGACCCAGTGGATCCACTCAGCCTCAGTATAAGGACATGGCTTTCTCTGACTTGAGAGCCATGTGTGTTGACAGACACCTGAGACTAGGACAGAGTCCCTCAACACTACACCTGATAGATCTGCTGACAGCAGATGACCTTAGATTGGCTCTAGGAGCTAAGGGGTCTGAATCAGTGGGTGGGTCAATCATAGTATCTGGGTCAGATGAGGACAATCCGAATGACCAAGACTCTGTGGTTGAAGGGCCAGGCTTCAAGGAGCCTGAACAGGACAGAGGAGTTCTCCCTAAGAGAACTGGCAGAGTGGATGAGAGGCACAGATCCCCTTCCAGGGAATCTGAGCACTCTTATCACTCTGGCAGAGAATTTGTCCAAGAGAGGAGCTCATACTTTAACTTAAGAGAGACCTCCTCTGAGAGAAGGTGCAAACTGCTCCAGTATGAGGAAGCCAAAGTGGCCCTCAGAACCAAGCAGTTGGCACTGGATAGAGAAGCCCTGGAGATCCAGAGAGCTTCCAGAAGGGAGGGTTTAGAACCCCTGGTGGCAGCAACAGTGTCCCTAGAGGCAGAGAATATGTCCCTGACCATAGGAACCTGAGCAAGGTTGTTCCTCCCTACCAGAGTGGGGATGATATCCACAAATGGATAACTGCTATGGAGAGGGCCTGTAGAGTACAGCAGGTCCCCCAAAAGCAGTGGGCAGCAATCTTGTGGCTCTCCTTTTCAGATAAAGGAAGAGACAAGCTCCTCACTGTTAGAGAGGAGGATGCTGATGATTATGAGGTCCTGAAGAGTGCACTGATAGATGGGTTTGGCTTAACCACTGAAGAGTACAGGTTGAAGTTCAGAGATACCCAGAAGGCACAGACTCAGGACTGGACAGACTTTGTAGATTGTGCATCCAAGGCTCTGGAGGGTTGGCTGGTTGGCAGTAGGGTTACTGATTTCAAAGGATTTTATAATCTAATGATGAGAGAACAGATCCTTAATAATTGTCAAAACCAGCTTTTACACCAGTACCTGGTGGACTCTGATCTGACCTCTCCCCAAGAATTGGGAAAGAAGGCAGACAAATGGGTCAGAACCAGGGTAAGGCCTAAGAATCAGGGTGGTGACCACAAGAAAGATTCTACCAAGTCCCAAGAGAAAGGTGGGGATAAATCTAAGGATAAGTCCACTACAGGGCCCCAAAATTCCTCTTCTGGGGGTGGGTCCCAAACTCCTTCCTCTCCTGAAAAGAAACCATATTGCCATGTCTGTAAAAAGCCTGGGCACTGGAAAACTGATCCCAGTTGCCCCAGGATTGGCAATAAAGAAAATGTTCCTCCCACAACTACTACCACCCCTCCTGGTACTACCAGTAGTAATCCTCCAGTTGGGAGTAGTGCACCCAAAAAGTTAGGTGCTTTTGCAAGAGGAACAGAGGTGGGCCCTAGTTTAGACAGGGACCCCTCAACAGACTCCTCTGACTCTGATGGTGGTATAGGATTTGCCACCTTTACCATGGGTCCCATAGCATTGGGCAGGTACAGACTGGAGCCAATGATTAATGGTCAGAAAGCTGTGGCATTTAGGGACACAGGGGCTAGTGTCACCATGGTGGCAGGGAAACTAGTCCCCCCTCACCAGCTTTTACCTGAGTTTAAATACCAGGTGACCAACATTGATGGTGTCAGAACAGATCACCCCATGGCCATAGTCAATCTCAGCTGGGAGGGGGTCACAGGCCCAAAAAGAGTGGCAGTGTCCCCAACCCTACCTGTAGATTGCCTGATGGGCAATGATTTGGAAATTTCAGCCTGGGCTGAAGTTGAACACCAAACCCATCTTAGGATGTTGGGCGTCCCTGCAAGGTTAGTGGGGCTGTGATGGCCACAGCCCCAGCCCAAGAATTTGGAGAGATGGAGCCTGAAAGAATGGCCCACTCTCCCCCAAAAGAGAGCACAAGGGTTGAAGAAAAGTCTTCTTCCCCCAGACAGTAGGTAAGGGTCAGCCTCCTCAGGGAACTGACCCTACCCCTAGTGAAGGAACTGCCACAGAGGTAGTCAGGCCTGGCCTGGCCACACCCCTGATGGCAGAGGACCCTTCCAAGGTGGTACCCAGTCTGGAGCAGGTAACCTGCCCCTCTCTACCCTGCCTCAGTCAGCCCAGGGCTGCAGAGGTCAGGGAGGTCAGTGGACCCCCCGGGCCCCCTGTCCAGAGGAAGCCCCCCATCAGCAGATTAGGGGCACCCAGTCTAGTAGCCCTAGCCAGGTGAAAATTCCTCTACACACTGAGGGATCCCCCATACCTTTATGTAGGGACCTCCCCCAGAAGGACTCTGGTAGGCAAGGGCAAACCTGGGACCAGAAGGTTCCAAACCTGCCATGTCCCTCCAGTGTTCCATCCAAAGGGACCCAACCCCCAGCTGTAGGCAGCCAAAGGTTGACCCTTAGAGCAAAGTGCAACTCAGTCATGGAAAGACAGGCATACATGGTGACCAGTGATCTGAGGAAGCTGAGGCCAACATTCCTAGGGCCTCACTTCCCTACTCAGACACCTCACCGGCCTTGTACTTTACCTAAGCACACCAGAGGTAGTGATTCCCCATGGTGGAGACCCTCTCTTACCCTTAGGGCGAGGGATTGCTTAGTGGACCATAACATAGGGGGCAACCATGCTAGTGCAGGTGCTTCCTTATATGGCCACTTAGTCAATATAGGCTCAACTGGTCAAGGTTAGCCTTATCTCCTTTCGTTTGGGGGGGTTATGTAGGAAGGTGGAATCTGACTATATGGTTGCCCCCACTTTTTTTATGGTGTTTTGCTGGTTTATGACTTAGTTGGACTGGGATCCTGCTATTCAGGGCCCCAGTCTATCTGCTCTCTCTAAATGACATGGAGTGCACTCTAGGTGCACTAGTGATTGGTTACTGTGGTGCCTTATGAGTCCCTAGTATATGGTACCTTAGGTGCCAAGGGCATAGGTACTTCACAGGCCTACCAGGGGCTGCAGCATGTATTATGCCACCCCTGGGAAGCAGACTAAATCTGACACCACAGGCCTGCTACTGCAGCCTGGGTGAGGTGGTGCTAGCACCCCTCACTGAGATATAGGTTTCCTATATCTCTCCTGCACACACATATAAACCTATCAGTCACCCCTATGGCAGGCCCTATCAATCCTGAGGGCAGGGTGCTTGGCTTCTATGTGAGGGGGTGCCTCTGCATGAGCAGGGCCCCTCTGCAGTTCTCAGAGTCCATTCTCTGGTGCTGTTTGTGGATGCGGTTAAACCATATACTCTTAAGTGCATTATATCCTCGCGGTAAATGCTAACTTTGGAATGGCTGCATCAAAACATGTCGTGTTTGGTGTCAAACATCTTGGAATACTACCCCCCGCCAATCTTGGCGGCGGGGGTAGCATTCCACCCTTCTAGAGGGATAAGACATGTACCTGCTGTGGAAACGCGGTAGAATCCTAAAGAGCCCTGGCATCACAAAATGGATGCCACCAGTCACAGACACTGGGCTGCCCTCCTGCTGATGACCGAAACTCACAGTGGAGGAAGCCCAACAATAGGCATCCTGTCACAGGGAGGTGTAACCACCTTCCAGACAGGGTTTAGTGTATTGGGGCTGGGTGGGTGCACTCTTAGAGTGCTTTGAAGTCCTGCACTGGGGGAGCAGAAGGCTCCTCTGTGCATATGCCAGTTCAAACCAGCTCAGGGGCTACCTGCCCCTGCTCTGGCGCGAAACTGGACAAAGGGAAGTGGGTGTAGCCACCCCCTCCCTTGACCCTCCCATAGGTGGGGTCATAGAGCTAGTCCATCCCCTCTTTTAGTATAAGAGGGGGAACCTTGCCATTGCAAAGCAGATAACCCCTGGACGACGCTCTACAGAAGAATCCTGGCCCTTCGACGTTCCACTACCTTTGGAAGACAGAAGAATCTCCCTTGGAGTCAAGGAGTGACTCCCCTGCTTGGCAGGCACCAAAAACGACAACGACGGTCGCAAACTACGCCGCTCCCGCCGGAGTCCGAAGTCCCTGCAGCCCAAGAAGTGGATTTCCTGACCTCTCCCAGGCCATCGTGAGTCCCCAGCGAAGCTGAGGCAAGTGGACCCCACGAGTAACGAGGAACCGCGACCCCTGGGTACCGTGCACTATTGTCGAGTGCAACCCCTTCACAACGTTCTACGAACTTGTGCTTTGGACCACGTGTGGTCCCGACCTCCAGCAGGAATCCCTCCGAAGATCAGAGGCCTACACCGTCCCGAGTGACCGTGGGCCCCTGTTGAGTGATTCCGCCCGAGGTGTCTTCGCGATCCCTTGCCCGCTGGCTTGTGGGTCCCCAGAAGACTTCCTAAAGAAACCAAAGGGCTCCCCTGGTTGCTCCAGGCCTGCCCTGACTTACCCTCGCTGGGTGAGTTCCACAGACCTTGCTGGTCTGCGCCATCGACTTTTCTTCATCTCCCCGAGACTTGCGGCTGCCAAGGCTTGTTGGCTCCGATCGAGTTGCCGACACCGCAGTCAGCTGCAGACGTCGAGGGACACACCGAATCCAGCTCCTGGTCGTCGTCGACGCCTCCTGGACCACGTGGCTGAAGAGTCAAGGCACCTGCAACCGACCTGAAGCGACCGACGACGGTGGGCATCCATCTTCCTTGCCCCGGGTCACTGCCAAGTGACTTTGAACACTGTCCCCTCTGCTTTCAGGTCATCCTTCTTCAGAATCCAGGCTTGGATTCCACCGGACACTTCTCCAGCTCCCGCAAGCAGCAAGTCTTCTTTGTTCGCCATTGAAAACGACGCCGCGACCCGACACCAAAGGACACCTGTGCACCCGGCTTCCCTGGGTGAGGTAACTCCAGCACTACGGTGCTCCTGTGGGTGTGGGCCCTAGAACTACTTACCCTGTAAGTGACTTGCTTGTAGGTTCTCCCGAAGTATCCTAAAACTCTTTATTTCCAACCGCGACTTGCCCCATTGAAGTTAACGGCGATTCGCGCCTGTGTATCCACACTGCACGCGTCCCCCGTGGGTCCTTTACTTACCTGCCTTGGGTGGTTTCGTGAGGCCCCAGCACTTCTGAAGGCCCTAGGCCTTGTCTCCCTGCAAGTCGTTGTTTCTAAGTCTCTTACTTAGTATATGGTCTGGTACGCCCCTAGGGCCCCAGCCATATTTTGTGCTTAACTTATTGTGAAACGTTGATTTGTGCATATGTTTGTCTTCTAATCTCATAAAGAGATTAGTAGAGAGTTATTTAGAAATAAATACATATATATTTGATATATATACCTGTGTGGTGTCTTTTCATTTGGTGATTCAAGAGATTATATGGTAAAACAAGCTGCTTTACATTCCTCCGAGACTTAGCCTGAAGGCTGCTCTCCACAGCTACCACTAGGATAGCTTTCTTTAAAAGGTTGTCTTAAACCTATCTACCATAAGAGTCGATTTGCCCTGGTGCAAGGTGTCCACTTTAATTAGTGAACAGCATATACCAGGCCAACTTCTCACA